>CAJQUN010000545.1:0-344161 GCA_907163345.1 Haberlea rhodopensis
CTGGTGACAGAGTCGTCAATAGACAGTAGTCTCACCAATTCCAAAATCAGCCGAACCCGCCTGTTAGCTGAAGAATGAACAGAACCTCGACACTTCACCCGAACTACCTTCTCTTGCTGCTTCAATAGATATTGCATCTTGAATCTCTTTAACAACTTCTGAGATTGATGGTCTCATGCTCCCATGGGGTTGAACGCACATCGACGCCTTTTCAGCTATCTTCCACATTGACTGAATGTCGTAATCGTGTAATGAAGGTCGATTATCCCTTGTATGTCACCACTCTCTATATGCAGCTTCGCCTACAAGTGTAAAACCAAGATGACCATTTCATGTGATGATATTTTCTTTATATCCAGATAACATCTTTGTACTGGAAATCTTACCCATTGTGCGATATTTCTGCAGTTAGGCCCGAAGTTATTCGAAATCGCTTCCTGACCTGATATTAGCTCCAAGAGTATCACCCCAAAACTATAGACATCGCTTTTGTCTGTCAACTGCTGGGAGATATAATACCTGCATTACACAATATCAAGTGTTTTTTCTTGCTATATGTTTTGGTTTTAACTCACATTCGAGACGCTAGACATTCTTGTGATTATTGGTATCTAATCTAGATATAGCTATTGCTACACCTTATGTGTTAGTAACTTGGAACAAATGAGGGAAAAGAAGCTCACTCTGGATCCAAATAACCAACAGTTCCTCGAACCATGCTCGAAACGTGGGAAGCTCCATCTACTGCTAATTTTGAAAGGCCAAAATCTGAAACCTTAGCTCTCATGTTCTTATCAAGAAGAATATTGCTTGTTTTCAAATCCCGATGGATGATTGACGGAACGCAACCAGTATGCAAGTACTCAATTCCTGAAACGAGAATTAGAAAATGCCTTGCATTTATAATCTTATTCTCGACCTTTTTTCCCTTGTATTTCCATGCAAAACTAAACTAGTCTAGTAAACCAACCTTTTCCAGCGTCTTCAGCAATCTCGAGGCGCTTAATCCAACTCATACCACTTTCATGCATTAAAGGCCCTATGAAATATAAACAAAGTTACTATGAAAATATAATCAAGTTAACACATTGTCCACATTTTTTCATTAAAAAATGAATATGTACCATATAATGTTCCTTAAGAGTTCCATTGTGCATGAACTCATACACGAGTATATTTTTTCCATCTTCTTGGCAGTATCCGAGAAATTGTAATAGATTCCTATGATGTATCCTTGAAAGAAGAGCCACCTGGTTTAATTGAACAATTTAGTGTCAACAAGAAGGCATGGTAACTAAAATATTTTGAGTAGAATAGATCGGTAGTTCTAATATATTAATTAACTGTCTTGACTATTCAAACCACGATAGGATTGTTTGAGGATTTCACGATTGTTAAGCTGCCATGTTCAAAGTACAATCAATTATTGCTAGTCTGAAATGCAGGTCCATAGAGAAGCTCTGAATTTTATATCATCCTAATTTATTGGTCAAGATATTAACTTATCAGCCTTAATTTTCACTTCCTATATTTGAGACAGATAAGTTTGTGTTTAACTGCTAAAAACATCAAAATTGAAGTGGAAGTAGTCATGCCGGTTCTGGTTTAAAAAATAAAATTTGTACCACTTGCAAGAATAAAAATGGCCAATCCTGACTAGAATTGATGACAATAAGGAATTTCTTCAAAAGTTTCTTGAATTGATAAACTAAGAAAAACAGGGCAATATTTGAAGTAGACCATCCAGAAACTATTGCACAGAAGACAGAAAAACGTTTCGAAAGGTAAAATAAACCTCATTTGAGAATCTCGTTTTCCCTGGAAGGAATCGTTTGTCAAAACTTTGACTGCAATTTCTTTTCCATCCTTCAGTTTCCCATAATAGACCACCCCAAAGCCTCCAAATCCAACTTGTCTCTCAAAGTTCTTTGTGGCATCTGCAATCTCAGATAAAGTGAAGTAATGTGCAGCTTCTGCTGCACCGTCTCCCCGGAGGAAAACTTGTGAGCAGCCAAATCATGTTGAACTCGATCTACAAAGAAAAATATATAAACTTTTAATTGTTGATTCAATTGACTTGTGTTTAATAATATTAAATATAAATATACTATTTCATTTCTAATAGCGTCTTAGATCATAATGGCAAAATTGGAAGGAAAAAAAGTATTTGCATCTGATCTGACCTTGCTTTGGAGATTTCTTGTTTCTTTTGGTAATTAGGACGCAACAAACAATAGCAGCGATGAGCAAAATAGCAGCAGCACCTACCGATGATCCTATGATAATATTTGTTTGATGGCTCCTTCTACTCCCCTCGCGAAGATATACGTTTCCTGTATAACTGAAATATATATATAGTACAAATTAGGCAAAGATGAAACTTTAGTGGCTCCCTCCATTCCCCTATTGTGAGGTATGCAACTATCAGCACCACAATTTCTTACAAGTAAACTTGATTTTCGCCCTAGTAAATGAAAGTAAAAAACGCACTTCAAAACAATATCTTTGTTAAGAAGACTGGATGGTACTCTCCTGACAACATATTGTTCTGAACATACCTGCATCATCAATAATTAAAAGAGACATCACTAAACACCTCCAATAGAACTAATTGGAAAGGTCTAAAAATTCCCAACACAGACTGATATTTTGTCACTTCAAACTTACAGTTCCTCTCAATTTGGTAGACTCGCAAGCGAAGAAGGCAGCTCACCAGTCAGCAAATTATCTTCAAGATGTCTGTTGATTCCACGTTTGCAACTCCTCTAAATATTTTAAATTAAAAAATTTGTAAAATACAAAACAAAGGATAGGCGTAAACTTTACATGTGTTTCAAGTTCCGGCATCGGGAAAATCAGGAATTGAATCCACTCAGTGAGTTATTATCAAGCCATCTGCAAAAAACAAAATGTTTACACTGACAAATAACTCCTCTGAATTTCTTTAAGGGAAAAAAGGACAAAAGAAAAGAAAGTAAAGGTTGACCCTACCTTACAACTCAACAAGGCCATCCAATTTGTGAACTCTGATGGAATTTCTCCGGTCAAATTCTTCCCCGACAATTACTGCCGTTACAGATGATGCCATGTAAAAATGAAGAATTAGATCAAATTTTTTAAGAGGTAAGCTGGATTATAACTTTCAAAGATAAGAGTTTTATTGCATATGAACGAACCCAATGAAACTAACATAGCATTGAATCCTTATAATTTTAATGGTTCAAAAAGATGAAACAAGCATAGTTATACATCGATATTATTTTTGGTTGGGGATCTGAGCTACACTGGATCCATGACCAGGCAACCGGGAGGCATGGATCACCACCCTCCTTTGGCCCATTCAGCCGACACATAAGCCTGTGGTTACACCAGCAATAATTGCCTCCTGCAACTCATGTAAAAATGTATCAGAAAATATTGAAGCTTCAAAGAAAACAGAGGTATGGTGTAAAACTCTTCCTAAACACTCGGTTTCCACATTTTTTTTTCTGTAAATAAGAGAAATGATGGGATATAGTGATCAATTGTGACATTCATAATGCAGGTGATTTTACAGCAGCAACTGCAAGGTTCTGCAATAGTCAGAATGCATCTTTACATGTTAATAATTTACTTGATCTCACCATCTGCAGAACCATCACTCTTTTTCAAATACTTGTTTATTTCCATTGCATTTATGAGAGGGCCCATAGTAGAATCAGAAGTTTTCACAAATCCAAAAGATAAGACAAATGGGAAAGAGATGTTGAAGTATCCAGGCTCATACAGACGATATCTTCCTTGCGCATTCTCTTGGATATTTACAACAGGCTTGCTAAGTTCAGAGTCTCCAGGGACCACAAACCTAAATTTTCTGCTATCTTTTGGACTAAAATTTTCAATCTTCCGCGAAGTACGAGAACGCCCAACCAATACCAGGAAAACCATTAAGATTCAAGCGGTATGTTAATGTTCCATTCCTGCCAACTACAGCTGTCTGCATCACTTTCTGAGGTGGACTTTCATCATTGCTGACAACAATGGGCATTCGAGTAGATATTTTTTTCGGTCCCAGGAGCGACATCAACAAGGTAGTTGGCTTTTCTCACCGAGTCGGACTCCCATAATCTATCAAATGGATCGTCTGGATACCTGTAGAGAAAGAATGCAGCTCAAATAAAAAACACATTCAAATTACAAAATTCAAATTAGGACATCATACAACTTCACAAGTTCAATATTTCGGGGCATATACCTCACTGGATCAACACTATCTGCACCAAAGTTTATTCTTGCGGACACGCTAAGAAAGAACTGATTCTCGTATTGATTGAGATAGATGGAACCATTAAACTTTCTGAGCTCAAGGGTGGATATAAACGGCTGTCCTGTTGTAGCATTGGACAAGCAAATTCCGATGGTGGTATCTGTAGCTAGAAATATCAACTCCTCTACCTCTATCGTGCTTGCATCAGAAATCACTATGGTAGCCCAACGAGTCGGCCCAAATGAAATATCAAACTTGGGATACACGTTGTTGTTATCAAAGTTAGCATATAAGAATGTTTGCTCTGATAAGGTACCTGTTCCTGGGAACCACATCGAGTGTGTAACAATACTTTTTATCATCTGCTGGGAAGTATTTCAGTGTTGTATACTGTTTTCTATTCTCATTTGATACAGTTATCTTGGTGGTTTCCCCTCTGGTCATCTGGTTATCAGGAGTCCATATAAGGCCTAGATCATCTGTGAAACTACTATCACCACCACAGTCCAAACTTACGAACCCTGCATCATTCGGTTATCTATGTTAGAAGTGCAAGAAGATAGTCGCCGCTTCCGCAAAAAGAATTTCTTCTTTATAACAACTTTTCCTACTCTTAAGATCTGCTAAACCTTCTTATCAGAAGAGGTGCAAGTGGTTTCTCAATTCATTCGTAATTTCATATGTACTGCAGCGAGGGATTACAACAAGAACTAAAGTGAAAAGACAGCCAAATTACGATTAAATAGTTTTATTCTAGCGTTTCACCTCGGTAATTTCAATGCTCTCAAATTAAACTCTAGCTTTGAACCTCCGATTTTATTCCTTTTTACACCAACAAATATCCTCACAAATAATTTCTTGTTCCACACATTACAGACGGAATTTTTTATATTCTTGTGAATTTTAAGCTTTTTATACCCATTCCTCGTACCTACAACTACCTCAGAAACAAATCTTTAGCTAGTAATCCTCCGCCACCAACAACAATGATACTTCGAAGTGAATCTTATTCCAAGGTTGAAGAATCAAGAACCTAATCCATAAAAAGCAGTAGCACTTCCGAACATAAAAATTAATGAGTGAAGCATATAACAGACAAGCAAATTATTACTCAAAAAATAACCAAAAAACTGAAAATAAAACAAATAGAGAACAAAATAAATATACAGATACCAAGAACGAGAGATACCCGGCATCTGGGCTGTGGCAGCTTCCATGAGATAAATGGCAGAAAAGGTGAGAAAATTTGAGAAAATGGCCACAGTCAACATCTCTTGTTTCTTCACTAGTATGATGAGGAAGGTACTACTTTACTAAGAAGATGAAAACATAAAAATAATTAAAGGGGCAAAAGGGACCTGCTAAAAAGTAATGCATATGCAGTGAAAAGATTATGGGAAATCAGAATTGCGTAAATGGGAAAATGATTTGGCGAGCATTTAGTGATTTGGTAAAGAAGATTAGGATCAAAATTCAAAAAAACAAAAGTCAGTTAAAATTTATCTCTGAAGAAGAAATAATCATTTTAAAAGTATATCTCTACTACTAATTAGGGATCAAGTTGTGGTGAGTGGGGACTGTTCTTGAGTTTAAGCGTGGGAAAGAGTCTTGATGACAGCAACAACTGATATTCAACGATGGCTCAAATTGATCTGGATAATTTAATACTCCTTAATTTTTCAAAATAAAATTAGATAACTGTTTTTTCCGGAAATATGAATGACATTTTGTGTTAAAAGAGGTATTAATTATTAATCTCTCAAGACGCCATCATTCTGTATGTTTGACCAGATATGCGCATTCGATTCGGTACATACTAAGCAAACCAAAATTTAGGAACGAAAACCGAACTGAACTTTTTCGGTTTTACCAACAACTTTCGCTTCGATTTTGGTAAAATCAAATTTTTTAAATTTTTTGAAATTGAATTATTATTTAAAGAAAATTCAAGAAACACTAATATATCATACATAATTGAAAAATATATAGGACCTTATTTAACGAAAAACGTACTTATCATCTTCAATCTATCAACACGAAATAATAATGTGAGCATATACTATATTAGTATGTCATAAAGAAATGAGCAGACAATCCAAAACCAATTAAGTCAATAATTTTCAAAATCCAAATATAATAAAGCAAGCAACCAAAAGATTTAAAAACATATCAAAAAAATTTAATATTTTTGTAATTTCGATTTTCGGTTTGGTATGGTTATCCGAACACTAGAATAAGAAAATCAATTTAAAAAAAAAACAGTTTGTAACAAAACTTGTTCAGTTCAGTTCGAAAAGATAGAAATTTTTTTTATTTCGATTTTCGGTTCGATATGGTTATCCTGAACATTAGAACCAGAAGATCAATTTGAAAAAAATCGGTTTGTACCAAACTTTTTCGACGTGGATCTAAGATGTCTAAATCCCGATTATACAAACCTGGATATCCGAATACACAACCCAATCCCCATCCCTACCCCTAGATTCTCGTACTTTAAAACAAAAAATCGATAACATTTCGCATATTATCATTTAACTAACGAAAATAAATACTTAATATATGTTAAAAAAATAGTTTTCATATAACATTCCTAACGATGTGATGTATATTTTTATGAATTTTTTTTTATATGCAATTTTGTTTATAGATCAATCCTAATAATGAACATTGTTTCTGAATAGATTGGTTCTTCATAATATACTAGGAGAAAATTACAGAGATCAATAAAATTTTTAGTACTAATCAAATATAATCTCAATTAAATTATGTTTCAACAAAAAATAGTCTAATATAAATATTTTTATCAAATGTGGCTTTCTATTTTCGAAAGGCACGTTAAATTGGATTTTCTTATTGGACAAGATCATTAAAGGGCAAACGGATCATTTATAATGATGAGGATGAGCTTCAAAGAAAAATATTCTCCTATTATAAAAATTCTCAATATAGTTTCATAAAAATTATTTTTTAATAAAAATGGTTTCTAAACCATTTACAAAACTTGGGACTAAAAATGATATTTTATGTGTACTATATTTGGTAAAAATATTAATGTGTAACTATTTTTTATATAAAAATTAATTTTTTGAAATATTTTTGATTATGTCTAAAAATTTGGGATTATCATTACAAATGTTCATATTTTATGCGATCATTTTATAATTTATCCAAGAGTGTCTGATATGGTCCATTGTTGTACCACCTAACTGGACTTGTCTGCGATGCAATTGGGCTATAATGGGCTGGTAACCAATCCACAGGGCTCAAGTCGCAAAAACTGTAATCGGGCAACCGATATTATATAGGAGGGGCGAGTTTAGCTTGTGCTTATTCCGAAAAAACAGGATCAGATTTTAAAGGCTTATTGATATGGACCAAGCGTTTCCTTAGGGGAGGGTAAAACTATTATGGGAAAATTTTGGGCCGGTATCAAGGTAAAAGTTTTTTCGATCCAGTTCACCAAAATATTTTGCTTTCAACTAGGTCCATTTTAGTTCAAAATGACCAAAATATCTCTAAACTATCATCTTCGATTAAATGACTGCGTACGATGTTGAAATCGCCATTAAAGAACTTGAGGAAGAACATGAACTGCGAGCTGCATTTAATTCCGAAATAAAAGCAGGAAACTTAAGGGAAAGATTCTTAATTGTTGGACACTTTACGAGGTTTTTGGGGAAAGTCGTGTACTGGTTATTTAATTAGCCATTAAAGAACTTGGAAGGAGATTAAGAATTAAGAATATTCTAAGCGGCATGAGGGATGACATGCTGGGATAAAGCGACAACGAATCCGTTAGTATTACCATTGTTCTGTGTTTTGTCTTGAACCATTTTCGATGTTTTTACCAATTAAACAAAATTGTTTGAACTACCCTTTATAATCCTATGTTGTATTTGGATACATATATTTAAAATTTATAAAGGATTTAAAATAAATCTGTTAATTTGAAATAATATATAGTTGGTTGAACATTTTAAAAATATTGAAAAGAATATAGAATCTGAAATTACTAACTAAATTTTGTGCCAAAAAACACACAGTGCATGTGCATGTAAATTTAACATCCCTGAATTTACATGCACCACACTATGTTTTTTGGACAAATAGAGTTCTTGAGTCTATCGGTACATGTAATTCACATGCATTGATAGACTCAGGCGGTGCAAATAATTTACATGCACCACCAGCCTCACATAAAACACATGCACACATGAGTCTAGCAATGCATGTAATTTACATGCACCACTAAACACAAGCGGTGCATGTCTATTTTATTTACATGCACCGAATGAGACAAGCGTTACATGAATCTAGTGGTGCATGTAAATTACATGCACCGCTAGACACAAGTAAGTGAAAATGATGATAATAATAAATAACGTGAAGATTTTCTATTTTTAACTGAGATTAGTTTCTAAAAATTCATAAGGATGCTGAAAATCCCTTTACATAGGGAATTAGGAATTTATGAATGCAGTCTTGTTGATAAAAACTGTTGGTGGAATCAAGTTGTCTATGATGCCATCACCACCACTATTCATAGGCAAACCATAGGTCTATCTGTTCATGTAATTTACATGCACCACACTATATTTTTTGGTTAAATAGAGTACCTGAGTCTATCGGTGTATATAATTCACATGCACCGATAGACTCAGATGATTACATGCATCACCAGCCTCACATGAAACACATGCACCACATGACATGAGTCTAGCGGTGCATTTAATTTACATGCACCGTTAAACACAAGTAGTGCATGTGTATTTTATTTACATGCACCACATGAGATATGCATCGCATCGAACGGAGCAGATAAAAATTGGCAGAATAGAGTCAAATTAGTGAAACTTTGAGATAATAATAAGAAGCTATTTTGTTCCAATAATGCATATTATTAATGTTAAGCCGAGCTAATGTCACAATAAAATCACTGATAATCTGCCTACATTATTATTTCCAAATTACAAACCAAATACGAGACGCCGAAGTTTAATGTTTTCGAGAATAAAGAAATAAATAAGGTCCAGTTTTTAGGAGAATCAACAACAAATATATCTCTCTGTCAAGCCATATCTCAGACTGAATATAAAAAAGAAATATGAGCATATTATACAACTAGTTAATTTGGCACCACGCAAGGCGCGGTGCCAGTGAGCTTATAATCTGGTATATATGTCCAATAAAGCGTCCGACACAAGTTCAACAGACAGTTCTAGAGAATAAAAAGATGGTCCTTACGCATTGAACATACAAAATCGTACGTATATAAAATCAAATAGGTTGGAGTAAACAAAAGTCTTCCCCAACAGTACACCATATCAAGAGTTGACATATGATATCCTTGTAGGGCCCAATAGACGCTCTAAACAAAAGTCATCTACGAAACTGCAGTAGTAGATGACATTAGATATCACAATAAAAGTAAATCTAAATGAACTCCAAAAAACCAATCAAAAGTTGTTCGCAAGAGTTTTCAAAATGACGATGGTTCATTTCATAATGCAGATACGTGTTCGGTTTCTCATAGCAGTAGCGAGCATCTCATAAGAGGAATTATAGTTTATATTCATTGTTGTAGTTGCATTGTTATTTTAGGATATTGCTCTTATATTACTTGTTATGGCCTCATGATTAATTAATCATCTTACTTTTATAATTATTATATACTTTCTGACAAAATGAATGTAAATGTGACGTACCAAATTATTATCAAACAAGTAATATATAATTATCATAATTTAATATTTTCTATTTTTTTTTATATAATCTCCTTGTACATGAAGGGAAAATTTGATGACAAACATCATAACAAAGGTAACCGAGAACAATCACATATTAGCAATGGGTCGTAGGTAAGCCAAAACTCAAAATATATACAAACAATCAAAACTGACGACCTCCAATCTACCAAAAATTCATTATGCCGAATATTTTATAAAAATTTATTATTAAAGTTTGCCACAACGAAAACTTATTTTTAACTTTTTTTTTTAAAATAAGTTCACATAAAAAAGTATTATTAAAGTTTGCCACGACAAAAATCTATTTTGAACTATCTGTTTTTTTTTAATTCATATGACAAAATCAACAAGTTTTTTTCTAAAAAAAAAAAAAGAAAACATTTTTAAATTTTAAAATTGAGATAAGAGGGATGCACTATTGGGTCAAGGGTTTTGATATAATCTCCTTATACATTAAGGGAATATTTGAACAAAGATAATACCAAATATCAGCAATAGGTCGTAGGTAAGTAAAAAATCAAAATGTAGGTTAGGATCGGTCCGGAGTGTTTAGAGGGGGGTGAATGAACACTCCTTCTAAAAATTAATCCTTCGTGATTTCTTTCGGATTAGTGAAAGAAATATGTTTCTTAATCAATTCTTGTACAAAACAGACCACTGAAAATATAAGTGCGGAACGGTCTGTTCTTGTATGTAAGAACGGCTCGATGGCTAGTGAGAAAGAACGAGTGCAGAAATAAGATACACATGATATGTTTCTGGAAGTTCGAAGGTGGTGTAATCCTTCTACGTCTCCCCTTCTTCCAATTAAGGAAGGTTTATACTAGAAGACTTTGATTTATACAATCCTGTTGTACAAACCCGATTCAGACTGGATTTACCTCACTACCAATCTGAAACTCCTAGTCACTCAATCTGCTCAGACACACTCTGTCTGACAGTTACAATATGTTTCTCACTTCTATTTTTCAACACAGAAAACACAAGATGCGCACAGTGATCCTTAATGATCAAATGTTACAAATAAGACGTGCTTAAGAATGATTTCAGCTCGAGAGCTTCTGAACTTGTAAGCTTGTGCTGTTTTTGCTTTCTTGTGTGTTTTTCAATTGATCAGCGAGAGTCAGTAGCAAGAGTCCGTAAGTTCCTTTTGTTGCATCCTTTTATAGTTGAAGGTACCAACGACATTATTTCCCTTAATGTGCAACTTTGACTCTGCTTAAACTCTGAGAAAGCTACAGTCTTCTTCTTCAGGATATTTGCCGTTCTGGTTCATACTTTCGGCGACTGTCAGGTAAGCTCTTCTTTGTCTTCTTACCTATTATGGCAATCTTCAGTCTTTGGTCCTTTGTAGCATTAATTACAACATTAAATGCTACAATGAATAGCCGTTAATGATTCGGACTGAGGAGCCATTCTGTATGTATCCTAAGCTGCTCTGATCTGATAAAGGTAGAGATCGATCTGAAGCTTTGGTTGAGTCAGTCTGATATTCATCGATCCGGTCTGATAAGTAATGTGACTTATCAGCTTGTTCTGTTGTTGAGCTATCGATCTGGTCAGTCTGATTACCATCAATCCGGTCTGATATGCTTTGTCATCTTATCAGCTTGATCTGTTTTGGGCGATCGTTCTGGTCAGTCTGATTTCTCTCGATCCGGTCTGATATGTTTTGTCATCTTTAAAATCTCATCGATAAGATCCGGGACTAACAAATTCCCCATTTTTGATGATGACAAAACCTAGCTTCTAAGTCTTTTTAACCAGTCTGATGAGAACTCTGAAGCGAAAACTTTCGGATCGATTACTCTTTCTTGTTCAAAATAAATGAACATCATTAAGTTGGATCGATTAAACCTTTATTATTAAGCCTTATATTGTAGTTCAAAATAAATGAACACGGACTTAATCGAAAGAGGATTTTTATTGATCACCAAAAAATCCTAAATACAGACAGTCTGAAAATATTATTTTCTAGAAGACTGAGACGGAGGCGGCCTGAAGTCTTTCTTCTTTTCCCCCTTTTTGTCAGCAGCAATCTCTTGAAGAAAGTCAACAACTTGTGCTAGCTGCGCGCTGATAGCGTCAAGACGAACGTCTTGAGCGCGGAGGGAATGGGCAACAGATGCTCTGACTTCAGTGGCTAGTTCGATCTGCTCTTTTCTCAGACTGTTCTTATAAGAGGCTTGTTGAGAAAACAGATCGTTTATGCCTCGCTGAAGGTTTCCGATACTGGCAGTCATCTTCTCTTTGAATGAATCAAAGTCCAAAGCTGTAAGCCTCTGACCTTGATGAACTTCGAGAACGCGTTGAGATAGTGACAGGCAGTTGTCAGAGAGGTGCTGAAGAGTCCTTGCCAGAAATGGAGGTGCATCAGATTGTTGGCTGGGAGAGCGATCTGATGAGGACAAAGCCTGTTCATCGTCTTCAGCAATCGGGACAAGTGAAGATACAGCAACTTGGTGACTTTCGGACCGGATCAAGGTGACCAGATCCGAAGAAAATATTTGGATGAAAGCCATATCTTCATCTGATTGGATTGGAGGAGTGCTTGGTCTGGAAGGCTCCTCAATCTGGAGAGCTGCAACAACGGTGGACACCACCAGATCCGGATCGACGTATTTTGAAGCGCCAACTGTTGCCAGTTCTACTGTTGGACTGATTTGAGCACGGGAGGCTGAGGACCCCAAAGGAATGGAGGTCAAGGGTTCATCATCTGTCGCAGACGGAGCATTAGGCAATGGCTGCTCCTCTGTCTGGTCTGGTAGTGGCTCTGCAGTCTGATCTGGTACTTGCTCTGCAGGCTGATCTGGTATTTGCTCTGCAGTTTGATCTGGTACTTGCTCTGCAGTCTGATCTGCTGCAACAGAAGGAATAACCTCAACGAAAGGTTCTGCCATAGTCTTGCTTGCAGAGGGATGATCCGTGCTGGTTGTGGGAGTGGATACACTGAGCTTCCGTCGTTGAAAACGGACAGCTAAGTGAAGAGCATGAACATCCATCTCGAGTTGAGCAATAACAGCCCCATAATCTCTGGCAGTTGGAGCAGTCGGATAAAAATTCTCTTTCTTAGCAGCTAGGAGCAGAGTGGCCAGACTGAATCTTTGATTAGCCGTAAATAGCTCTTTGCGCTGCACGGTAAGCCGAACATCACCAGTCTCTGTTCCTTTCAGAACTTCATCTTCCATCTTCTTCAGTCTGCTCAGCTTACCGAAGAATAACTCAATGTGGTTGATAGTCCGGTACTGGACATATTCATCAAAGACCACAATGAGTGCCTTCACCTTCTCATCAACATCCTCCATAGCGATGTCGATGGC
The DNA here is from genome assembly GCA_907163345.1 of Haberlea rhodopensis. Taxonomy (NCBI): domain Eukaryota; kingdom Viridiplantae; phylum Streptophyta; class Magnoliopsida; order Lamiales; family Gesneriaceae; genus Haberlea; species Haberlea rhodopensis. The sequence goes on from CAJQUN010000545.1 coordinate 13,314, forward strand.
TGTCTGCGCTGCAGATTTGGGTTTAGAGGAGAGGGGTTCGGAGAGAATGGCTTTTCCCTTGCCGGTGGAGGAGGGGGACTTGATCCCGGATTGGGTTAATCTCCCAACTCAGTGATAACTATTCCTTTGACCGTGGGAATGGCAGAGGGAAGTCTAACGGTGACTTTGGGTGCAAGGGTTGAAGCTTGTGAAGGTTGGATGGAAGGTTGGGGTGCAGGGGTGGCTTTAGTTGGAGGCAATATGGGTAAGGCTTTCAGGGGTAATGGTTTGCTGGGCTTGGTAATCTGGGTTCTTGGCTTTTTGGGAAGTGGCTTGGTTGGTGGCGAGGGAGCAGATTGAGTTTCTTCCGAATCAGTCTGGATGGTCAGTTTGCGCTTGACGCGAGGTTTGCGCGCAACAGCTTGTTCTTCGCCCTTCTCAATCTTGACTGCAGCCAGAGTAGCAGGAGTAGGCGGAGCACTCTTGGACTTCAGCAATGCAAGTCCTTTGGAGTTTAGAATCTTGAAGGGGCTGAGAGCGGACTGCTTTCCCAGCTCGATGTCCAAAGACTCCAGTAGCTTGCTGAGAGGAACAGCAAAGCATACAGCTTGTTTCGATGCAATCACTGTTTTCATCAGAACTCCAAACAGAATCACGGACCAGTTCATCTTCTGTCCGGATACAATAGCCGCCATAGCCCTGAACTTCTCTGCGGTCACAGCGTCAAAACTTCCTGCTTTGCCCAACAGAGGCTTACCCACTATCTCACACAGCACCTGGAAATGAAAGAGCATTTCCTTCTTCTTAAACGATGGTTGCAGGCGGTGGCCAAGAATAGATATCTTCCCTTGAAGATCTGAGAGTGACGCCTGAGGAATCTGTCCAAATTCCGTCAGTCCGGAATTGGGGAGGCCAAAGGTTTTGGCCAGCGTCATCGGCGAGATCTCAAAAGATTTGCCCTTGACAGTAGTAGATATTGATGTCTTCTGGGAGACGGCATTGGCGAATAGTTCGCGGATTTCTGATTCATAAACAACGGTACCGCATTCCAGAAAGTTTCTCAGACCAAAAGATTCCAACGCTCTGAAGATAGGCACCATCTCTGCATCTTCTGCCCTGTAAATATCATTAAACTCAACGGAGAGGGAGTTATGAGTGATGATAGCCATTGGAATGAAATCAAACGAATGCGAAGATTTAGGAGAGTGAGAGAGTAAGAAAACAGATAGCGGTAAAATGTAAAAAGTGAAATAAAATGAAATGTTCAGCCCGCTAAATAGGAGAGAGAAGACACTTGTCTTTATCTCGATGACTGATGAAAAGAAATTCAAAAATAAACGGTCAGGATAACATATAGTTAAGGCGGTTAAAATGCGATCAGTCCGGGCTGTTTTCGTACAAAAGATGTATTGTCCAAATAGATCATGGGATAACATCAGATTGACATAGATGTCTGAAAGTTCGGACCGGTCTGTGTCTTTCTGAACATTGTATTATCGATCTGTGGTAACAAAAATCTTTAAGTGTGAAAGTAAGTGAACATATAAGTCAATTAATCCAAGAATTTGACGAAAATAATTAAACTTAGCCTCTGGGAGCGGTTTGGTGAAGATGTCTGCTGCTTGCTGCTCTGTTGAGATGTGCTCGATCCGAATTTTCTTTTTGCCAACATGATCTCGAATAAAGTGATGGCGTATATCAATGTGCTTTGTTCGAGAGTGCAAAACTGGATTATACGTTATAGCGATTGCACTTGTGTTGTCGCAAAATATCGGAGAGTCAACAGCTTGGATGCCATAGTCTTTGAGCTGGTGTTGAATCCAGAGCATTTGAGCGCAACAGCTTCCAGCGGCTAGATACTCTGCTTCAGCTGTGGATGTGGCAATCGATGTCTGCTTTTTACTGAACCACTGGTGCTTTTACGATCAATCTTACACCCAGCATAGTCTGCGTCTGAATATCCGATCAAGCTGAAGTTTGAATCTTTGGATTACCAAAGACCAACGTTCTGAGATCCTTTTAAGTATTTCAGAATACGCTTGGCAGCAATAAAATGTGATTGCTTTGGTTCTGACTGAAATCTGGCGCACATACAGACTGAGAACATAATATCAGGCCGGCTCGCTGTAAGATACAATAGCGATCCGATTAGTCCTCTATACATGGTTACTTCAACTGCTGTTCCCCCTTCATCTTTGTCTAACTTGATTGTTGGACTCATAGGAGTTGATGCAGTTGAACATGTTTCCATTCCAAATCTCTTGAGGAGCTCTTTGGTATACTTGGTCTGATTGATGAAAATACCATTGTTGAGCTGTTTTACTTGGAGACCCAGAAAGAATGAAAGTTCTCCCATCATGCTCATCTCAAACTGTCCCTTCATTAACTTAGAAAATTTCTCGCACAATTTGGGGTTAGTTGACCCAAAGATTATGTCATCAACGTAAATATGAACTAATAGGGTATGTTCCCCCTTAATAAATTTAAAGAGAGTTTTATCTACTGAGCCGATCTGGAAATCATGGTTCAGCAGAAATTGAGATAGAGTGTCATACCAGGCTCTTGGAGCTTGTTTCAGACCATACACTGCTTTATTCAGTAGATACACATGATTGGGATGCAAATGGTCTTGAAATCCAGGTGGTTGCTCAATGTAGACTTCTTCCTGAAGCTTTTCATTAAGAAAAGCGCTCTTAACGTCCATCTGATATACTTTGAAGTCTTTAAAGGCAGCATATGCAAGAAAGATCCGGATGGCTTCAAGTCTGGCGACTGGTGCAAATGATTCATTGAAGTCGATTCCTTCTTCTTGTCTGAATCCTTGTGCCACCAGTCTGGCTTTGTTTCTAACCACAGTTCCATCTGCGTCCAGCTTATTTCTGAAAACCCATCTGGTTCCAATGACAGACAGATCGCTTGGTCTGGGGGTTAGACTCCAAACTTGATTTTGTTCGAATTGATTCAGCTCTTCTTGCATGGCCTTAATCCAGTTGAAATCAGTTAGAGCTTCATCGATTTTCTTAGGTTCCAGAGTAGAGATGAAAGCAGCATGTGTGAATTCATCCATCATCTGTCCTCTGGTTCTGATCGGTGCAGAGGGACTACCAATTACTAGATTGGGTGGATGCTTCTTAGTCCATCGATAGCTTGACTCTGGATTGTCTGGTCCGGTCGGATGAGTAGTAGCAGCATGATCAGCATCTGCTTTAACATTTGAGTGAAGATTGTCCGGATCAGCTCGATCTGAAGAAGCTTCAATGGCTTGAACCGGTCTGTCTGGTACTTCTGGTTCTGGTGGATTGTCTCTTGACCTGTTAGCTACAATCTCATCATCACTGTTAGCTTCGAGATGGATATTTTCCATCTGATTTTGAATTGATTCTTTGTTGCCCTCAACACATAACGATTCATCAAAAACTACATGAACAGATTCTTCTACAGTTAAGGTTCGATTATTAAAAATTCGATAGCTTGCTAGTTGATGAATATCCTAAAAATATTCCATTATCTGACTTAGCTTCAAATGTTGTAAGATGATTCTTACCATTGTTGTGAACGAAGCATTTGCAGCCAAAAATATGAAAGTGAGAAATAGATGGTCTGTTACCAGTCCATATTTCATATGGGGTAAGGTTCAGCTTCTTGTTGATCATGGACCGATTTTGAGTGTAGCAAACAGTGTTTACAGCTTATGCCCAGAACTTTTGCGAAATTCCAGAATCAGCAAGCATTGTTCTTGCTGCTTCCTTGAGCGTTCTGTTTCTTCGTTCTGCAACTCCATTCTGTTGAGGAGTTCGAGCGGCTGAAAACTCATGCTTGATTCCATGATCTTCTAGAAAGGATTCAAGATTCTGATTTGAAAACTCAGTGCCTTTGTCACTACGAATCCTGTCTATGCTGGATGATTTCTCGTTCTGAGTGCGTTTCAGCAGCTTGATCAACTTCGGACCGGTCTGATCTTTACTGCTCAAAAATATAGTCCATGTAAAGCGTGAGTAATCATCAATAACAACAAGAGTATACCGCATTCCCCCTAAACTTGTTATTGGTATAGGACCAAACAAGTCCATATGCAATAATTCTAAACAGCGGGAAGAGGATTTGGCATTCTTGTTTTTGAAGGATGATCTGATCTGTTTGCCCATTTGGCAAGTTTCGCAGATCTTATCCTTAGCAAAATCGATCTTGGGCAGACCGATAACTAAATCATGTTTACACAGGCTGGAAATGGTCTTAAAGTTTATATGATTCAAACGCTTATGCCACAGCCAATGTTTATTATCGTTGTTAGCGATGAAGCAAGTAGGATTATCAGGTTGAGCATGATTCCAGTTAATCTTATATGTATTTCCATTCCTGATTCCTACGAGCATGGTTATACCGTCCGATGATTTAACAGTGCAAGTGTGTTTGTGAAATTCTACAGCATAACCATTATCACAAAGTTGACTTATACTGATCAGATTCTAGCACAGATTTTCAACTAACAGCACATCATTGATAATAATGTTACCATGGACAATCTTACCCTTGCCCACGGTCTTACCCTTTGAGTTATCTCCGAAGATGATCTTTGGTCCAGTACATTCTGTGACTTCAGACAGCAGCTCGATGTTTCCAGTCATGTGATGGGAACACCCACTGTCCAAATACCAGTCTGATGCGAGTTTCTTCGGTACCTGTCATCAAATATAATTATTGTTGGTACCCAATCCTATTTGGGTCCAGAACGGATTAGCCCTTTGGGAACCCACACCTGTATCAGCTTCAATGGCTTGTGTGTGTAAGGTGTGCTGTGTGCTGGTCTGTTTCGATGTTGTGTGTGATAATGTGTACGCTGTGGAAACCTTTGATTCTCATTTGGTAGTCTATATCTTCGTTGAATCGGTTTTGAATTATAGTAATTGTATTGTCTTCCTAGCCTTCGATTTTGCACCTTTGGATTTGGTCTGATAGACGCAAATCTTGCTGGTGCCTTTTCTTTGGCTTGATCAACATAACCAATTCCTTTTCTCAGATTTTGATTCACGTAAGAGACTCCTGTTTGAATCTTAGGTGCTTCAGTCTCATATACTGTGCTGGATTTAACAAATGTCATTTGTTTGACTTGGTTCTTTACCAGCAACAGCTCAGATTCATCTTTGGTGCATTCTTTGGTGTCAAAGCCTATGCCGGTGAAATCACCGACGTTTCTTTGAACCTCTTGTAATTCTTCCAAGGATGTTTTGGATTTTGTCCATGTTTTGAATATATGAGAGAGCTTAGCATTTTGTGTGCTAATTCTCTCATTTTCTTCATGGAGCTGATCATAAGAGATTTTCAGCTTATTCAGCTCGATCTGGAGATTGTTGCACTCACCCTGCTCAGAGCAGCTTGGTTTGTTGTGCTCATCCATTTGATCACTGATTTTAGCTTTATTCTTCTCAAATGATTCAGCTAAGATCCTATAATCATTAGCCATGTCTTGCAGTGCGGACATGAGCTCTTCTCGTGTAAATTCATTTGAGTCAAGATCATATACCTCGTCTGTCTGACTCATCTCTTCGTCTGCCATAAGACATTGAATATCTTCTTCGCTTTCGCTGGAAGAATATTCAGAGCTTTCCGAGTCTGAGTCTGTCTGAGCCCATTTGCTGTTTCCTTCTTCAGCTACTAGGACTTTTTGGGATTTTCCATGATTCTTGCGGTCTTTGTAGTGCTTCTTCTTCCTATCATCACGATGCTTCTCTTTCCGTTCTTCTTTCTTCGGTCTGGTGCAATCTGCAATAAAATGTCCGGTCTTACCACAATTGTAGCAAGCCTGATCGTTAACAGTATCATCTTTTCTTGATTTATAATGATGAGAGGGTTTGAAGTTCATCTTATTCTTAGACATAAATTTACCGAATTTCTTGATAAATAATGACATAGCATCATTACTTATCTGTTCAACGGATCGGTCTGATGTTGAAGCGATCTGGTCTGGAATGGCTGCCAGGGCCTTGTTTGGTTGAGAGATGAATGGCTCTGTTTCACCTCTGCTTATCAGTTCAAACTCATAGGCCTTAAGATCTGCAAACAGATCATGAAGTTCAACCTTGTTAAGATCTTTTGATTCCCTCATGGCAATGGTCTTAACATCCCATTCCTTTGGCAGAGCTCTCATAACTTTCAGAGCGATCTCTCTGTTAGAATATTCCTTCCCCAGACCATTCAATTCATTTATGATGCCAGTGACTCTTTCATCAAACTCATTTAGAGTTTCTCCACTTTTCATCTTTATGCTCTCAAATCTTTGAAGAGCAACAGTTAACTTGTTTTCTTTGGTCTGGTCGTTGCCTTCACATAGCTGTGCTATCTTCTCCCAAATTTCTTTGGCAGTAGAGCAAATTTTGATTTTGTTGAACATGTTCTTGTCCAGTGTCTTGAACAAGATGTCTTTGGCAACGTTGTCGAGATTTGCTTTCTTTCTTTCCTCATTCGTTCAGAGGGATCTGTCCTTTTCTACCATTTGTGGTTCTCCACCAGTAATGGCGACTGCTGTATTTATTTTTAGAATCTTCATTGGTCCATCAGTGATGACGAACCACATGTCGTCATCCTGAGCTGCCAGATGAGCTTGCATTCTGATTCTCCAGTCATCATAGTCTTTTTTTGAGAACATAGGGATTTTGTTGAATGATGCCATCAGCTCGAGTGATTTTGTGATGATTAAGATAACCTGGCTCTGATACCACTTGTTAGGATCGGTCCGGAGTGTTTAGAGGGGGGGTGAATGAACACTCCTTCTAAAAATTAATCCTTCGTGATTTCTTTCGGATTAGTGAAAGAAATCTGTTTCTTAATCAATTCTTGTACAAAACAGACCACTGAAAATATAAGTGCGGAACGGTCTGTTCTTGTATGTAAGAACGGCTCGATGGCTAGTGAGAAAGAACAAGTGCAGAAATAAGATACACATGATATGTTTCTGGAAGTTCGAAGGTGGTGTAATCCTTCTACGTCTCCCCTTCTTCCAATTAAGGAAGGTTTATACTAGAAGACTTTGATTTATACAATCCTGTTGTACAAACCCGATTCAGACTGGATTTACCTCACTACCAATCTGAAACTCCTAGTCACTCAATCTGCTCAGACACACTCTGTCTGACAGTTACAATATGTTTCTCACTTCTATTTTTCAACACAGAAAACACAAGATGCGCACAGTGATCCTTAATGATCAAATGTTACAAATAAGACGTGCTTAAGAATGATTTCAGCTCGAGAGCTTCTGAACTTGTAAGCTTGTGCTGTTTTTGCTTTCTTGTGTGTTTTTCAATTGATCAGCGAGAGTCAGTAGCAAGAGTCCGTAAGTTCCTTTTGTTGCATCCTTTTATAGTTGAAGGTACCAACGACATTATTTCCCTTAATGTGCAACTTTGACTCTGCTTAAACTCTGAGAAAGCTACAGTCTTCTTCTTCAGGATATTTGCCGTTCTGGTTCATACTTTCGGCGACTGTCAGGTAAGCTCTTCTTTGTCTTCTTACCTATTATGACAATCTTCAGTCTTTGGTCCTTTGTAGCATTAATTACAACATTAAATGCTACAATGAATAGCCGTTAATGATTCGGACTGAGGAGTCATTCTGTATGTATCCTAAGCTGCTCTGATCTGATAAAGGTAGAGATCGATCTGAAGCTTTGGTTGAGTCAGTCTGATATTCATCGATCCGGTCTGATAAGTAATGTGACTTATCAGCTTGTTCTGTTGTTGAGCTATCGATCTGGTCAGTCTGATTACCCTCAATCCGGTCTGATATGCTTTGTCATCTTATCAGCTTGATCTGTTTTGGGCGATCGTTCTGGTCAGTCTGATTTCTATCGATCCGGTCTGATATGTTTTGTCATCTTTAAAATCTCATCGATAAGATCCGTGACTAACAATGTACATAAACAAGCAAAATCGACGACCTGCAATCTATCAAAAATATATAATGCCGAATATTTTATAAAAAAATACAAAAATAAAAGAAAAACTAAAAGAAAAAGGAAATAAATGTCGAATATTTTATAAAAAATACAAAAACAAAAGAAAAACTAATAAAAACAGGAAATAAAAAATTTTTAAAAATAAAAAAGCGACGGCCGAATATCATAGGAATAATAACCGATTGAACAAATAATAAATAACAAAAAAAAGAAAATAACAAAAAAAAAGGAAAAAAGCGAAAAAAGAAAGGGTTACAATAACCGATTGAACAAATTGAACAAATAATAAATAACAAAAAAACCAAAAAAACAAAAAAAAAAAAAAAGAAAAAGCGAAAAAGGATTCCTCGCTTATATATATGTAATTCAACCAAGAAATAATTAGATTTTACTTTTCGCCATAATTGTTTTAAATTTAGATCGAACCGATGATATATTTATATAATGGTTTAATTTTCGTGAAGAACAAAGATAATAACTGTACGAGTTAGTCATAATTATTGGACCAATTAGATTAGGGTTTGATAAAATGGACTTTTTGAAATAAGTTTTCTAAAAGATGTATTTAGTTGGAAGAAGTTTTTTTGGGAGATTTAGTTGAAAGATGTTTTGAAAAGTGGTACCTTCTTGTAATTTTTTCAATTATTAAATTTTTCCAAAATATATATGTAATTGTTTAATATTTTAAAATTTCAACCCAGATCATGTATTCCCCAAGTATTAGTTCCACATCTTCGAAGGTGAACGAAGGTTTTCATCAATAAGTGATTCGTTTTGTTTTCCCTCAAGCAACAGTGTGAATGAATAAAGGTGAGATGTTCTTTTTTTTATCCATGTAAATGTATAATTGGCTTGAAAGGGACACAAACATTGGTCATCTTTGGAGATGTTAAAATGAGTTGGCCTAACCCAACCCACCAAATAGGTGGGTTAAACTAATAATTTTATAGCCCACCCCTAAAGGGAGAGTTGGTGGGCTGGCACGGGTGTTGAATCAATTTATTAATTTATAATAAAATTTGGATTAAATAATTAAAATATGATTTATTGATAAAATAATTTTTTTTAAAAATTTTGGCAAGTTGTGCTGCCTAACCCGCGACCTACGTCAGATTGAGTTGGGTTGGGTTTGGTCGGGTTGTGGCTTTTCCAAACTACACCCAAACGAGCCCAACCTGTGTAAGCTGTGAGTTGTCTCGTTTTGACAACTCTAGTGACTCTTGGGCAATGTTGAAGGCCAATGTGTACTATTTTAGGAATGGTTATGACACCCAATTTTACCAAAAGAAAAATAAAAGGCATATTAGGAATGTGCAATCAAATATATGGAGAAGTGGATATAATGAGATGTTACCATGACCGTAAAGTCGATAATGAGATGTTACCATGAATGTATTATCCAATACACTCATGCTATATCCAAATATTCAAATTTTATTTGGACATGTGAGTCTTTTTTTTTTATGTGGACATCGAATGTCCAAATCAAATTTGATTTATTGATTTAAGTAGTAGGATATTATCGTTATGCTAGTAACAACTGACCCGTGGAGAAAGGGTTATATAGTTTAAAAGTATTTGCATGCAAAATGCCGCAATCACACAACGCCACCCTAGACAACATCTACCAGTCAAACATATAACATTTTCACTATTTCATTCAAGTACTCATATCATATGACAACACATTTATATTATTTTCAAGGTACCATCATCAAACCGCAATTATGAGTTGTCATGTGAGTTGTGACCCTTGCGTTTACATTTTACAACCATAAAAACAAATCACATATACATACTGACAAGGATGTCGTGAAACTATATAGGCCATACATTTTTGCATGCAATTACCCAACTTATTTAAGAGAATTGACCATATAATTCAGTTATTTATTCCGATAGACAAGAAAGCTGAACCATGACACGATGCCCAGTCTTGGGCACTTTCATCACAATATTCGAACCATGAGAAAGGTAGCTGAGGGGGAACTTACTCAAAACAATTATGATAATATTATAAAATAAACAAAAAATGCAAAAACATAAATGGAATTTTAAGAGGAATAAAGCTACCGATCAGCTCCCATCAAGCTCAAACACTATTCATCGGAACCAGGGGCGGATGTAGGGTTTTTTTGTGTTTTTTATTGATTTTCTTAAAAAATATGTTTCACACGTATTTTTTTAAAAAACTAACAAATTTCGGCTCCCTAAATTATAATAGTGGCTCGGCTCCTGAACCAGACCTAGTTTCTTTCACTTGAGATTGGAGATGATGAAAGGGCGGCGATAAAGAAGTTAAATATGAAGGAACTATACTTTATCACTTATACTAGTCATATTTGGGTGTATAGATGGCAAAGAGAGGGTGCTCGTTCGAACCTTAAAGGTGAAGCCAAGGATTGCGCATATATAATCAACACATGCAATGCAGTTGTAATGTGAAATACTTTTTTTCTAACTAGCATCTATTATACACTTTTATATGGATCTTTTGATGCTACACATGTGCAGTGCATGAGAATATTCAAAAGAAATATTCCCAATCAAGGGCTTGATACACCCCCCATCATCGAATCCACCCTTATATATCGACTGTTGTATATCTCGGTATTTTTACTGCGTCCTAAATGGAAGATATGATTAACAAAATCTAATTATACAAGTATTAATGTTTAAGAAACATGTATGTTACAAAATGTACTAGCTAGACATTGTTGTTCAGCTGAAAATCGAGCCAATATCAGATTACGATCGGCAAAAATTTCAGGGATATTGGTGTTTTGTATGAGTTTAATATTAATAAACATGGTATTCCTTAGCTATGGCATAAACTGCTCAACAGATAGAAGTAGTCATTCTTAGTTGCTTTACACCGTACAACTTACAATGGGACATAATTGTTGTATTAGGGAAAGTGTCTGGCTGTTACTTCATAGAATCAATCAATTAGCCTCAAATATGTAAAAATTAAAATTATTGAAATATGATAATTTGAATAGATAACACGTTGGAATTTTACAGTAGAGGCCAGCCTGTGTACCATAAGGATGAGGGACAAAAACATTAGAGGCAGTCCTAGGATGCTCTTAGCCTTTGCAGATAAAACTACAGTAGTAATTCAGGTTAAAAAATATTGTCCTACGCTCTCCCCACGTGACCATTTACTCAACATGTTAATCAAAGTTTAGTCAACCTCGTACAAGTCATAACCCCAACTACAATATAAACATAATCACGAGTCATAAATAAAACAAAAGATCATGCGCCACATAGTAAGGAAGCAACAATGTATATTACCCAAAGTAGCTATTAGTCAGAAAAAAAATGGTCTGCTTTGCACCACCAATGCAAAGATCAGACACATTGTTTGTGCAATCATTACAAAGTTCTTTGAAATACAAATGGTATATTGTTTAGCTATCTTCCAGTAATATGAAAGACTAGTTCGGATGGTTGTGAAAACTGGAAATCTACTGCTGTTAGTTTCAGGTCGTGAAGTAAAAATGAGATGCATTATCAAAGCACGTGACAGATGGGAGACGAGAGTTTTGAGATTTAGTGGCAAAAGGTGATTGATGGATAGCAGCAAATGAATTAGGGAAACTTGAGTTAGCGAATCCTGATGATGCTGCAGTAGACAAGAGTGGTATCGGAGGAACCTCACTTGGATGGCCTGGGGTGATTCTCCAGGTCAAATTTGTTGGTGAATGAGATTCCATACTCTTCTCTAGTGCTGATCCCTGCAGAAAGAAAAATGCAATCTCAGACTGCTTGATACAAGGTTATGTTCTCATGCCATGACGGACTACTTTCAGTGATTGAATATATGGTGTTAGGTGATCTTTGAGGATTTGCTTAAATCTATATGGTGTTAGGTGACCTTTGAGGACTAGCTTAAACCTAAGGCGCTGGCTGTATAGTTTTACATTTCAATTTCAAACTATATCATTCAGGTGGCCAACCATGGTGTAAAATTGCTTTCCAAAGATTTAAATTTACATTTCGAGTCACACCATGACCAGGTGCTTGTTCAAGATTACTACCAACAATGAGTGCACTATAGAAGAAGTGAAGCAACTGAAGAAAAACAAGAAGAAGCTATATTCACAGCTGACAAATGAGTACCTGATCAATGGGATCATAGCTGGAACTCATTCCACTCTGGAAAAAAGTTTGTTCACACGCATTTAAATATCCATGTGATAGCTGCGATCCCCTAGGGGTTAAAGGCAAGTTCTGAATCTGCTGTGAAATAGGAGTAATAGCTAAAAAAGCTTTCAAACAATTTGAAGTCTTTGAGAAGACAAATTATTCAAACTATAAAAAAAATCTCCATCTACTGTAGACAACACATCTGAAAATGCATAATACCCTTCGTCCATTTTCAGGAGTGTTGTCTGAGTCACAGTGAAGCTTAGAGTCCCCCACGCCTGTGCTCTGGGTTAGGCAATTGGCGCCATGTGGAGGAGCTATCCCCAGGTTCAAATCTAGAGTATGATTTTGGCCAGCTATAAATATGAAAGAAAATTTAAATTGTGAATCAAGTAAAACACAAAGGAACATGGGAGATGGACTAAACAGCGTTGATCCTCGATCAAATTCTCATGTTTACCTCCAACATCAGCCTCAAAGCTAATTTCATCTTCATATGTGCTAGGGTCAAAATTGGTAACTGCTTCCCTTCTATTGCATTTTAGTGCAGCTTTGTCATATGCTCTAATAAACATCAACAAAGTCAATCAAGATAAGGGGCTCCAATGAACTTTGAGACAACCATTACAAGACAAGAGAAAAAATGCTAAATATTTAGACCTAGCAGCTTCTATCTCACTGTCAAACAATCCAAGATAAATGTACCTGCAGGGAAACATGGAATGTTTAATGCCAAATTATGAATTGATAATAAGTTACTGTACTTACATCTAATTATTCAATCACATCCCAATTGTTCAAAGAATAGTGATATTTGGCATCTTACTTCTTGCCAAGTAACTGACCCATCCGAGCTTCCCATCTTCCACATTTGTGCAGTGTAACTCCCCTGTACTTAGAACTCCCTCTCGAAAACCCGGTGCTCTGGCGACGAAGAATGTGCACAAATTCTTCCTTTGTTAGATCCTTCATCTGTGAAAACTAAGAAAAATCAGAAGCGCTTCAGGAATGAAAAATACAAGAAAAGCATAAATATGTCATAACAAGAACCTCCGTAAGATCTTCGTAGTCGCTGATGTTAAAATTTATGTCAGCATCCAGTCCACGAAATTTTATTGCAGCACGATCGTATGCCCTAGAGTTAGCATTAACATATATTTCCATTTTTATCAATCACAAGAACTTCAACCTTCTAATGTTAATGTCGAATCACAACATTTGAAATTTTTTTACCTAGCCGCAGCATGTGCAGTGTCAAATCCCCCTTTGAAGTATAAGTTCATTTGATAAATATAATTTCAGAAGTCAGAATCATTTGAACAAAGTCAAAACATACACAAAATGAAGTCGTTCAGACTGTAAATAAATTACTTACCTAAGTAAACCTGCTTACCACAGTCCCTGCAGAAACAATTTATGAAAAATCCATCTCAATAGTAGATAACAATAATTGATAAAGTTAAGAGGAATTAAACTTCAAATTCAACGGATAATGGCAATCAAAACCATGGATTCTCAATTTTTTTTTAAACAGTACTCCAATGCAATTTACAAATCCAACGTAGATTTATACAATCAATACAAATTGACAGATGAAATATATCATACATAAATTTTAATTATTTACGAAGAACTATAGTTCATATTTTTATACGCATAACAGTGATCAGAACCGAATATCCCATCAAACAGCGCGGCAGGTTTCTTACGCGTACTTAAAAGTAAATAAATAAATCATAAATCACTAAAATAGGAACCCTAACAAATGCCACTTACCAAATGTGAGATTCCCAACGGCCTGTTCGGCGATAAAACGTGACTCCACGGTACTGAGAGCTTCGAGGCCTCGGCCCCCTTCGACTTTTCTTCACCTGCCGCCTTTGCTGCTCCGCCAACTCGCGGTAATTCTCCGATAGATCCAACAACTGATACTGCGGCGCCGCTTTCGCCGGAAAAAAATCCTTCATCACATAACCGCCGGTCCGATTCTCAGTCTCCTCATCCTCACCGTTAGTCCTCCAAATATGAAAACCGCAAAAGTTGTTTGAGCTGGAGTCCTCATCACCGGCAGCACTGGAGGTCTCCACATTGACAATAGATGAATTGGAGCTTCCGGAATATTCCAAATGATCACCGGACAGAATGAATTGTTTCTCCGACAAGGTTTCAGCTCGATAGACGATCGGATCAATTGTCAAATTGAGGCCCAGCATCTGGAAAAATTCCTAAAAAACCCAATTCCAGATACGTCACACACACTTATATATGAATACACAGAAGACGAAAATGCAACAGTCAGCTAAAATTGCAGTCTATAAACTTGAATAAGAGAGAGAAATGAGAGTGAGTGGTGGTGAAGAAAGGAATTTATATGGATGAGAAATATTGTATGCATAGATGTATCTATACGTGTATGTATTTGTAACAGAAAATTCAGCATTGTTTCTCTCTCAACTGATACAGTTTCTCTACATTGTAGTCTACTCAGAAAAATCACTGAGGAGTTTTCGAGAAAAAAAAGCCATAAATTATTTATATTATTTTAAAAGGACACGATTTTTAGCGCGTGTATCGGTGAATGTATGCCTTTTTTTTATATATGCTTTTTTTGTCATAGAAAAAAAAACAATAGATGTGCGCCTTATCTATATAGGCGGATCATCTCGTATCGGTACGACTCGTTTAATCATGTCGTGGCGACACAGTTTGAAAACGGGTCATATTATGCCGTCCTGTTTTCACAATAGATATGGCCCGACACGGCCCCTACGTGTCGTGTCATGGGTCGTGCCGTACCGATACGGCTCATTTCAAGTTTTGTTATTTATTTTTGGCTTACTGAGCGATTAGCGCAATAGTGTCAATCGATCGATCAAGTAACGATCGATCGGCACATAACTGCAGATCGATCGTTATACTAAAAAAAAAATTGTACAGTGGCGTGTCGTACCAGCCCATGGGCCGGCACGCTATGGCCAGGCACAGCACGACACTGTAACAAAATGGTCGTGTCGTGCCCCCCTGTGACGTCCTCTCCATTTGTCATCTCTACCTGTCTGTTACACAATAAATAATAACTTGTTCAATTTCTCTACAAGCTCGAACTTTTATAATATTTTCTGACTAACGTCGATATCATGAGTTCAAAATTCATAAACAACTCTACAAACATAAAATATCCACTTGTTGAGCCCCCAAAAAGAGGAGCATACCAGCTCACAAACGATGGTGATTGTTAGAGAATAAATAATAAATTTGTCCAATCTCTCTAAAAGCTCGGGTTTTTAGACGCGACAATAATTTAACAATATCAATATCACACTCTTTGCCCACGAGCTCGTTGGTATTAATATCTCATGTCTTGTGAGTTTCAGTAGTTTATTCGTTGTACTTATCATGTTATTAATATAAATTTTGTTTATGATAAATAAATAAATAAAAAATTTTGAGCGAATTAATTTGAGTTTCTTAATTTCTTTTCTAACAACGAATTTTCCCAGTTGTAAATAATTTTGGTGATGTTTTTTTGAACAACTTTCTTAATATTAGATATGTTTATTAATTAAAATTACAACTATTGACTCAGTTACGACAATATGAGATAGAAAATACTTAAAATGAATAATAATAATAATAATAATAATGTATACCACAATTTACGTGGAACTACCACTAAAAATTTTTAAGGTAAAAACCACAGGCAACATGAAAAAATTGCACTATAATAATTGTAAGGTAGTTTTCTCATATATTTAGAGTTTTAAATACTTTGAAATATATGCAGAGGACTACCTCTTAAATATTATAGAAATACACACTCAAATATAGAAATATGAGAGAACACTCGAGAATGAGATATTTTCATCTTGCCCGTGATTTTTACTCAAATAATTTTTAGGGGTTTCCAAGTAAATAATGATGTTCATTTTATTCTTCATTTTCGTTATTCTCTCTCATATTGACGCACCTTGAGCCAACAATATCTTGATATCACGGCCTCACAACTAACTCTTTTTTTATTGCGGAAGGGGGGAAATGCTATCTATAAATCTCAAGTCCCAGATCAATTCTCAAAGTGGGAACCATGATGTTAACTGGACTGTAGGTACAAGACCTGTAAATAATTAGTATCGTCCTCATTTTTTAAATAGTGTTCTGCACTTAGAATTATGTGCTTAGATAACCAAACAGATTTAAATAGTATCTTATAATTAGGATTATAATTTTTTTTGGTAAGCGAAAAGAATGAAATAATAAAACAGAAAAGATCAAAATAAAAAGATTAATTGACTGAAATCTCAAACTCCGCTAGAACAATTTTCACTTAAAATTATATTTATCAAAAAAATTAATTTCAAATGGATACCTATTTATGTCATCTTTACTAAAAACTAGAGTATGTCGGATTGGCCCAATCCAACCCATCAAATAGATGGGTCTGAATAATGTTTTTTAGATGGGTCTAAACGGCCAATCTGTTTGGATTGCTGGTTGGGTGGGTTGGCTCAGGTTGGCTGATTGGCCCACGCATAGTCAATTAATTAATTTATAATAAAAGTTGAATTACTTATTTAAAATATGATTTCTTAATAATTTATTTAATAATTTTAATCATTAAAATTTAATAATATATTTTTTGGCCAACCCGTCTAACAACAACTAGCCACGAGTTGGTTGAGTTGGAGGTTTTCCAACCCGCCTGGAGGCTGGCCTAAACAGGCTAACCTGTTTTGATTTGCGGGTTTGGTGAGCCAACCTGTTTGATCTGGCTAGCCTGTTTTGATACCTATTAAAAACTACATACAAACGTGGAAGTGAAACAACTTACACAAAACCTCGAGCTTTACTCCCATGCATTGACAAAGTAGTTGAGCGCAAATCATCAAGAACTAATAGATTTATAACTGGAAGCGGACATGAATCAATATCTATTAATTTTTTGTTTAGTCGTGCAATTAGTCTTCCAGATCAACACGGTTTTTAAGAGGATTATTCGGTTTCTCACTTCTCTTTATTTGATAGCGAGGTATCATAATAGAAGAATGATACGATATGTGTGATCTAATGACTATAAAAACTATATATAGATAACTGCCATGTTATCTTTTAATTTTTTTTATTTTAAATCATAAATTATCCATAAATCTCTACACATTGAAAACGCGTATCTTATTTGTAATAGTAAAGCTCAAATAACTTAAAATTTTATTTCTATCAATTTTAATGGGCTCAACATTATAGACAATCCATAACATATAATTATTTATACGGGGAATTGCAGGAAAGTATCATTTCTATGAACTAAATTCACTTAAGTCAGCAAAAACAAAGTGTGCAACTAAATCCAATTTTAAGAGAAGTTTATTCACATAGGTCCATTTTTTGGACATTTGTTGTATTTAACTCTTTCTTGTTTACTAAAGTATCATTAGCTATTCTCTTTCTTTCTGTCAAAACAATAATTTCTCCCGTCCACAGAAACCCTAGCACGAACTTTGTGTTAATTACCATGGTCCCAAAACGCGACAATCCCTCATCGGGGAAAGTCAACTGGACCTCACGATTATTCCTCATAATACATTGTGCCATCGCAATTACCAATCTCAAGGTGATACAATCTCCCACCGGAGATTCATTCACCCAAGCACACTAATCCGGTGTTCGACGAGGACCAAATAAAAAGTCGGCATTCATATACACACTGGCATACATGCCTAAGTACCAACACTACATGCATACTCAATGCAATAGACTCGGGCATCTCCAATCATACCCAAAGTCCCAAAACCAACCGTCAATCCTCGGTTATTCTCATCCCACGGAGGAGGGTTGACAAACCAAACCAAAGGGTGTGATTTTAACATCAACACCACACAAACCAATTCATCGAATCTCCCAAAAGATTCAGCCGGTAGGTATATCAATATCGCCTTCATCACAAGGAAAGTGTCGTGAATCCATGACCCTCCAACCTCGAACCACCGTTCGGAAAACCTGGATATATTTATACCAAAACATATCCCGGAACCAACAACAAGATGACTGGTTCAGAATAGTGCATCAAACCACTATTACCAAATCGAAACCCGTATACGCCATGTATACTCAAACTAACGATGCTCTGTACTAATGTAATAGTACTCCACAATCTCGAGTATTACCCCGGAGGCGTCTCCTCGAACGTTTCACGGAAGTACGAAGTCATCACCTAGTCCAACACTAGTAAGGCTTCCTCTTGTTGATTCACAATCAAACCTCAATCAATACCAGCTATCTCCATGACAGTACAATCCAAATATCTCCAATAGATAAAATCAATGCAGTAGTGTTACCCCACTAGTTATAACCCACAAAATCCAATTGTGACTCCCGTTGCATTTCACATGCTAAGATGTCCAATCAGAGCTAACAACGACTTGTCGACACTCATGTTGGTATTCCCAACAAAATAGAGTTGTCCCAAAACAAGTCCCTTAACATATGACGTATAACGTCCCCGTGAAGCACTCCCTGCCTCAATCATCATGCAACAAAAGACTACAAGAGTCTCCCAAAAACCCTCATCGTATCACCGTACGATTCACCAAATTCGTTTCCAACATGCAGTGTAATGGTGTGTGGGTACCCAATATATCTCTAAAACACCAAAACATAATGGACATCCCGGTGTCCTTGCTCAACCACGATGCAATTCTAATCCATTAGGACTTATTTCACACCCTCAGCAAATACTTAATTACTTTTTAATATAAAATTCATAAAAAAATGCTAAAAATAAAATTTACCCGTCGAAAGACGCACCACAGGCGGCTGAATCCTTAGCAACAACCTAGGAAAATTGGACATCCCGGTGTCCTTGCTCAACCACGATGCAATTCTAATCCATTAGGACTTATTTCACACCCTCCGCAAATACTTAATTACTTTTTAATATAAAATTTATAAAAAAATGCTAAAAATAAAATTTACCCGTCGAAAGACGCACCACAGGCGGCTGAATCCTTAGCAACAACCTAGGAAAATTTCGAGGATAATCTGGATTCGCATACGATATCTATGACATCTGTCCACAATAATAATTTTAATACATATCCAAGCTGTTTTTGTATTGTCATTTTGAGGAGAAAAAAAAAACAAAGATGCGAAATGAATTTTGACAGTGACTTTTGAAATTAGAAAATTGTTAAAACGATCTTCCATTTGTGTGAAGTGGAATGAAATGATAAGGTGATAAATGAATCTGCAGCAATACACACGACAAATACTAAGATAATGGGAATTTACGAGTTTTTTTTTTACATTTCCCAAGCTAGTTGGGGTGCACTCATCTTGTATTTGGACTTTGGAGTTGCTTTAAAAATAGGGTAAAATCGTAAAACTCACATACGTTATAGTAAATATGAACGAAACTTTCATGTATTAACAAAATATGCCAAAATAACTCATATGTTTTCTTAAACTCAGCATGAAATCCTATGTGTTATAATAAATATGCACGAGACCCAACGTATTAACAAAATAGGCAAAAAAACCTAATTATTTTCTTAAACTCGACATGAAACCCCTTATGTTATTAAAAAAAAAAGCCCATTTCTTTTTTAAAACCTTGCACGAAGTGTTAAACAAAATGGGCAAGAAAACCCCTATATTTTCTTAAATCATACACAAAAGCCATCGATTTTATAATAAATAAATTTTATTTAATCTCGTTAAAACTATATGCAAGTTTTATGAAAATAATTCATAAACGTTCATATATATTATATAGGTTATATATAACTTATTTATTGTTTATATATGTTTATTAATGTGAAAACATATTATATAATTTTTTGAAAATATACATATT
This sequence comes from Haberlea rhodopensis, assembly GCA_907163345.1. Lineage (NCBI taxonomy): Eukaryota > Viridiplantae > Streptophyta > Magnoliopsida > Lamiales > Gesneriaceae > Haberlea > Haberlea rhodopensis. The sequence goes on from CAJQUN010000545.1 coordinate 33,248, forward strand.
TTATATATGTGCAATTATTTTTTACTCAATACATTCAAAAACTTGAAGAAAACAATATTATGAATTGGTCAATAAGCATACATACTTTAAAAGAAAAATTCAGAATATTATACAAATATATATATATATATATATATATATATATATATATAAAATAAGCATGCATACATTAGAAGAAATTTTTTGAATATTAATCGTTTTAGAACTAAATGGGAAAATAATGTAGATGCAGAAAAATTGGAGAGCATGTTGAGCAATCGATAGGGTTTTGTGCAGGATTTGCGGAAATAGAAGGTGTTTTGCCTATTTTGTTTAACACGGGTTTCATGCAAAGTTTCAAAAAAAAGAAGGGTTTTTTGCCTTTTTTTATAACATGGAGGGTTTCATGCCGAGTAACATAAATGTTTTTTTGCCTATTTTATTAACACATTGGGGTTTCGTGCATATTTACTATAACACATGAGAGTTTCATGCCAAGTTTAAGAAAATATTGGGTTTTTTTTTTGCTTATTTTGTTAACACTGGGAGTTTCATGCATATTTACTATAACACGGAGTTTTTTCATGCTTTTTACCATTAAAAATATGAATTTATCCTCTAAATCATTCAATCAACTCCTATCCCATATATCTGCTATTTTTACAAATCCAAGGCCCGGCGATACCCAAGACTTGTCTATAACCATAAAAACTTCTTACATTCACGAGCCATGAGACAAACATGTGGTTGGTATAGACTTATAGGAAAAAATTGATTTGCCAAACTAGGAAAAATGCCTACAACATCGGGTTTTTTATTAAAAACAATTCAAAAAACAAATTAAATTTCTAAAATACCGCATTTTTTAAAATACTTACCCGTATAAAAATATCCCAAACTGCCACTCCGGAGAGTGGCTAGTACATCTTGAGTGGCCGCCTGAGGAGCAGGCGACCTTTGTTATATTGAGGGGCCGCTACCAGTGATAGCGGCCACTCACTTTTAATATTATAATATATTAATTAATTATATTATTATTTAATAAAAATTAGTTATATTATATTACTTATAATATATAAAATATAATAATATTAATTTATTATATAAATTTACATAATTAATATTATATTATTATTAATATAATTAATCCTCATATCATCGAGCATATATTGTTATTTCTATTGTCCCTGTTGAATGATGATATATTGAAGGTTTTGAATGAACGATGATGTCACGCCCCGAGACCGGGGTCAATAACACCGGCATTGATTTTCATAAACAACTTGAAATCAATAAGCCTCGTAATATCGTAATAAACAAAAACCAGTCTATATTCCATAAATAAAGAAATCATTGACTTTACAACTGAATTAAAAACGTGAAATTAAAACCTAAAATCTTAAATAGCAAAATCGTACTTAAATAAAGTCTTGAGATCTTAATTCTTAGAAATACGCAGCGGATATATCACCAACCCCAAAATTGGTGATCTTCTTCGGCTTCAACTTCTTCCTCAGCTTTATCTGGGGATGTAGAGTAAGGGGTTGAGTGCTTTGGAAAACACTCAGCAAGTGGGGGACAATCGTATGTGACATCGTATAAATATAATAATTTTTCAGAAACATGTATATAAAAGAAATCAGAACAGAACCGATATGAACAGAACAGAAACTTTAACAGAATTTGCTCCTCAGAGCCAGAACAGAACAAAAACTTCATATCAGAATCTCATACCATATACTAAAGTAAGCACAATAAATCATCTAGTTTCCTCATGGTACTGATATCAGTTCTCTAGAAATAACCATCCTAGAGATGAGGTCATAACATCGGATCACCCACGAATAAAGGGTCTGGACTTCCCAGAACAACGGTTAACCACCGTATCAGGTCAGAAAAACGGTTATAATCCCACCGCATCAGGGTCAGAAACAGAATTCGGAATTCCTTACCAATTGGATTTCGATATTTAAAGTGCTTCAGATTTCAAAGATTTCATAATTTGAAAATAGTTCACATAACGATTGGATTTTAAAACGCATACTTATGATTTAAAAAAAACGAAAGAATGATTTTAACAAAAGCCCACTTACCTCTCGATGATCAAAATTTATTCTCAGAACATCATAGCTTTAAAATACATCACACATTCGATTGATATTTCAAATCATACTTATAATTTTTCAAAACGAAAGAATGATAATATAGCAAAAACCCACTTACTTCTCGATTAGGAACGTGATTGGTTGAACGCGAAATCACCACGAAATACTTCTCTCAAAGGCCTTTGAATTATCGAAAAAATGTGTGTATGTGTTACTGTGTGAAACTTTATATAACACTTAGAGGCTCAGAATTTTGAGTGAATTATCGAAGTATTGGTGGTTGGATGATATTGAGACTTTGTATGGATGGAACTTTCGGGATTTAATGGCTTGAAGTCTTCAATTTATTGGCATGGGGTTTCGAAAATAAGGGCTGGAAAAGATTGAGGTTTTTCTTGAAACCAAATTTGCACAAATCCTCTCTGTTGTTGTGTTATGTGCTTTAAATTTTGTACTCTTAAATTATTTATTAAAGACTTTGTTAATCCATGCTTATCCATTGATTATTTGTAACTTAATATTTAATATATAATATTTACTAAGTGTGTTTTCAGTATTATGAAGTTTTCCGGATTCAATCAACTTCATATCTAGCTAGATGGTATGATAATCTCATAATACTTCAACATTATCTCTTAATATCAAGTAATTGAGTTGATTAAAAATACCTAATTGTTTAGATGACCAAAACTCTAGTTATTTAAATAGTTAGTCATTGGTTTAGCTACAATTCTATAAGATTAAATCAAATTGGATTATCGCTTCAAGTGTTTTATTGGCTAATAATTTGGTCATATCAATTATTATTATCTTTATTAGGATTCTTAATTATCTGCCTTGTTAAGTTATTATTTTGTGTAAATAACCTTAAGTAGTTTGGTTGGCTAAAACTTTAGTGGTTGACTTAGTTGAGAAACCGGGTTTTTACAGATGATGTTGAGAGACGTTGAAATGAGCAACGTGTTATTCTTATTCTTATTGTTATTGTTGATTGTGTAGCGGATGTTGAGGGTCGTTGAAATGAGCATAGGCGGCCACTCAATTTATTTTTAAAATTTAATTAATTAATTTTTTTTTTTAAAAAGAGGGGCCACTATCACAGGTAGCGGCCCCTCAATATAACAAAGGTCGTCTGCTCCTCAGGCGGCCACTCAAGATGTACTGATCGCTCTTCGGAGTGGCGGTTTGAGGTCTTTTTGTAAGGATTTTAAAAATGCGGTGTTTTTGAAATTTATTTTGTTTTTTGAATTATTTTTAATAAAAAACCCAACATCGAGACACTAATAAATGCTTGCATATTAGACAATTTCACTTTCTTCATAGTTTGAAACAAGTCACTAAAGTAACAACTTACAATCTTCTACTCCGCCCTGGTTAAGTCCTTCCCGAACCCTGGTTAATCATCACTATCAGAGCTGCCAATGTCGCTGCTATAATCATTACTATCATCTTCAATGTCAAGCTGGACATGCCGGACTTGTATAGGCTCCGGTGCTTTTGTGAGTGAGCCCAGGTAGAGGAATAGGCCTTGGTTGCTGTTCCTCAACCCTCTGCGGTCCAGGAAGAGAGCCCAACGGTGGCAACGTAATTGAGTCACCAGTCTTCCAACCAAGAGGAGGGAGAATTGGTAGATCAATTGGCAATTCCGGCATCCCGGGTTTCCATCCAGATGGAACAACGATATTTGGAGGAATCAGACCTGGAATATTCGGCAGAGGATTGCTTTCTGAGGGTACTGCCGTAGGGGTTCCAATAAATGGGTCGAGTATTTTATCTTTGTCATCATCCATTTTGGGTAAACCAACATCGAGATCGGCAAAATTATATAAGTGAGATGCTCGCATCTGCTCCTCCTGCGGGGCAGGAGGAAGAGCACCTCGAAGGGGAGCCTGACCAGCACCAAATTCAGGAGGTGCAAAGGTTGTGTAGCTTATCTTGTGTGCATGTGACAAAATATCCGACAGTTTTAGCTGAGTTTTAACAGTAGTTGTCGACCATCTTCTGTGGAACCGTGACTTTGTTCATTTAGGGCGGTGGTAGTTAGAATAATCATCCACAAGAATGTCAAGAACATGCTCAGCCTATTTGGGTTTGTTGGCAAAAGCGAGAAGAGAAGAATCTCTGGACCGGATTTCACAAGCAAGCTTCTCGTTAGCATCTTGAATATCAAGAATTTCTTGGAGTTCCGCAACAGCTTCAACTAGTTGGGTCTGGAGAGTTGTGAACTAGGCAAGGATATCTTTGGTCGAGGAAGGAGATGAATCTGATGGAGCAGGCGCCAATGGCTGGGTTTGGAAAGATAAGAAGGAAGGATGGGAGCCTCGAAAAGCACTAAGCCAATGGGAGCAATTTGGCGAAACTTCAAATAATTTTGAGGCAAGAGCCGCCATTTGAAATAGAAGAGATTGCGCTCTAGGGAGAGGCGGGAGAAGAGGAAGAAGAGCTGGAGAAACAGCAGGCATGGTCAACTGATTACGGGATTGATGAGGATGGTGCGACTGTTGAGTTTGAGAGGGTGAATTGGGGTTTGGCAGGCCTAGCCTGGCTGGGGATTGCACAATTTGATGGGGAATACTTTGTAACATTTTGAACTATTCTCTTACTGCGGAGAAACCTGGAAAGAACAAAATAAAGAAGACATGGAAAACGTACCACCAAGAGTCTGAGACTAATGACATCAACGTTTAAATATAGCATTAATGCTAAAACAATCAGAATTATTTGACACCTAGTAGTTCGACCATAAACTAGATCAAGATTGTAATTGATTCTAAAAAGAGCATAATAGACATAGATTCAATGTACACAAACATGAGCGCAAGAAAAATGATAATCAAGCACAGTTACACAATAACGCAAGAATGTTCATGAGTGATATCATCCATGTTGAAGAAGACGCATGTTTATGCTTCCGGCATAGAAGAATGTCCGAGTATAATTCCATCATTAGCTCATCAGAACAGTAATCTTTCTGCTTGTTGTGGTCATTTATTAAAATTAATTCTTTTATATAATATTTAGAAAGTGTCAAAATTAAACCAAACATTTGAAATATATGTGCTTCACACATGCATTCAGGTGCCCGGACGCTAGTACTAATGATATTTATGTAAACTTCTTTGAAATATTAATTAAAACACAGAAAAGGATTCCTGCTGGAAAAATTGTAATATGGATTATTACACAAAACTGCACCAGTCATTTCAAATTATCAACCCTAATATCAAATTGCATTTTCGATGAATTAAGGAATTCTCACAAGTTGAGAAATCCCCAAACCCATGTGGTCAATTTTAACGGTTTGTAAGCTGACAAAGTAAACTATATTAAACTATTCATTCCAAATTGGTAATTACACGTAAATATTTTGGCTCGAGCTCGACGTAAATTCAAGCTGGCACAAGCTCCAATATCATAAAAAGCTGTAAAAATGAAGTCTGAGAAGGGAGATCAAATCAATAAAAACTTGAAATTTAACGTACCCAGCAAGAGATGAAGTGTGAATATATGAAAGCGAAAAGTGTGAGAAAATGAAGATGAGACTCAGGTGGAGGCGGAGGATGGCGGAAGAACACTTAGCAGCGTCTTCGATCCGTGGAATTCGATCATGAAGAGAAGAAACAAAAAAAGGTTAGAGAGGATTTGAGGTTGCGGAGGATACAGGCGCCGGAGTTGGTGGAGGAGTGTGAAAGGGATGATCCAAATTGGTTTATAAAAAAAAATATTACTGACAATAAAATAATAATAAATAACTGTTATAAAATAATAGTATTGTATACTATAGAGAACAATTTAGAGAGAGAGATTTAGAGAGCTTTTCATTCTATCTTTCATTTAACATTAAGCCTTTATTTATAGGCTTAGTATTGTAGTTACATGGGGTGGAATGTGAAAGGTAAATGGACATCCAATATACATAAATATTACGTTTCATAACACTTTAATTAATACATGCATTAACACATGTATTTATGAACATATTTATAATACTCCCCCTTGGATGTCCACACACTGCCTCGTTAAAAACCTTACCAGGAAAAACCCATTGGGAAAAAAACATGGTTAAGGAAAAAAGAGTACAGTGTGAAATAATTCCACTTCTTGAGCTCATCATTTGACGTCTTTTAGTCGTCGCATTCCAATTTTGTGAACCAACTTTTCAAATGATAAAGTCGGTAGAGACTTTGTAAATAAATCTGTCAGATTGTCATTTGAACGAATTTGTTGAACATTGATTTCACCATTCTTTTGAAGATCATGAGTGAAAAAGAATTTTGGTGAAATGTGTTTCGTTCTATCACCTTTGATATATCCTTCCTTCAATTGAGCGATGCATGTAGCATTATCTTCGAACAAAGTTATAGAAACGTTTTTGTCCAAAAGCAAACCACATGTTCCTCGAATATGATGGATTACAGATCGTAACCAAACACATTCCCGACTTGCTTCATGGATCGCCAATAATTCAACATGATTAGAAGAAGTGGCAGTTATGGTTTGTTTCATAGAACGCCAAGAAATAGTTGTACCACCACATGTGAACACATAACCCGTTTGTGACCGAGCATTATGAGGATCAGATAAATATCCAGCATCTGCATAACCTATGAGATCAAATTTGGGTGCCTTAAGATAATAAAGGCTCATATCCATCGTTCCTTGAAGATAGCGAAATATATGTTTAACATCATTCCAATGTCTTCGTGTAGGTGAAGAACTATATCTTGCTAGCAGATTCACAGCAAATGATATATCAGGGCGTGTATGACTAGCAAGATACATTAGTGCTCCAATAGCACTAAGATATGGCACTTCTGGGCCTAGTAGTTCTTCATTATTTTCATGAGGTCGAAAAGGATCTTTGTGCACATCAAGTGATCTTACAACCACAGGTGTGCTTAGTGGATGTGCTTTATCCATATAGAATCGTTTAAGCATTTTTGCTGTATAAGCAGACTGATGTAACAAGATGTCATTTTCTAAGTGCTCAATTTGCAAGCCTAGGCAAAATGTTGTTTTTCCAAGATCCTTCATTTCAAATTATTGCTTCAAATAATCCGTAGCTTTCTTGAGCTCCTTAGGAGTGCCAGTAATATTTAAATCATCAACATATATTGCAATGATTGCAAACTCAGTTCCAGACCTCTTAATAAAAACGCATGGACAAATAGGATCATTCATATAGCCTTGTTTCATCAAGTATTCACCAAGACGATTATATCACATGCGTCCAGCTTGTTTCAAGCCATATATCGATTTATACAATTTGATCGAGTAAAGTTCTTTAGAACCGTGGTCATGTCCCTTAGGTAATTTTAAACCTTCAGGGATTTTCATATAAATGTCATTATCAAGTGAGCCATACAAATAGGCAGTAATAACATCCATAAGACGCATTTCAAGTCATTCATTTGCTGCCAGATTAAGCAAATAACGAAAAGTTGTTGCATCCACAACAGGAGAATATGTCTCCTCATAATCAATAACAGGTCTTTGGGAAAAACCTTGTGCAACAAGTCGTGCCTTATACCGCACAATTTCATTTTTCTCATTTCGTTTTCGCACAAAGACCCATTTATAGCCAACTGGTTGCACATCTTCAGGTGTGCGTATTACTGGTCCGAAAACTTTACGTTTTGCCATCGAATTCAACTCTGTTTGAATTGCATCTTTCCACCTTTCCCAATCATTTCTAAGTCTGCATTCATCCACAGATTTTGGTTCATGATCCTCATTCCCATTCATAATATTAATTGCTGTAGTATATGCAAATTTATCATCAACATTAGTTGTATATCGGTTCCATCTTTTCCCAGTCATGACATAATTTATTGAGATCTCATTATTATTAAAATTTTCAGGTACCTGAACTTCTTCTGGAAGTTTATTATTTGTCATGTCTGGAAACTCTTCAAGAGTTTTTGATTTGAGAATTCTTCTGGATTTTCAATTTCCTCGATTTTACTATCTTCGTTATTAACTTCTTTTCGTTTTCGAGGATTTTTATCCTTTGAACCGACTGGTCTACCACGTTTCATAGGCGCCTTTAATTTACTAATAATGGTAGAAGGTCCTTCAGGGACATTAATTCGAATCGGAGCATTAATAGCTGGTACATGTGACTTGGTCACACGCTTTAGGTCAGAAAAAGCATCTAGCAATTGATTTGCTAACTGTTGCAAATGAATTATCTTTTGAACTTCAAGTTCACATTGTCTTGCGCGATGATCAAAATGAGACAATGACAATTCATTCCACATAATTTTATCAACCGACTGTTTATTTTCTCCCCCTAATGTTGGGACAAATGATTCATCAAAATGACAATCAGCAAAACGAGCCGTAAATAAATCTCCAGTTTTTGGCTCAAGATATTTTATTATAGAAGGTGATTCATACCCAACATATATGTCAAATCTCCTTTGAGGTCCCATCTTTGTGCGTTGTGGTGGAGCAATTGGAACATAAACTGCACATCCAAAAATTCTAAGATGGGAAATGTTTGGTTCCTGACCAAAAACCAACTGTTGGGGAGAATATTCATGATAATTCGTTGGCTTTATGCGAATTAATGCAGCTGCATGCAAAATAGCATGTCCCCACGCAGATATTGGGAGTTTAGCTCTCATGAGCAATGGTCATGCAATCAATTTAAGACGCTTAATAAATGATTCTGCAAGACCGTTTTGTGTATGAACATAAGCGACATGATGTTCAACAATTATTCCAACAGACATACAATAATCATTAAAAGATTGTGATGTAAATTCACCAGCATTATCAAGACGAATTTTCTTGATAGTATAATCTGGAAAATGTGCTCGTAACCGAATTAACTCCGTAAGTAATTTTGCAAATGCCAAGTTGCGAGTTGACAATAAGCATACATGTGACCATCTCATTGATGCATCAATTAAAATCATAAAATATCGAAATGGTCCACAAGGTGGGTGAATAGACCCACAGATATATCCATGTATGCGTTCTAAAAATGCAGGAGATTCATTTTTAATTTTCATATGACGTCCTTATGATTAACTTGCCTTGAGAACAAGCTGCACATGAGAATTCATTGGATTGAAGAATCTTCTGGCTCTTCAAAGAATGCCCACATGAATTCTCTAAAATTCTTCTCATCATTATAGAACCGGGATGACCCAACCGATCATGCCAAATGATAAAATCATTATGATCAGTAAACTTCTGGTTTACCGTTGCATATATTTCAATTGTAGTTATATATGTGTAGTATAATCCAGATGAATAAGAAGGTATTTTTCCAAAACAACTTTCTTTCCAAAGTTAATACTTGTAATATACAAGTATTCATTATTATCTTCACTTTTAGTCTCAATATGATACCCATTTTTGCGAATATCTTTAAAGCTCAATAAGTTTCGTTGAGACTTTGAGCAAAATAAAGCATTATCAATGCAAAATTTTGTTCCTCCAGGCAAAATTATAGTTGCTCTTTCGGAGCCTTTAATTAATTTTGCATTACCAGATATGGTACTAACATGAGCTTCTTTCATTATTAGATATGAAAAATACTTAGTATTGTATTCTATAGATAAATTTAGAGAGCTTTTCATTCTTCTTCTGTTTATGATAATAAAATATTTGTATAATAAAAGAAATATTGACAATAAAATTTTATTATAAATATTTATTTGCAAACATAAAATAAAATATTTATTTGCAAACATAAAATGAAAATTCTTAGGCATTTCCATGACTAGTATCACATTCAGGCTGATTGACAAAGAAATCAGCAACATCAAAAGAAGTAAAATCATTAAAACATTGTCAACAAAATTATGGTCAAGATTAACGTCTTTGCTATTGAAATTTGTCTCTATCATTTTCTCTTTTTTCTTCAATGATTCTTGATAGAGATCAACAATATGCTTTGGCGTACGACAAGTACGAGTCCAGTGGCCTTTCATGCCACAACGATAGCACATATTATCCTCCCTTTTATTTTGGTTTACATATTTCTCATCATTATGCTCCCACTTCTGGTGGTGTGCAATGTTTTTTATATGACCACCACGATTATTGTTGTGACGGTTATTGTTACTTTCCCACTTCTGGTGGTGCTTAATACTTTTGATATGGCCACCACGATTATTCTTGTAACGATTTCGACCATGACCACGACCTGGGCCTCGATTTTGTTCATTATTATATCGCATAGCTGTTGCATTTACTTCAGGAAATGGAGCAGCACCAGTTGGACGAGCCTCGTGATTTTTCAACAAAAGCTCATTATTTTGTTCAGCAACAAGAAGACAAGAAATCAATTCAGAATATTTTTTGAAACCCTTTTCAAAATATTGCTGCTGCAGGAGCACATTCGATGCGTGAAAATTGGAGAATGTTTTCTCCAATAAATCCTCATCAATTACATTTTCCCCACATAATTTCAACTTTGAACTGATTCGGAAAATTGCTGAATTATACTCACTTACAGTTTTAAAATCTTGCAAGCGTAAGTGCATCCACTCATAACGAGCTTTTGGAAGAATAATCGTTTTTTGGTGTTCATATCTTTCCTTCAAACTAGACCACAAGGCAAAGGGATCTTTTACCGTCAAATATTCTGTTTTTAACCCTTCATCAAGGTGGTGGCGGAGGAAGATCATTGAGTTAGCCTTTTCTTGATTTGTGGCTATACTTTCTTCTTTTATGGTTTCTCCAAGACCATTTGCCTCTAGATGAATTTCAGCATCTAGTACACATGATAGATAATTCTTTCCAGTGATATCAAGAGCAACAAACTCGAGTTTTGCAAGATTAGTCATAATGTAATTAAAATCAAGAAAACAAATAAAACTTACCACACTTACACAAAGTTGGCTAGAGATTCGTGCTGATAACGTGTTATAAAATAATAGTATTGTATTCTATAGAGAACAATTTAGAGAGAGAGATTTAGAGAGCTTTTCATTCTATCTTTCATTTAACATTAAGTCTTTGTTTATAGGCTTAATATTGTAGTTACATGGGGGTGGAATGTGAAAGGTAAATGGACATCCAATATACATAAATATTACGTTTCACAATACTTTAATTAATACATGCATTAACACATGTGTTTATGAACATATTTATAATAATAACTACATAGTATATAACAGTTAAAATTTATATTTCACCTATATTTCGTTACTTATCAAATTAATAATAGACATGTTTCCGGCGAGTCCCAATTAAGAATACATGAGATTTCAACTCAAAATCAATTGATAATAAGTGAAGCAACTCATGTATCTTATAAAAAGATAGCATAGCTTCTAAACTCACAATATATAGCAATTCTCAACACGCTCCCTCACATGTGGCATTATATAAGTCAAATATGTGGACTGATACATGTGATGGTGAGTGTGCGGGCGGAATAGCTAATCGCATGGGCGGAGTAGCCATTAAAAACCTGACCCTAATACCATGTTAAGAATACATAAGTTCCAACTCAAAACCAACCGACAATGAGTGTAGTAGCTTATGTATCTTATAAAGAGCTAGCATAGCTTCTAAATCTGTCCAATATTGGGGGTCTAGAAGCTATGTTCTTTTTATAAGATACATGGACTACTTCATTCATTGTTAGTTGGTTTTGAGCTGGAACCTTATGTATATTTAACCGTCCCGGATAAAATTAATACATGGCTCCGCTCATGTTCGTATCAAAATCCTTAATAAATTTCTGATATTTCTAGGCAACAGTTACTGTAAATGATTAATTATATATTCTTGTACGCTGCTTCCGTCGCTTATCAGCTTTTTCAAATTACAAAAGCAATCATACGCATTGTTTTTCACTTTCTCATGAATCACCTAAGGCGAGTACTTTGCTTTATTCAAAAGGAAAAAAATATTAAAAATGAAAGAAGTAAAGGCATTTTGAATGTAGGCTTTTGTTTCCGATGAACGGAGTTTGCACTGAATTTCGCATCAAAATTGCAATTTGCAACGAATTACATACCCAACATTATAATATAATAGACTTTTTTATCCCATGTAGCACAGAATCACCTGAACTGCAAAGACTTTAGTATACTTGTTTCGAACATGAAAGAAAATACAAGAACATGTCAATAACTTTGTCACACCAACGACTAGCAACCTATGACACCATGTCAAAAAAATTTGAAACTGAGGGGGAACAAAGACATAAACATGTATCATTTTCATGTTGGAGACTCAGCTTATTACAGAGAAATCGAGCGCAGTTCTATCGAGTCACATGGCTGTCAAATCACCAATGACTTCCCTTTTTGGATACCGGTGACGCAAACTAACATCATCTACCAGACTATGCCTCCAGTTTCTAGTGGAACGGCTTATGATTACAGGTTCCATAGAGATTCAATCAGAGCTGATGACAGCAGAAACGCCTACTGTTTTGGTATGGATATCATAAGATGATAGAGCCCTTTTCTGCAGAAATATGTGAAAACAGCTTATACACGAGAACATAAGTTTGAAATAGGTACCAGATGCAGAAAAAACTGTCAAGTTCTATTTCAGATATATAGGTTATGAACCTCTTCTTATATATCTCCCGACCCAGTCCAGCCATCATGGCAACCTCAACCCTTAAACCACAAGATACACGACGACCAAAGAAAAAGTAAAGTTTACAAGGCCCCGATAATTTTTTTAAAAGGCATCATTTGACAAAAGGTTGTGAAAATGCAAAACAAAATAAGTCATGCCAGCCTTGAATATCGCTGTAAACCATTTAACTACCTTCAGTTTCTATCTGTTTAAAAAACATGATGTATAAAAAATGATATACCAATATCAACGTTTATCCAAACATTGACCATCCCCACCTAAACCTCGAAGTCCTTATGATGACGCATTTATAAGATGAACCATTTGACCCATTCTCGCCCATACATCCCCGTCTGAACCCTTTTCATGCTGTAAGATTGACAACTAGAAACCACTTCACAAAAATTGTTGAAACAATTAAGTGAGGAGCACTTCACAAGAATGTTGAAACAATTAATTGAAGAAAAACACTTACAATTGGCTCAAAATCAGGACTGGACAAGTTAATGGTAAGGTTTCTAGTCAACAACAAGACCTGCATTTGGAAGAAGGATAACATATTATTTTTACAAGAATGATCACAAGCTTCCTCATGATGCAAATTTCACACTATAAGGAAGTGCCAGCTAGTTTAGAGCGTTCTAAATGTCATCTCATAATAGAAAGTAAAACTTTTATTCAGAAAATTATTTATCATGTGCTTAGTTTATTCCCTCGAGTAAACACTTTCATCCACATGAACCTTGGGTGAACTCACTGTTTCAAAATTAATAGGATCCATCTCCTTGAGTCTCCGAACATGATCTTTACCAGCTGGATCAAAGATACTGCCAATGAAGCTGTAGACTTCAAAAAAATCTGGCATACCTAAAAAGGAAAACACAAACCATTACCCATCAAATAAAAATTTTCACTTTGTAATTCATGTAATTGTTGCTATAAATCTTGCTTGCAACTCAAAGCTAGTGAAAAGAAAAGTGGGTACATGACACATGTTCAACCCTCTAGAAATTCACAAGCCAGTTAATATGTAGTTTAGTATCTGATTTTGATCATGCTTCTAATCTTTATCTAAGGATTTCTACCTAATGTCCAGGGAGCTTATCACATGAATGATAATTCAACTACCTAATGATTCATGCAGCACAATGGTGAGAACAAATTAACATTATCGAATTTTATCCCTACATGTACTGGCCTATTTGGAGTAGAAGCTGAGCAATATATATTCGCGAGTGACCCTACGCAAAACTTCCTCGATTACACCAGAAAGTGCACCTGAAGCAACAACATAGCCCATTCACAACCTCTTTAATTATGTATTAAAATTGCTGCAATAGTACTGCACCTTCAGTTTGGATGTCAGAAGTATCGAAAGAACAGAATAACACTAAATGACTTCAATACTAAACTTTGAACCAATAATGAGATAGACATATTTATAAGCAGATTCAGATACATATGAAAGTGCAGCAAAAGAGTAAGAGTTCAACAACCATAAACATGACCGAAGGATTTGACCTAAAGCAAGAACCAATTCACAAATAAAAAGACTTCGGGAAGGTGGGGGGTGGGATCCAGGACAATTTGATCTTCAGTAGGGAAATATAGAGTCTACACATCACAGATGATCAAATGAACTTTATTTCTGATCTATAGTCATAAGTGCAAGTACAGATTATATTTGATTCTCATCCACCTTGCGTAAATTGAATTATTGGAATGGAAAAGGTACATGTTCAAGAAGGTTACCGTGAAGCATGGAATCTTGCATGCTCTGAATTGGCAGTTCAGAACCTGACAGAACTCTGGGCGAACTTCCAATGCTGCTCATATTGCAGTTACTAACCCTTTGAGCCCCTTTGATCCAATATCAGCTGAATCAGTAACATCATGAGTCAAATACGTTTGGGAATTTCACTTTTATTGATTACTGGGCCTTTTGTATAGCTAAATTTAATACAACATATCGGTTTCTTTATTTCACATACAATCTTAAAAAACATAAGCTTGCCTTCAACTCCAGGAAAATTATAATCGTTATCAGATGGTGTGACTCCACTTGATGGATCGTTTACACGCATGGAATCATCATCCCATACATGATATCTAGATGAAAGAGAATTCACTGATGAAGAATCATAAGCCGCAGATGCTTGAGGTGGCACTAAAACTGCCGAAAAAACCATAGAAAGTAGCAAAACTTAAGGTACCAGAAAGGCATTAATATATGTTTAAAGTCATGTTCCGATTCACGCAGAGGAGGCATACAATTTTTGGGTGCCTTCTGTGGGTATGGATGAGCGGCTTTACGCTTGGGTCGTGGGGGAGGTACATGCGCCTCTGTTCCGTTCTTCTGAACCTTCAAAAAGTATTTCTGTGCATGACTGCGAATCTGCCAACCAAATTATCGAATTGACCAACATATTCTCCAGCAAAATCGAAGAGCGAAGCCGAATGTCATCACTCCAGAAAAATGAAGGCGGATTTATTTGAGTGGGTTTAGAAACAGGGACCCATCTTTTGAAAAATAAACAAAACCTTGACATTAGACTTATTTTGAATACTGTAGGACTCTTCAAACAAAATGCAACAGTATGCTGAAAATTAGAATTCCTCGAAAAATTTTGTCCAGGGATTTAAAAGGCACCTGAATCACCGTCTTTGAACCAATGAAATCTTCAATTTTCTTCCAATCTCGGTCGAACCTGATACTCACAGGATGAACGTAATGCATATTTTCAGAAAATAGAACCAGACATAATTGAAATCCGCATTATTTTACAGTATGACTCTCTTAAATCTGACTAGAAGTCAGCAACAAAAAACAATACAAAAAAAAAAAAAAAACTATTTATGGTGGATTAACAAAGCCTATCAGAAAAATGGAGAGAAACATTTTCCAGTAAGCTAATTTTAAAAAGTGCAAACTTTACATCTTCAAAATCGTTGATCATTTCTCAACTCTCCCGGAAAAAAGAATTACCTATAAAATAAATTAGACGAAGGAAATTGGAGAAACTTAACAGTTGGAGAGCTTCAAGGAACTTGTCGTGCTCTTCGTCAGTCCAACTTTCCCTGGACTTAGTTATGGTGTAAGGCTTCCTCAGCTTCTTGCTTGACCCTTCTCCCGACGACGTCGGAGGCGGATGGATGGATGAGCCGCGGTTCATCTGGTGAATTTGGCGCGGGAGGAGGGTGTGGGTTGTCGTGAATTGAGTCCCCGATTAATTCAGGCCTGCCAAGTTGGCATCTGCACATTATTAGTGTTGGTTGAATTTAAGGCAAATATTTATATTTAATCAAAATATTTTTAATATTAATAATTAATACTATAAAAACATATCAATAATCCGGCAATCAATTTTGGTACGTGGTTAAATAAACATTTCAATTTTTTGAAATTTAATTAATGAATAAACCACGTGCATATTTTTCAAGATAATATATTTTTATAAAAAAAATTATTCAAAGGTCATTTTATTAATTTACACGACTTTTCCTTCAATAAGTAGTTCAATTCTTCTCCTCAAAATTGTGTTAAAAATAATATAATAATTATATTATATTATTAGAAGCATTTATTTGATAGTTTATAGAAAAAAATAGTTTAAGAAATGGAAAGTAGGTAACAATGTGAAGACTTGATATGAGTTAGTAAGGGTGACTGGTGCTGCTATCCAATCCACTAGTTTTTAGCAACATGATTGGTTGTTATCTTTTATATGCAGTATCTTTGAGAATAGCAACTCTTGCATGCTATATTAGATAAAAAGATTCATGTCTAATGATTTGATGTTTTTACGGGTAATTGTAGGAAACATCAAAGTAGGGGTGCTTAACGGATCGAACCAGTTCGGGTCGGATCGGAACCGACCGGTTTCGGATCCGTTAAAGAACCGGATCGGATCTGGTTCCAACCGGTTCCAGATCGATTCGGTCCAGTTCGTTGCTTTATTTTTTTTGTTAAAAAAAAATACCGGTTCCGGTTCAGGAACCGTACCGGTTCCGGTTCAGGAACCAAAACCGGTGGTGGTAGTGCTACTGGTTCCAAACGGAACCCAAAATATAATTTATTACATAAGTAACCTTACCCGCCAACCAAGTTGGCCACGCCAACTTTCTTCTTTATTTATTTATTTTTTTTTGTTTTTTTTCCTTTCCTTTTTTTAAAATAATTTTAAAAAATAAATTTAAAATAAAATAAAATAAAAATATATACAAGTCCAATATCTGTATGAATTTGTTTTACGCACAATTCATAAATCAACTCAATATGATTAGTCTAAATTGACTGACGTATTATTTTATATATTTTTTTCTCTGTAAAATAAGCTATGTTGCACGGACCCAGTTAAAATGGCGCTGTTGGTTGTAGATTTCCTAATTCTTGGTTGTATTGAATAAAAATATAAATATTTTGAACAAAAATATAAAAATATAAAAGTTGGCTGGTCGGTCGTGCCGAAAAATGCTTTTATGGTGATTTATATTTTTATTCAATTCAAGAATTAGGAAATCTCCAACCTGCAGCACCATTTTAACTGGGTCAGTGTCTTCAAACAGGCGTCATCCCCTGCAGCCGAAAATGCTTACTTTTATGGTGATTTATATTTTTATTCAATTCAAGAATTAAGAAATCTCCAACCATCAGCACCATTTTAACTGGGTCAGTGTCTTCAAACATGTGTCATCCCCTGTAGCCGAAAATACTTTTGATATATCTGATTTGCATTCAACTTATACATTAATTCAAAATAAACTTATATTATATGTTGCACCGACACCGATACATATCGGATACGGCACGTGGCGTATCTGGGGATGAAAAATAGGTATTTATTTATGAATTGTGCGTAAAGCAAATTCATACAGATATTGGACTTGTATATATTTTTATTTTATTTTATTTTAAATTTATTTTTTATTTTTAAAAAAGTAAGAAAAAAAAAACAAAAAATAAATAAATAAATAAATAAAGAAGAAAGTTGGCGTGTCCTCTTGGACACGCCAACCGAGTTGGCGTGACCAACTTTCAAAGTTAGTCACGCCAACTCAGTTGGTTGAGTTGGCGGGTAAGGTTACTTATGTAATAAATTATATTTTGGGTTATTTTGAGAATTAATTATTTATTTGGGGCTATTTTGTTAAAAAACCCATCGGTTAGCCTTGTTTCGGTTTCGAACCGGGCTAACCGGTTTGATTTTGGATCGGGTTCGTATTGACCCAGCCCGATAAGCATCCTTACATCAAACCAATGATACGTATGTGTTACAAGTGGGCTCAGTGGACTTACACGAGTCTAATTCACAACCATATAAGCTTCGGCCAAAATCTGTCATTGCCAACTAGTGGGTGTACTGTGCACCCACGGGAGGGAGAAGAAAAGCATGAACATTTAATTTAAAGGTTGAACTTAAATCGTTTCCATCGTCGGTTCGATTCGGCTTTGGTATTTCAGAAATTTTAGATTTATTTGATTATTTAATTTGAGGGAATACTTTTCTAAATCAAATCTTGTTCTCAGATCCAACCACTCGATCCAAAACTAACATCAGAAATTCTCTTTCATTTCTTTTTAAAGTTTTTTTAATATTACTCCATAAAAAAATATGAAATTTATTAATGCAAGATTTTGTATAACATGTTTATTTATTGTTTTGTCTAGTTACATTCTCAGACACCTCAACATTATCATATTCTCACACACTTATTTTTTTAAATAATTAAAAAAAAATTCAAAAATACGGCAATTGTGAAAAGATGGCAATTTTACCCTAATTCGTTGCTAGTTGCTGCGGAAATCTGTAAAAAAACTGGCATCCGTTGCAGGTAGCAGCGTAGTCAAACTTTTTGGTCTCCGTTATCAGCGTTAGCGGAGAATAACTTTTGTTTTTTGAGGACCAACTTTTTGCATATTTTAATCTGAGTCGATCTCATTTCTTGTCTATACAAACTATTCTCATTGGCAATTCGCCAGTTTTCATTTCCCATCGATAATTGTTAAATGCATTTGAACCAAATTGCTTCTTCTCCGTACTTAAATCCTCCATTCATTTGTACAAGATCCAATTCCATCAATTTTCATATTTTTTTGAAGATGAATAATATTGAAGTTTTATCGAGAATTGATCGGTTGAGTATAGCATCCCACCTACAATCTATTATTTTATCGAAATTGGTTCAATTAGTTAATAGAAAATTGAACATCGACCCAATGATGTTTAATACCAAGTTTTCAACCAAATGATCTTTCGCAGAGAAATCTTGTTTGCATGAAATACAAATCAACAGTATAGATGATGATGTTGTAGAGTTATTATGCAATGTCCTAATATACAGATATCATATCTATATGTCGAAACAGAGCCAACATGTCATGATGTATGTTTCGATGAACGAAAATCATATATTCCATATGTCATTGAAGGACTAAGGAACATAGGGTTCAGTGACCAACCGGGTACTTCAACGCACTGTGATTTTCAACAATTTCAAGATTTTGCATATTTTGAGCATCAGATGTTCGGATAAATATATAACTCGCTCGTCCAAAAAAAATCCTACATATTGGCCAAATGTCGAAGGAGGTTGGAATTCTATAAGAGAAAATGTTCCACCAGTTCATGATGTCTTTGATGCAGAAATTGGTCCGTCGAGACATACATTTATGATGGATTCATCTGAAGGGCCAATTATAGATGATGTAATTGGACATAGCCATCGTGATGCGGTCAGGAGTGAAAGTGAACCCGAAATGCAAATTATAGAAAATGTTCCACCAGTTCATGTGTGTGTGATCTACACCGGTGATAGGATCATCATCGACTCTCAATGAAGGGAATTAATTAGAACTAAATGGTGCATAAGTCAAATGTCTTACATCCAAAATGTCTTACTAAGTACTCCGACGTAACATAAAGTTGACCAAATCGTGAATTGTGTATTATCGTCAATTAGAAGCACTTTGTCTCTAAGCAACAATAAAAGATAGAAAAGAAATCCAGAGAAAACAAAAGAAAAAAGGAAATAGGGAAATGTCTAATTCTAGTGCATATAGGTACCACCTACACGATAAATTTAAACTAAATAACTTTATGTGAGAAATGTTCTATAAAAATTTACATAATATACAATAAAACCTCCATAAATTAATATTCTCTCTAAAATAATATTTTTCATATATCACAATTTGGATCACTTTAAAATTTTATTAATTTTAATAAATTAATAAGATAATAATTTTTATGAAGAACCTTTTTATAAATCTATAGTCTCAATAATATCATAAATTAATAATTCTCTAATATTGCAAAATGACTAGAATAATTTAGTAAAATAAGAATCTATTATTGTTTGTTTTTTTTCTCGAAATTTAAATATAGATGGATTCAATCTTTAACTCGTTGCTTTCAAAAGCTTTGGAGCCGTGTACTCGAAATGCAACAAAAAATTGTGAAGACTTATTGCCACTATGTGTGCTTTTTTCGTATGATTTGGCATCGAAGGTACTGAATTATCATTAACTCATCCTCAATAGGATTTTCAAGGATAGAATCCATAACTCTTTCTAAGCTTTTTGATCTCTGAAAATTCATCATTTTCACCTGGATAATTCAACAGGTGATTGTCATCTATTTTCTTGTATTAATCGATATTATTTATTATATTCTCAAGATCATAGATGCCTTCTTCACAAGTTGATTCATTTAAGTTTATTCGGGTTGTTCACTCTATAAATTGATAAATTATTAATTTAATACATCTCTAATAAAATTTCATGATCCCAACACTTTAATTTATAAGGATTTTACTGTACTCCTAAAATTAAACTTGAAAAAATTTACTTTTTCTAAAATATCTCATATTCAAGTATTATTAAAAAAATTCGGATATACCGACCCCGAAATATTTTGTCGGTTTGGTGTTTCGGGTAGTAAATCTACTATCCGAAATTTTTTGGGATATCCGACATCTTAGTATTTAGGTTGACATCCAATCGCCAGCAATTTTTCATAACCCCAGCAGCACCGTCATCACATAGATTTGTTATTCTAAATGAGAATAACAGCTTATTTGTTGGCTGTGTTGTGTTGTGTGGTAAGACCAATCCTTCCGCGAGGGATTTGAAGAAAATTCTCAACTCAGTTGGAGCTGAGTGTGATATCACCGAATTGATTGGTGCTGGTGCTGGTGCTGGTGCCGGAAGGGAAAAGTTGGCTTAAGTGCCGGCAGGTGGTGGTCCAGTTGCTGCTCCTGCTGGTGGTGGTGGTGGTGGTGCAGTTGCTGCGGCTGCCGAAACCAAGAAAGATGACGAAGTGAAAGAGAAAGAGTAGTATGATGATGCTATGGGCTGCGACCTCTTTGACTGAGAGGGTGCGACAATTGTTTCTTGTTCTCAATTTCTGGTACATCAAAATTTTGGGTATCCGGTGTCGGGTAGGGGCGGACAAATATTTTTGGGTATCGGGTATCCGACTCGATCAGTACCAACGGGTCAGATTTTTCCAAAACTTTACAGGTTTTCGCCCTTTTGGATAAACCCGAACCCGACTAGTTTTTCTAAGGTTGGTGTCGTGACCCAAAATTATGTTGCATACTACACAGGCATTTATTTTATGTCTTTTAAATTTTACCCAAAATTATGTTACACACTACACATGCATTTATTTTATGTCTTTAAATTTTAATCATTCCATGTGTCCATCAACCAAGCCCATTTCCGAAACCCACTTGGCGTGACTTCTAAACTTTTGTCGGGTATTCATATCTAAAAACCCTATCAAATTAACAATGTTCTCACTTTTCCAGACTCCAATCCTCACTCACCGACTCTCGTCTGCAGCTTCTCATACACCATTTCACCTACTCCGCCCTCACACGGTAATGTCTAGATATGACTCATAAATATTTTATTAAATTATTGTGTATGAGATAATTACGGTATGAAGTGAACTCGGGTTTGGGTTGAACCGAATGTGAAAGATAAAATTGATTATGTGATAATTGATGAAAGAATGTTCATGTTATCCTTGGCAAAGAAATGATCTAAACATAGTTGGGAATAACTAATTGATATTGTTGTGTTATATAAGTTTTATGAAATTACATGAACATGGTTTATTAATAACTTTATATGGAAGACATGGATATGGAAGACATGGATTTGATGCATGAGAGAACACATGGACTAAACTTGGCATGTGTTATTAATAAATATAAATATGTGAAATCAAATTTGAAAAAAATATAATTCACACTTTTTCACCTACAAAATCCTACAAGATGTGCTCTCAAACCCTTGCATCTTTTGTTAATCTTTTCTTGGAGTTGGTTTGGAAATCAAGTAGACACTTGATTTGAGTTTGAAGTTCTTGTTAACTTGGTAAGGATTTCATGATGTATGAGTTTGTATAAGCGCATGTATGAGTGGATTAATTTTGAAAGCATGTTGAAGCAAGCTTGGTGTGATATGAAATGGAACTCAGAGAAATAAGTTATGTTATTGTAAAAACATGTTCATATGATGATTTAGTATTCCTTGTATTATGTTTTGAGGGAATAATTGTGGTAAAAATGGTATAAAATTGGAAGAGAATCGTGAAAATCGCATGCTCTGAATTTTTCATGGCACGACGATCGATCGCTAGGTACGCGGCGATCAATCGCTAAAGTCTAAGAACAAAAGAGGTGGTGTGTTGAGCGATTGATCGCATGCTTGGCGATCGCATGAGACTTGGAGATCGATCGCTGATGGACAGAAACTTTGGTTATATTTTGCGTGTTTTAGCGATCGATCGCGTGATGCTGGCGATCGACCGCGATGGACAAATTGTTGAAAAATGTTATATTTTCTTGGAATTTGATGATGATGTTTATTATAACATTGAATTGTTGATATATAGCTGTGATGAGATTGGTGCTGTGAGACACGATGCTGTTGAGGCATGAAATGTGACTGTTATAACGCGTGAGCTGGGTATATGATATATGCTGCTAATATGAATATGTGAGGAGGTCTCACTGGCATAGTTGGCGGAAAAGCAATATCATATGTGCTTCGTTCTAACAGGGTGATGAATGAGATTCATTGGATATGTCATGATATGTACAGGAACAACTAAAGATGGGTATTTCAAATGCATGGAATACAGGAAGTTGTATATACAATATTTATGCATTACATTGATGTTGGATTGTGAACATCATTTATATACTCATGTTGTGTGTGGTTGTTCTGTAGGGACTCATAGATGGGGGAGGCCGAGATTGTGAGTCTACCTTCTGCTGCTAGAAGTTAAACTGATCGAGATTGAAAGAATTTTGACGTGTAAATGATGTACATGATCTAATGTATATTAACAATGTAATAGAAAGACATAATGAAAATCTTGATCGATAGTGGTATGATTGTAATCCTGTTAAGTAAAGGAATGTCATTTACTTAATTCTATGTGTAATTGAAGATTAAAATGACGAGGTACCACACACTCACTTCTGCCCACCAGCGTAGAAGATTTGCAGGCGCATATGTGCAAATGTACACTTGCGTAAGGTAAGGAGGTTGCATCTCTTAACATATTCTACAATCTACATGATTAATTACAGCAAAAATAGAATGAGATTGAGTATTGTGAATGACTGGATATTGTGATTGGAGGAGTGTATCTTACATGTTATTTTGACATAGTTGGCCTTGGATTTGCTAATGGAATATAATTACATGTGCATTTGACACTAAAATTTTGGCAAAAAACTTGGAATAAAGGAGTTGGAATTTTGGCAAATTTTTGGGTACCCGACACCACCGACATTCGGGTATTGAAAAAATAATATCGGGTTCGGGTAGTGTTTTCAGTACCTGTGGCGCCCCAAACGTCACCACGTAAACAGACAAAATTTGATGTCATTTGTATAAAAATTTTGGCATAATCTCCCCGTAATTGGACCTCCCAACAGCACACAGCATGACAAGTATAAGTTCACAAAACTAGATGACGTCTACCCAACTTAAATATGACATAAGTCACATGCACCAACACAAGATAACCAAATCATACTGACCATTTACATATATAAAGCAGCTCACATGCGAGCCACAACTAGTTGAAACATACATATTATCCTGTGACAACTTCAGTGACAAGGACGTAGACATCTCAGACTCAACAACTCCTAATCATGTATCCAACTCTAACGTCTAAGCCTGATACATGTTTCAACAGAAACAACCCCCAAAAATGAGTGATCACACACCAGCAATAAGAACAGCAAAAATAGACAGTATTTTATCAACAGTATAACATGCTGGAATTATAGCAGAAATACTCCCTAAAAATCAATAGGAACATTACGAAGATTTCTTGATTGTTTCTGTAGTACCATTCTCCAACATCAAATCACAATCAATCAATCATACCTCAATCATATCATAACTGATGTGTAAATCGATATAGTGGCAACACCTGGCCAACTATAACCCATCGTCCCATCATCATTGCGACCCATCGTATATAATCAATATAGTGGCAACATCAGGCCTATTATACCCCATTATCGCATCATCATTGCGACCCATCGTATAAAATCGATATAGTGGCAACACCAGGCCTACTATACCCCCATCGTCGCATCATCATCGCGACCTATCGTATAGTGGCATTAAGCATACTATATCCCATCGTCGCTCCCCTACTACTGCGACACAATCAATAACAACAACAACAATAATAATAACATGTCGCTCATTCCAGCGACCCTCAACATCATCATGCATTTACCTTCATCGATATATCATAACAACATCAATATGAATATCAATGCATGCTCGTACGTCAACATGTTCCTGATAATCGATAATAAAGATTAGGCTATTCTTGACGTCCCGATGCTTGTGTTTAACAACTCAATATCAGATCATTACATTAACTTCAACATATAAATATAACATCTCATCACATTTTAAACAACTTCTAAAATATAATGTACAGAAATTTAGGCATATACTAAAATTCTAAACATATTCAAATTGTTTAAATATATCAACATTTGTAGGCTCATAATAGTCAAATATATGCCATTTCTAATCACCTTTAAATAAAATAGCTGAATATAATATTACTGTAGAAAAGTTGCTACCAGAAACTCAAATATATAATAATTTGAGCATAAAAATATTTTAAAAACTATTTTTTCGACACATCATCTGCAACTTTGTTGTTGGTTTTCTTCTCAAAGAAATCATGATTCACTTCCATCAGGATATTATATAAATTAAACCAAGCATGTCCTATGTTCTTCCCTATTTTCATTAATTCACTCAAAAATCTAATTGAGTGAAAGTTAATACAAATCAAAGAGGAAAACAAGGCAGTATGATCGACAAGCATTTTAAGGCAACCCAATTTCTAGTTCAATTTGCACTTGTAACAAACTAATCATTTTAATGCTGCAAATATCCAAGTTCTATGGTATTTTGTCCTAACCCAATCAATTTATCAAGGACTTTCATCGATCAAACGAGAACTAGAAGATAAATTCTAATAATATTAGAAATCTATTACCTTGACTAGTAATTTATTTATTTTTGAACAAAATAAAGCATAGCAAGAAGAGTAACCAGTTCTCTATCTCTCTTTGGTGACACGTGTCGAAGCGACACGTGACGCCTCCTGTGAGAAAGTTTCGATATATTTACATACATATTTTGTTCAACATTTCAACATGAAAGTTGTAGATATTTATTTTATCTTCACGTATATAATAAATTCACTTGATTTCAACCTTGTATGACAAAGTTATGTTCGAAACACTAAATCATATTATAATAAATAATTTATTCTGGGCACATTATTCATCGATTATCCAATAGGACCCCGTGCTTACATCATAATGATCAAGTATAATTTATATGACTTTTCAGGCATTACAGTACCTGGAAATTTTGGGCACCCAAACCTGAAAACTTGATCCGATGCCCATTGGGTACCAGACATTAACCGAACATTTCGGGTACCAGAAAGTCGGGCAGTGCATATTATTTTTCGGGTTTGGGTAGTAAAAATATTACTAGAAATTTCGGGTACCCAACCAGAAACGAACTAGACGCCCACCCCTAGTTCTCCCCTAGTTCTCTATGCATGGGTGAAGTAATCTTATAAGATAGCGTGGCTCTAGCCTCAAATAATATATTTTTTTTCAAAAGTTACCATTAATTTTCAGAATTTAATTTTTAGTCCAATTCTATAAATTTGATAGCCTTTTAGCCTTATCTAGCTTGACGTGCCTCATATTTGAATTATGGCTCCGCCGGAGTGTTCCATTTTATCCTCTCCTGATTGTTCTCCTTATTTGGAGATTTGGTTGGTGATTTGCGTTGTCCTATGGAGGATCTTTTGGGAAAGTATCGGTCTTTATCTATTACGCCGGCTGAGGGTGAATTGATTACAGTTAATTATATGCTTGGGGAGAAGGGTCGTGCTCTTAAACCGGAAAATTCTTGGGTGTACTCAGTGCATTCAAATACCAATACATGCACCATGCACGTATATATGTGTATGTGTATTGGTCTTTGGTGCACCAGATACACCAAAGAATTTCCTCTCTCAAGCCGGTTTGTCTGGTGGGGCATTTACTCACGCAAAAGGTGGTGAGCAAGACAGCTTTTACTCATACCAATAATCGGATTTTGCGGATAAGTAAAGGAATTGATATTAATTTGTTCTTATTTTTATTGATTTTTAATGATTTTTATATATTTTAAAATTTAGAGATATACAATTTAGATTTTTATATATTTAATAGAAGTCTATCACTTGAAAGGGTAGTGATACTCAAACTTAACTGAAAATCGCATTGTTTAACAGCGACATTGCTCCTCCTTATCTCCAGCTGCAGCAGACCCTCTCCATCTTCCAATGTTCGCAACCCAAAAAGTTTACTGAAATTTCAATTATGATTTACACAGAAGCACGAAATTTCAGCGAGTGGATATTCAATTTGGAATTTGGAAGTAATGATTCGCTAAGCATAGGCTCTTTACAGACACCGTTCCGGCGAAATGGCGACAACAATCATAACAGTGGAGTGATATTTATGAATTCTCATGGGGAAATATGCTCTTCAGCAGGTGAGGTTTGAAACTGCTCGGTTGTTTGATTATTGTGGTCTGTGGATATTTTGTACTTCGTGAGGAATAAATGTTGTGCTCGGTTCTATAATCACATGCTCTCGATTGTTATTGGGTGTAACTTAGTTACTGGCGTACATGATGGTATGATAGAACAAAACTGTTGCAGTTTGATGACTTGTGCTAGTAACACTGAAGCTCTGATTTTCAAGTTTCTTGTTTTGACATAGCTATATGCAGATTTTGACATGGTGGACTAAAAGATTTAGTAAACTGGGGCAGCGGTCTGGCCCTTCATAATTTTTTCTTTGTTTACTTGCACATCCTGCACACAACTTCGGCATTACGGGCTTCTTGATGAATTTTGAAATGTTGATAGTATGTGGGCTATAGAACAAACTTGCTTCTAATAGGGTGATGATTCCTTCAGGAAAACCATTTCTACCTCCGAAATTCTTTGAATAGGTATGAATTTCAAGGTTATTGTTTATATTGTGTTTGATAAGCACGATTTTTATTGTTGTTTTGGCATTTGTGCTTGTTTGTCTATATTTCATCAGAGCGATTCTGATCTCATTCTAACTCGTTTTCATATGGTTTTGTGGTGATGCCTTGTTTAAATTGTTAGATTGGCTGGGAGTTGGGATGGAATAATAATACGAAAAAGGTTGTAATTTGGATGCTACATAGCTAGGAGCCAAAAGAAACCGAAAAAGAAACACAAACATTGAAATTGTTAACCAAACAGGTTACGGGTATTGGATCAGTGGTAAGTCCGTATAGCCCAAACATTGAAATTGCTGACCAAAGTTGCCGGAAGCACTAAACCTTGATGATATCGAGGTTAAATAGTATGGCACAGCATGATCTTAACTCTTAGATTGACTTCAATTTTGTCAATTTACGCTAATGTTGACATGCAATAACATCCACAAATTCTTCACTACAGTGTCTTCTTTACACATTGTATCCTTCTTCGAGGTTTCTATCTCTTTTCTCTAATATACTTTATATGATTATCTATCTTTGATAACCCTGGAAATTTGTAGAATTACAAAATTCTCTAAAATATCCAAGTCCTTTTGGTGACAAATCAACTTATCATTACCATATTTGCAGGCGTTTAATGGGTAGAAATGGGAAAAGTTCAATAATGAAAAGGTTGCTTTATTGGCATATGCAAGAAATAAATGAAAAACAAGTCTTCTCTCACACTTTCAGAACTCAAGTTTAATGGATGAAGATAAACATTGCCAACCGATCATTTTCTAATCAGTGGACCAAGGAACCGGTGATTTGGTATGTTGTCATTTCTTTTCAAAGTCTTCTCTGAGGAGTCCTATGTACAGGAATGTGCCTACACCACAAACCATCCCCTCTCCTAACACGCAGGTAGTTATATTTATGCAAGCATTCATGAAACTTATTTGTTATTAAATGCACTGCTTTAAATACATGTTTTGTAGACATCTAATGGCTTTTGAGTACATATTCGAAAGCCGGCACGTTTTAGAATTTGCTTTCTTTTTTTTCTCGTTGGCTCTCGATGTAAGGCTATAGAGATATATGGTCACACGCGACAGTGTATATGTACTTAAAAAACATTTAAAAAGCCATAGTTGGTGATTCTGTATATGGAAGTTCCAATACATAAGCCTGTACATGTGATATGATGTATTTTATTTTGTTTCTATTTCAGGAAAAAAAATGAAAGGTGGCTCCTTTTTTGTAAAAAAGTTGCGCTGACCCCAATTTTTGTTGTTCCTCATTTTGAGAAAATTCCTGATGTTTTCTATTATCAGATACATAACAAATTTCTGATAGTTATGGACTTGTGGGAAAAATCGAATTTAGAGACTGCATTTTTTTTTAAAAAAGTAAAACTACGAGTTTGGCCTCTTTAGTTATTAGAATTTCTTGGATTATAATTGTTGCATTGGGAGAGGCATGAATTCGGATGTGGTGAGTTACAACTGCCGTTTGCGGTGGAGTAGGAGCAGTGGTGATGGTAGAGTGTTGAGCAGAAATGGCGTGGGGATATTTCCGAACAAAGAAAAAGAAGAACAATGCTGTCAAAGAAGTAGGAAAAAAGAAAATGATGGTGGTGTATCCTGGTAACAAAAGAATTCAAAATTAATCCACGATATTAAAAGAAAAACCAAGACTGCAAAGATAATCAAGAATTTCTAGATTAAGAGAACATTTGGATGGATGATTTTTCTCAGAAAAAGTACTCGTATAAATCATCAGCCAAAAGCCAATAATGATAGTTTTTGGGTTTCTACCATAAAATGCAAATTAAAAAAAAAAAAAAAAAAGAGAGCCAGTTTTGCATTATTTATAGTGCATCTCATACTGCCTATAAATTCATGTGATGGCTCAGTTTCTCAGGTTTTACCCTCAAGCCATAATTTCCTGCAAATAGTGTCACATCCACACTGCATTTTTCCTTGTTATGGCTCACTCAATGTGGCATTGAAGATAACACCAAATATAACACAACATTAAAATGCTTCACAACCTATTTGCCTCCAACAATTTGCGCCCAAACCGGATCCTCACTATAAAGCAGTGAACAAAAAACACATGAAAACCCAAAATTAATTGTTAAACCCACGCTACTCGTCCATGGGGATACACAATGACCAATCTTGGACATGTAAAGATGCATTGAAATACACAGGAGGTAACTGTAAATCAAGCCACGATGCTAATTTAAGCTAATCATGTCCATTCTTTTGAGTTGAAATGAAGCCATGACTTGCATCCTTTCTTGATATATATCGACTTAATAATACTAATACAACCACATATCTAAATATTCTCAGTAATTGAGCATTGAAAGGGGAGGAATTTTGCAAGCATTTCAGAGCCAATCCTTCTGTTGCAACTTTAGTGGCAAGTAAACCTCCGTGAGATACTGAAACCCAAAAGTGCTCAGAGCCTGAATCTCAGCCTTCTGTTTCGTCTTCACCATCAAATTCAACTCTTCCACCCACCCGGTATTCTTCTTCACAAAATCCTCCTCCAATAAATCTTTCCCAGTTTTTATATCCTGCTCTGTCATAGGCAACCTACATTGGTCCGGAATCTTGTACTTATCAAGATCACTCGGTCGTATCCCCAGCCATTTTATGTCCGGGGTCGTCAAGTTTGCACTGTCATACGACATGTTCTTGGACCCACACATGTAGACGGAAAGAATCTTTAGTCCGTAGGGATCGCTATCCACCAATGCCAACACAGGCAACTTCAATTCCATCTTCATTTTCCTCAAGAACAATCTTGTTGCCACATCTGGCTGGCCTTTAGCGGTAACTATTATACAAGGAAACCTATTGTAGAACCTATCCTCGGCCAACCTCATGTACGCAGCATCTTTCTCCACTAGGAGGACAAACAATGCATCACTCTGCATATCCCCAACTCTATCTATATTGGGAGGTATGGCCTTTCCTCCGATTCCCATTTTGGTGCAATCAATCATGTCGCCATTATCACTAAATATCAGTCTCCCTACAACAACCCCTTTTTCCGCAGCAACCACATTGAGGCTTGACCTCGTGCATCCGAGAATGCAGGAGACATCATCGAGTATGGCGTCGGATTGGGTCTGGTCCTGGAAGAGCTTGACGTCGGTGTAGAAGAGATCACGCTTGGTGACATGGATGTTCTTCCGACACAGCTGATGGACGAGCTGGAGTATACGGGTGGTTATGGTGACTTTCCGGACGCTGGAAACAGCGGCGAATGGTCGAGAGGATGATTTGTCTTTGAGCACGATTCGGTCGAGTTCGGGAACGTAGAGCTGGTTGGCGGCGGAGCGAGATGGAACCGAGAAGGAGAAGCCATTGCCAGAGAGAATGGAGTGTGCGAGTGAGAGAACGAGGGATTCAATGGTGGATTGAACGGATGCAAGGGAGAGGTCCGTGACTTCACGGCAGGTGGTGGAGAGGTTGAGATCGGAGAGGCTGAGGGGTTTCGTTGCGGCGGCGGAGGTGGATGCAGCTGATTTGAGAGTTCGAAGTGTTTGGAGGATGGTGGAGTCGGGTTTAAGCTTCGATTTGAATTGAACCGGGTCAGAGTCAGAGTCGGAGTCGGTGGTTGCTCGGCGGCGCTTTTCTTATCCGACATTGTTGCGAGTGGAGAAATGGAGGTGGTAGGGCTTTTATCTTTACGCTGTCGTTTAATTCACGCGAAGACCCTTGCTCATACCTAATTGGTATCCACTTTTTGTTTTTGTCTTGGCTATCCCGTAAACATTACCACATGTTATAGATTTACCATGTATTAAAGATACGTCAATAGAAAATATCCCAAATGTATAATGGATTTACCACATGGGATAGCCAAATCCTCCCCCACTTTTGCCACTGTCCATTATAAATTCTTGAATACGTCTAGTGTGGGCTCCGATATATATATCTGTGTGTGTGAGTACATATACCGAGACCACACCAATACATACAAAAAATTTCGTCCCTTAGGCCAAAGATGAGCATTTGAGATACAATGGACACACACGCGCGCGCGCGCGCGCACACACACACACAATATATATATATATATATATATATATATATATATATATATAATATAAAATATTATAATGCGTGAGCACCTTAGAGTACCACTTTGGTATGACAATTGTAAAATTCCAAAATACATTTTAACTTGTTTTAGTAATAGCCATGAGACCGTGATATAAAAGAATAATATCGGAAGGTCGCCTATTAACTTCCAAACTTAATTCTCAATTTTCACCAGTTTTTTTCCTTCCGAAAATATGTGTGGTATTTTTTTCTCATCCCCATAAAATATCAGATATTTCAAATATAAAAATTTAGTATACATTTATAATATATAAAATTTAAAATTTCATTACACATACAACATGTGTACTTCGGTCGTTAGTATATTATAAAGTGTCAGGATAATAGAATAACTATCCTCATGAAGCCTTTTTCATACTTTTTATATTGCCCCCCATGTTATGTTATGCTAATTTTTTCTATTCTAAAAATACCCTCGTATACAAAAACAAAATCTATCAATCTAAAATAAAAAAAACACATAATTTAAAAATATAAACAATTTGAATAAATAAAATACAAAAAAATATTATATTTTATAATTCACATAAATAAAAGACAAAAAAAGTTACTAAAAATAAAGTAACTTTTATAAATATTTATTGTAATAAAAAAATATAATATATAAAATAATCGATTGTATATACACACGCATACAGTATATACTGGGACACACACCCGGACATACAAGAATTATCCCAAACCCTTAGCCCAATTGGTGCCAGGTGAGCATTTAATACCCAGATATAATATCAGGAGGATAGTAATCCTTAATAAATATTATATTCAATGATTTAAATTTGATTTAGAATGAATATGCTAGTATTTAAAGTAATGCCGCGGGTTCGATTGGGTTCAAGTTATGTTGGTCCACTTCCTCAGACACCTGCCATCCGTGCACATCCCTCGATTTACCTGGTGGCGATTCTGAAGGGCTGGAGTCGTCACCTAAAGATTAATCAGGCGCAAACCTGAATACCTTGTTAAATAAAAAAAAACATGCTTAGTTTAATTAGTAGACATAATTAATAATTTTTTTAGGTCGTCACGTGCAGAAATGAACTAGTACTATATGACTAATTAATTACGGCCTCGTAAAAGATCCAATTAATTAGCCGTTGATTAACGTAAAGCCAATCATAGTCGTTCCTTTGATCCTTAAATCCAAGCCGCCGCCGCCGCGCCACTGGCGATTGTCTCCCGCCTTTTCAGATCATCCTCCTCCGCCACATCCTTTTCTCTCACCTGGAGGTCTTTATCAACGGTGGCCTCCGTACCGTCACCGAGCCCACACTAATCAAACCCTTCCCGTACAATTCCCATCGGCAGGAATGTTCAGTGGGTGTTTTGGGATGCCCTGGTGTAGGATGCGAGTAGACTCTCCGTTCTTCTCAGGGTACCGCATACGGCCACGGCGATCTGGTTCGAGAAGAGGTCTCATCATCTGGTCTTCTATCCGAAGAAGTACACCTTTTTTCTTCTAACAATTTCATGTTGGAAAAAGTGAATTAAAAATGAAGAAGAAGAAAAAAAATGAGCTCGATCGATCGAGCATAGTGCTCGATCGATCGAGCTCATCAGAAAAAAAGTTTTTTATTGTTACAGGACCTCGATCGATCGAATCCTGTTTCTGTGTGGTGTGTCCATTTACGTTCGGGTGGCGATAGGGTGCCTCCAAATGGTGTCCTTTTGGACATATTTCTTGACATACTATAAATATAACATCTGTTGGGTTTTAGGAACCCGAATAATCTTGGTTTTGATGTTAACAAAACCTGTTATTGTGTTGCTAACATATTTCATCAAGTGTACATTTCATAGATCATAATTAAGAGCTTGATGAATTACAAAGAAGTAGCTTGAAAATATCAAGTTGGACCAAGACTGAAATCCTGGCAGAGCAGATTGTTTCAATCATATCTCATAGCTCGGATATCGAAATGTCGTGCTTCCAAAGAGTTTGAACAGAAAACTCAAAATACTAAAATTCATATTTCACAACAGATCGGCTAGTTCGAATGTTATCAAGGAGAAAAGACGCATGTAAGATCGAGCTATACCGCGAAGAAACAGCAAGTTGTTACAGCAAGCAACTGTCAGTATGTTGGGCATAACTCTTAGCTCGCTTATCGGAACGAGACGATTAAATATGAGTTGGAATGCTAAGAAGAATACCTACAAGTCATCTTCAGGAGTCGAGAGCTGAATCGGAGTTTAAGAAGGCCAAAAGACGTCTGCAAGTTGATGATCCTCCAGCTGAAACATGGAATGTTTCAGCATGCGCATGGTCTGGTATATCAAGCATACCGATCTCATACAAACTCAGAATCGAGTGATTCTTGATTATTTGGAAATCCAAGACAAAGGGCTACAACTTTCATGTTCATCACTTTGCCCAGAAATCAAAGAATCAAGAGCTACAAGCAACAGATCGGAAGAGCAAGTTTATCAAGATGTTTTGTATCAAGCTTGTCTTGCACCAGACTGATCCGACCAGACTGATCTGTACATGACTGATTGTCCAGACTGATCTGGCCAGACTGATCTGTCCAGAAGACTGATATAGACCCCGACTGGTTTGTCCAGAAGACTGATCCGGCCAGACTGATCTGTCCAGAATACTGATCTAGACCCAGACTGATCTGTCTAGAAGACTGATCCGGCCATACTGATCTATCCAGAAGACTGATCTAGACCCAGAATGATCTGTACAAGACTGATCCGTCCAGACTGATATGTACAAGACTGATGCGGCCAGTCCGGGACGAAATACAAAGAGCCCAGAAACCAGAATATGACCGTTGCAAGCTCGGGAATGTGCAAAACCTTTTCCAACAGGCATATTCTTGTGTCTAACATATATATCATTATTTGGGGCTATATATACAAGTCTTGGAAGCTCAAATAAGGTGATTGGAGATCAATCCAAGCAAGATCAAAGCAAACCCACTTGAGATTCAAAATGGGGAGATTGAGAAAATGATCCAGCTTACATGAGAGCTCACCCCAGAATCTTAGGCACCTTTCCAAGCTATATCAGATCTAGTTAGAGATCATTTGTGCCATATATTCACTAAAGAGTATTGTATTTGAGAGCTTAACAGATGAGTGAATATCATTGTAACGGTTGATGATTCATCACAACCAATTGAGAGGTATTTGTATGTGAGACATTAAATAACATACATAGTTGAGTTGCTAGGAGTTCTAGTTGGATGTGGAATGTCCAACTAGATTGGGTTTGTGCAAAGAGTTGTATAAATCAAAGTCTCCATGAAGTGGAAGAAGGGGAGACGTAGAAGGATTACACCACATTCGAACTTCCATAAACAAATGCTTGTTTATTTACTTTACTTGCATATATTTAAAATGTCTTTCAAATGGATAATCGGTTATAGAGCAGGTTATTTCAAGTGTCTTCCGCTCGGTTTTGTAACCAAACTCGATATAATCTCTCTGTGCAATCATTTTAAGAACACGAGCTATTGAAGCTCACTTTAGTTGAACTCGGATGTGGACTGGCCACCCACCCCAATCGATCCTGACAACATCCTCACTTGAATTGAATATGAAATTTTGAAATTCACATCATATTTGAAGATCAAAATTTGAGTAATTTTGCGAGTCTTCATCATTGTTATGGTTGAGCGTTTTAGACCTTTGTGGTTTAAAGGATTTGTGATATTGAGTGCTCCTATCACAAATCATAGTCGTTGTATCTTGGGAGACAAATTGCCAAAGTAAACCGTTAGCACCGTAGCGGGGCAATATTATCTTAGAAGGATAGAGATTCCAAATCTCGCATCGACATTTCTAATACAAAGCCATTTGTTGTTTTTTAATGCTACTTTCCTAAGATACACAGTTACACATCCACAAAAAAATTTGTACTACAATCTTAAGACAATATTAACAACAAATGGCTTTGTCGAGTGCAACAACGACTACAGTTCATCATGGTGAAAGGCCTGGAAAGTTCAATGGGAACGATTTCAAGCGATGGCAACAAAAGATGTTGTTTTATTTGACAACCTTGGGGGTTGACAAGGTTCATCAATGAGGATGCTCCTACTATTATGAAGAGTGAAATCGACAACCAAATGAGGGTTGCGGTTGATGCGTGGAATCAAAGTGATTTCCTGTGCAATAATTATATTCTCAACGGACTGGACAACACATTATACAATATGTATCGTCTAGTGAAGACGGTAGGGGAATTGTGGCAATCCTTGGAGAAAAAGTATAGATCCGAGGATGCCGGCATGAAGAAATTCAGCGTTGGGCGATTCCTGGATTTCAAAATGGTTGATACAAAGCCTGTGATAGCACAAGTGCAAGATTTGCAAGTAATCATGCACGAAATTCATGCGGAGGGAATGGTTCTAAGTGACTCATTCCAAGTGGCCGCCATGATTGAAAAGTTGCCTCCGCCATGAAAGGACTTCAATAATTATCTCAAGTATAAACGAAAAGAGATGAATCTTGAAGACCTTGTGGTTCGCTTGAGAATCGAAGAGGACAACAAAATTTCCGAAAGGAAGAAAAATTGGCACCAACATGAAGCACAAGTGAACTTAGTGGAAAAACACGCCGGAACAAAGCGGAAGTTTGACGGCATGGCCTCCAAATCTAGAAAGGCGAAGAAGTTCAAAGGCAACTGCTACAAATGTGGAAAACCCAATCACATGGCGAAGGATTGTCACAACATGATGCACGGGTGAACTTAGGGGTGCTTAACGGGCCGGATCAATCCGGACCCGGCTCGAAATTGGACTGGTTAGCCCGGTTCGGAACCGGAACCGGACCAACCGGTCCCGAACCGATCCTGAACCGATAAGATACCGGTCCGGATCGGTTCTACCATTCCGGAACCTGTATCTTACCGGTTCCAGACTAAACAGATCCGATTCTGGATTGAACCGGAACCGGATCCATTTTTTTTATAATTAAGGTAATATAAGTTAGATTTTTTTATAAAACAAAAATTCAAACAAATAGGTTCCGGGTTGGAACCGGTCCAAAACCCAGAACCAGTAGAACCGGAACCATATCCGATCCGCTTCCTTATCGGATCGGACAAGTTCCAGAGTTAACGGATCCGAAACCGATCAGTTCCGGATCGGGTCGGACCGGATTGGGCCAATAAGCACCCCTATCGGGAAGGCTATGGATCAAGTAAATGTGACTGAAGAATATCGTCTCTCAATTGATTTGGATGATCTAGCGCTTACGTCTTAAATTAGATTGTGTATCTTTGAAAGTTGTAAACTCCAAAAATGGAGTGATTCTAAATAAATGTAATGACGATATTTGTTGAAAGCAATAAAATTTATATATTACTTCTTGTAGTGAATCTTATGGTTTGTGGCATGATTGTTAAGATCATTTAAACCATAGTTCGAAGCACAAATTGTAATTTTAAATTTATTGCTTATATAGGGCACTAAGTTAACAAAATTGTCTTTCATTTGTTAGAAGAATCGTAACATCTCTAGAGTTTACTCACAATGATGTTTGTGATGGAAATTGTGCAAACTAGAGATGTGAGAAAAATAATTTGTTACTTTATCAATATTTGCACATGATATTGTTGTGACTTTTTTGCTATGAAGCAAAAACGAGGCCAGTGAGGTGTTTAAACACTTCAAGAATGAGATTGGAATAAAATTTAGCAAATGAGTTTTGCTATAGAAATTGTGAGTAGATTATACTTGTGTTGTCTAAGAATTTGACGCTTAAGCTTAAATTTGTAAGACTATAAAATCTTGAATTCGAGTTTCTAAGTTTTGTACGCTTAAAACACAAGTGATAAAGATTTTTTATTTTCGTCGTCACTGTTTTTTCCCTTTTTGAGTAAATCACCCTTGTACGTTTTGTTATTTGAACTACTTTGTGTACTATTTAGTCCATGTACTGGTAAATACTTGTATGTATAGTGGTATCATTTATAGATCAACTCAAATTTAAATGCAATATATTTTTAAATTATAAAAACATAATTAACATACCAACAGTTTTAGACTGATATATTGAGTTAGCATATAGATGGAGCTAACACTAGGTTTATGTGGACCCATACGCCCCAATTATTTTGGGCCATCTAGCATCGAAATTCCCAATGACCTTGACCTCTCGTCCGCTTATGTTAAAGGTGTCCTTAATGGCACTACCCTTTGAACACCCCAACCAATTGATTAGGCACACCCTAAATGTTGGGTGTGCCAACCAATGGTTATGCTGCATTGAATGACAGCATCAAATAAACCCTCTCGTCTTCGTCTTTAAATTTGGTCCCCGCCATCTGTCCCCATTGCAGGAATACATCATACGTGGCATTTCTCAATCCTACATGTTGTGTGTGGATCCGGCAGACCGGCCACGTCGTCATCCTCGGAGTTGTGGAAAAATCGGGATTCAACAAATTTCTTCAACCTGAAGTACCCCGTATTTACCAAAACCAGTCGAGACCGTCATCACCCACCCCCTACTCAAAGAGAGTGCCTTATCTTAAATATTTATTAGAACCCTGATTTAGTTATATTTGGACGTGATTTAGCTCCACTGTTTTTCTTTATTGCTAGTTTATTTACATTCTTGCTCTGTTGTTTTTATTGATTTCTTCAATTTTATCAAATATTGAAGGCAAAATCGGAACTTTTTGACGATCGATTTGTTTTGTAAGGATGAGCTTAGGATGCAAATATTCCCAACTCGTTGTTGATAGAAATTAGCAGCAACGTAACACAAATGCTAAAAACTACCATGTAATGTGTCTACATTTCTTCTCAAACATCTCGTTTTTAGCTGTTAAAGTCTTTATTCAATGTTGATGTACATACAAAGTTCCAAAAAATAATAATAATAATTTGTTGGATAGAAAATATTATTATAGAAATTGTTTACAAAAAATGCTTATAATGTTGTTGCTGCCCTTAAGAAAAACATAACAAAACCACAAACAGTACTTCACCACGTTGGCAATTTAAAATCCATTGTGTCAATTACAATCCCAAAGGCATGGTTAAAAGACAAGCTTGGAAACATTGTAATTGCATTGGTTTCAAAGAGCAATAAATGGTGCTAACTATTTTCATTAGAAATATGATTGATTCTTCAAATAATATCCTAAAGATTGTTGAGTCAATACCATATGTTTTATGCACTATTTTTCGATTTTTTAAAGGCAAATATATATAATTATTCTTCATAAAAATACGAAATTGAATTTATTTTAGGTTTAATCGAATTTGAGCAGAAGTTTTTCTATGACCGACCGGTTATTTCGATTGGGAAAACTATCAAGCGTACTACGTCAAGTTATAATATAATCGGATTGAGTCCAAGTCGTACCCTCAGATATCAACGTTAATTACTAGAATATGAATTATTCTCTTAATCTAGGCTAATTATAATATAAAGATGATGGATTGATATATTAAACTAAATTATCTAAAAATAGCAAGGATCCAACTAATGACAGGGAGGATTGCTTGGAAGAAATTCAATTTGTAGAAACAATCAAGGCGCACAACAATACCGAGCCAAGTTATTTCCACGTGTCAAAAATTAAAATCTAATTAACTAATTATTCAATTCATGACGAAATTCCTATCTTATTTATTAAACGATTCTTCGAGTTAATAAACCTAATTAAATCTAACAGCCCAATGATTCATAATTGAATTTATTTAGATCTAATTACATCAGTTGCTACGAAATTTCAGTTTTTAAACCTAAAGTCGCATATAGAAATCGAATCTATTTCTAGTTGATTTTACTATATGTTGATTGATGTAGTGAAACAAATATTAATCTATCACATTGTGATTTTAGATTAACCAACAATTATGCAAATTAATTGGCCAGATTAAAAACACACATGATAAAATACATCAATGAATAAATTAGAATATAAAATAAGCTTGAATTAAAATCAAACCATGAAAAACAACTTGTCTCGGAAATATCGTGTCCTTAGTCTAAATAAATATACTCCATAAAACTTAAACAAAAGCAAAAACTAAAGTTTGAATTCATGAAAGCAAAACAGTTAATCAAGGAATAACAATGACTGACACGTATTCCTCGACATGTTCCTCCAGCTCCCGTGCAATTCCTCCACGAATTATGACATTGTGTCAAAAGCTCTCTCCAAAATATGCTGCAAGTATGGTATAGTGAGGGGTGAGAGAAAGTTTGATGTATATTGTGAGGTATATATACAAAATCTAATTGAGAGAGAGTTGAGATGGTATTTATGCAAAGTCAAGCCAATCTCCTCTTCAAGATTGAAATCTCATATCATCCTTTTTGAAAAATAAACAAAATAATAATTTCATGATAGGCTTTCTCTCTCTCCTTTTAGAGTCCTCTTCATTCTTGAAGTATTCAAATTGCTTTAAATCTTATATTTATCTCTAATTATTTCCTTTTCAAATCTTTTCAAAAATCCTTCCGAAATCGGTTGAAGATCTTTCCATATCTCATTGTGTTTAGAGTGTCGATTTTCTCCTTGGTTCCTTGAACTTTTGTTTCTTTTCTTTTTCATTGCTTGGGTTTTCACTTCGTTTCCTTTGTAATCCTCACTCAATTTTTTCGGGGGTCAATCCTACATGGCGTTGAATTATTTACCAATCTCTTTCCACAATTAAACGTTTTCCACAAATGGTCAAACATACAAACAATATAAAATACGACTGTTAAGCACAAAATTAGGAATAAAAATGACTAGATAAGCACGAATACGACAAAATAAATCCCTAAAATTTTATTATATATAGATTATAATGCTTTACTATTTACTATTGTGGCAATTTATTAGTTCATCCTTATGACTTGTTATATATTGGGTGATCTTGTTTTGTTAATAAAAGTATTTAACTTTTAGCTAATTATTTAAATTGCAATAGAATATTTCAAAATACTTGTGTACGTGGTTTGAGTCATGAAATTTTCTAATATATTTAAGAGGATAATAAATGGGTGGCCCATGAAGTTTGTCCCCATTTCAATTTAATCATTCTCGTTTCCACTGACCCAATTTAATCTTTTAGTTTGTTAATCTGTCCCAACTCTATTATAGACGTTAAATACACAGTTAAATTCAAACAGAACATGCATGTGACATGTACATGCTGTCAAATAAACTCATCTAATACATATGATGGTCCCTGAAGTTTGTCATTCTAGGTTTTGTCCATCTTGTTTGCATTGACCGATTTAGTCACTTTAGTTTGTAAATTTATCCCAAACCAATCCTAGACGTTAAATACACTATTAAATTCAAACATAACCTGCATGTGATAAACTCATCTAAATCACAACACTTTCTTTTTTGCCCCATTCGATTTTCACCCAAACACATTATCCAAAAATCACCCAACAATACCCAACTCGATTGTAAGTGCTTCCGACGTCAATGCCATCATCGAGAATGGGGTGATTTTGGGGTAATTTGTTTGGGTGAAAATCGAAAATGGGGAAAAAGAAAGTGTGCATATAACGTCTAGGATTGAGTTGGGACAAATAACAAATTAAAGGGACTAAATCGGAACAATGACAAACTTCAGGGACCATCCTATGTATTT
This sequence comes from Haberlea rhodopensis, assembly GCA_907163345.1. Classification (NCBI taxonomy): domain Eukaryota; kingdom Viridiplantae; phylum Streptophyta; class Magnoliopsida; order Lamiales; family Gesneriaceae; genus Haberlea; species Haberlea rhodopensis. The sequence continues at coordinate 74,202 of CAJQUN010000545.1, forward strand.
GATGGGTTAATTTGACAGCATGTGCATGTCACGTGTAGGTTCCGTTTGAATTTAACTGTGCATTTAACGTTTATGATTGAATTGAGATAAATTAACAAAGTAAAGGGAATAAATCTGGTCACTGCAAATATGAGGGATTAAACCGGGAATGAGGGCAATCTTCAGGACCATCCAATATATTATCTCCATTTAAGAATATTTTACTATTATTAATGTAGTGATTTCTTCACTGTTTCATTTTTTTTTTGTTGAACAAGAAACATTAAATATATTAAACGATGATTCGGTACATCACGTACAGCAGTGAAGCTTCGAAAATGAGACAATGACACCAAATAACAGCATAAAAAAAGTATATGTGGAAGGCCTGCAAAGCAGGACAGCTAGAGCATGACCAGGTATGATGCAGTGATCGCCAGAGCGAAGCCTGGTCCCCCTCAAACCATGTGATCCAGGATGAGTCCGAAAGAGGGAGCTGTCTTCATCAAATGGAAGGTACACAGTCGGATAATTTAGAGACTCAAACTGATAAAGGCCAACAAACACGCAAGCTCTCTTATCCAAATCCAAACAAAGATCAATCGACCAAAGAACACTACTTGATGGCGAATGAAACAACCTAGCCCAGTAGTCAAGCCCAACCGATGCCCAAGCAGAGAAGCTAAACTAATAACCCGCCATTTAACCGACAAAATAATATCAGGTGAAGCAGAGATCAGACGTGGCACCATAGGTACAAATTTCCAAACATTCAGATTGTCCAGCCATAACAAAAAACATAGATATTTAGATGCATACACCCTATACCCAAAGTTGCCAAAAACATATCTACCAATCAACCCATAAAAAAGATATACATATATCATAGAGAATAATATAAAACCACCAAAAAGTGAAGAGTTCGCGCCTCGAAGCAGTCGGACGCAAAGAAATACACGGGATGCTCTCCAATCCCGCGCAATCCAACACCAACATATCATGGCTTCGGCGTAGTTGGTGAGCAACCATCGACCAAACATGGTATCCGAGGTGGTTTCCAGTAAATCTAGTATAGTATCATCCCGAGAAGGAACACGGGTGAGGGGGACAATGGATGAATGTTGAAGCATGACGACCGAACTGCATCTCAGACTCAACACGCAACCATAAGGACAATCCAATGGGTCTATCTCCTCCAAAAATGGAATGGCAGTACAATCTCGGGACCACAGTGTCCAATAATCCCACAACTGTAGCAGTAATCAGAAAGACGTTCATAGTCGGATAAGAACCCGGATCATATGGGTTTGATCTCCCAAGGAGAGTCGAATCACTCTACATAGGGGCTTTGAAATGTCAATAATCGAACGCACACGCGTAAAAGGACCACAACATCTGCCTTTGGCATCAGATTCAAGCATGCACAACAACACCATGGATATCTCCAATAATCATTCGAATATCATATATCATGCCTTCAATAGGAATATTAAAGGCCCTAATCCAGAAATATGTAGTAGTAAAAGGTTCTATATCACCCATGTGAAAACCATCGAAACGTTTCAGAACCTGCAAAGAACGCTATTTTTATGCGTTAAGAAAAGTAACACTATCAAACATAAAGATACCAACTACGAGAGTAATCGTAATTAGGGATGGCAACGGGCGAGTTTGGGACGGGTTTGGCCAAACCAAGAATGCCCCGATACAAAAACACCCGGACCCGCCCCACCCCTCCCTGACCTGCGAACCCGACGGGTTCAACACTCCTGGATGCGAACCAATTTTTTTAAAAAATAAAAATAATTTATTAGCTAGAAATCAACTTTGAAGTATAAAAATTACTTTTTTTGATTGAGTTTCATGTTTTTCTCTAATAAATATTTATATAAGCCTTGTAAAATTATCTTTAAGCCACTAAATTTTTATTAATTTGCTCTCATTCTCTTCAAAATTTCCAACTAGTTTAATTTGAACACATGAGATTTGATATAAAATTAAATAATGAAGTGAAATGTATATTCAATATTAAATTTTTTTAAAAAATTAATATATATATATATATATAGCGGAGCGAGTCTGGACGAGTTTAGCCAAAATCGAGACTCGCCCCGCCCGGCCGGACGAGGTCAATGCGGGTTTGCGTTTAGATCCGTCTCATTGTGATCCCTAACCATAATGCTCTAATTTGTATCACTCGCTCTTCACTTCATGCATAAAATAATAATACCTTTTATCTATATTTTGTTAGAACTGTTGTAAATGAAAATTGAGAACCCATGATATATATAAAAAAATTTGTGAGAAAAAAGATATTATTTTGTCATTTTAACATAAAAATCAAACAAATTAAGTCAATGAAGCAAAAGTTAAATCAGAGGGAAAATATTTGTATGACCCAGTTTGAGTCTCATAAAATCAGCTTAATATGAATGATAGATTAGTTTATTTATTTTTTTATTTAAAATATATTATGTTTTAATATTAAAATGATGTATAAATAAGACGATAATCTCATTTCAGGCTTTAATGACTACATAGAATCTTACTTAATTATACTCTCTTTTGGGTTAAGCCCTTTAATTTTCTTCCAATCCTTTCAATTCGACATTTCGACTGAACGCTAATTCACTTTAAATTATTGCTTACTTTTGCCATTTCCCACCAGGGAAACTCCTTCACTTTTTGTCTCTTTAGCGTCTACCCGACTTTCTACACGAAGGTTTCGTCTTCTCTTTATTTTCTCACTCATTCTTCAGTCTTTTGTCTTCCTGTTTTTGGGTTTTTTCTTCTTGGAAGGGAGGATTAATTGAGGCGGGGATATAAATTTTTCGGGTACGCATCCTTTCCTTTATTTGTTTCTTTTTGTGTATATTTTACTTTGCTCTTAAATTACATTTCTGGGAAGCTTTTCACGTTGAATCGATTTTTTCTCTTCATTTCGAAGATACATAAGATTCAAGAGTATATTTATGATTGTTCGTTGAATGTGATGTTTTTGTATTGAAACAGAAGGCAGTTTCTGAGTGAATCTGTGACAGCGAATGATTTCAGGTGACAAAGCAATCTTCGTATTTTTCTGAAATTCTCGTTTCACCTTTTTTAAGTATAGTCTCTACACGATGACAAAGTGATTTTTTTTTAAAAAAAATTATTTCTGGATTGTACCCCTAAAATGTGCAGTACATTTCTTTACATGTCCATTTTCTTGTGCGTTGATTGATGGTTGGTTTGATGCTATGTTAACTGCATTGTTCTCAAGGATACGTCAAACCAGTGGATGAGCATATTCACATCCCATAAACCTTGATTGATTTATATTTTGTGACACTAGGCTTAGGACCATGCTGTGTAGCCTCTTTTATTTGAGGCAGCCACTTGCAGAACATATATTATAACAATGGTTGTCTTTGCACGTGAGGTATTATCCTGTCCGCACCAGGTGTTGCAATAAATTTGCGTTGTCATTTCAAGAGTTACTTGAGCTATTCTTTAGTCTAATAGAGTGCATTGTTCTTTATTGTTGGATGGGAAATTGGAACAATTCTATGGTATGTTCTGAGGCATGTACAGATCATACATACATCCCAATTATCTTGCAGTTTTGGTGTTATATGCATCGGTCTGATGTTTGTCTCATTCAAATGTGCATAATCTTTGTGAACTCACACCATGAACCAACGAAGAATGTCAAAGTTAAATGCTCTTTCTGTTCGGCTAAGTTGACACATTTCAACTGCATTCCTTCTAAAACTTGCTATGAATATAGTAACTTGCTATTTCTCGTACTCTGGGATTTAAGTTGAAGAAGTTTTATGGTATCATGTTTCAATTTACATCATCAGGAAACTTTAAAAGTACAAAGGGAAAACATGAAACTTTCTAAAAGTTCATCAGGGGTAATTCTTAACGAGGAAGAGTTGATTGCTGCTAAGGTTTTGTACGAGTTGGCCAACAACAAGAAAGGAGAGAGAATCTTGGTAAAGAGGAAATACGAGGAAGATGGTTTGACCAGTCGAGGATCTCCCAAAAGGATTGATCAGTTTCCCATTAAAGAGATAAACGATCACGAAGATTTTCACTTGCAAGATTTGTGCCACAAAGCCATTACTAAAAATTTCTCTGAATTTCCATTTTCTATTATACGTCTTCTCTCTGCCATCCGAGCTGCATTGGTCACTCCTCTTTCAGTAGACAATGTCCTGGCATTTGAAAATCATCTTACCTGCGGTAACCAACCAATCAGTGGTAGAGCTTCTTCTGGGATCATTTGCTACAGCGAATATTATCAAAAAAATTTGCCATCTCTCACCGCTGATCAAATTTCCCATCGTGTGAGATCCAATCCGGGTGACTCCAGTATCTTGGAATGCAAGTATCCTCTTCTAGAACTGGTAAGGGGAGCCCTCAAGATATTTGCATCAGAAATAGCACCCTTAGGAGCAACATGGTGGAAACCTCTGACTATTTACGACAGATTAAGTAGAACATGGATCTGGAGGGGCCCAATCACAAGTATTTTGACACAAGAGAACTGTACTAAAGTGGAGACATCTTCCACAGCTTGGGGTATTTCTCAAGAAAATCTTGTCAAAATATGCAAACAGTATGCCATCTGGTTGAGAGGAGAGCAACATATTCTCCAACATATTGCCAAGCTTCCTCCATTTCCTCTGGCGCTGATGCAACTGAAAGATTTCCATACAAGATTCAGTGACAGAAAAAAGACCAACCCAAATACAATTACTCAAAGCTGTGATGAACTAAGGGCTTATTTTCAAGGAGAAGAAACTATACGGTACTTGATTCCGAACCGGACATTTCACTATACTACCTTAGATGGTAAGAAATCTACAGTTGGTCCGTTACGAATGAATAGCAATAGAGCATTGACAAAAGCTCGAGGTCACTATGTATTTAAGCCGAATCGTCCACCTCAATTTTCTTTACTGACTCTTGTTAGGGATGCAGCTTCCAGGTTGCCTAACAGTATGGGAACCAGAGCTGATATTTGTGTTTTAATACGAGACTCTCAGTACATTGTTGAAAATATCCCCGAAAAGACAATTAAACAAGTTGTAAGCGGAGCTTTGGATAGGTTGCACTCTGAGCATGATCCTTGTGTCGAATACAATGCAAAATGGGGTTTGTGGGTATACTTGCATGGTGATAGAGACGAAGAAGATTTCACAGATAAAGGTACATCTTATACAAAAACTAAAAAGAGGGCCAAATAAATTATTGACTCAAATTTCCAACTTCGCAATTATGTAGTGCAATACTACAATCTTGATATTTATTTAGATAATGTTATTTGAATATTGATATGGTAGGAAAAAAATACTGGGATTTGTTAATGTTATTTGATTATGAAGTTTTGGCCATTTGTAAATCGAGAAGATATAATCCACCATGTTCTTTTACATCTCACTTAAAAAAGATTTATGTGAATGCATTTCTTTGAAGCCTTGGTTATTAATTGGGCTTTTATCCCATTTTTTGTTGATTTTTGATTCCACACCACCACCACCACCCACACACCCCACGCCCCTCTCCCTCCCTACCTATATTTGACAAATCCATCACGCAGGGTAATTGTCATTTTCTTCTTGTTGATTCTGGAGTCCAAGTTTGTGAATATGTTGCGAGACTTCCAACCTCCATTTATTTTATCATGTCACGAGGAAATGATAATCACCTGGTTTTTATGTCATTTGGACTTTTCCAAAAAACTAATTTATCTTCTTATCCAGTATAACTTTCATAAATTGGTATAACTCTATTGTATAATGGTTTTTGGATTTTGGGTTAGAAAGATAAATTAATCATCTTGATATATTTGGATTACTTCGCCAACTTTGATAAGCATAGCATTGTAAGCAAATAGAGCAGAGCTTCGCCAACTTTGATAGGCATGACATTGTAAGCAAATAGAGCCGAGAGCTTAACCTTTCTTTCTATTAGAGTCGTGAGGTTGTAGTATTTTCGATAGTTTATTATTATCTCCTATAATTTTCAAATATGTTAATATATTAATTTATATTTAGTTTGTTAGACAAATTTAATATACCTTAAATCTTACTCAATCAAACAGTGTATTCGACTATTCATTAATTGGTTAAGTCATTCCATAAAATAAAAAAATTAATTTATCCGTTAATTAGTATCTTTTTAAATCAGATACTCGTGACCCGACAACCCGACTTGATTATTTCAATAGCGTACAAAAATGAGAAAGGTGGTACGTACGTACCTTACCAGCCCCCAGATTTTCTTTCGCAATCATGGGCATATCCTATTTTTCCAAATTTTACTAGACCAAAATATTGAAATGTACCTCAACTTTTTCTAGTTCTGGTTGAAACTCTGTCAATGAAGCTATGAACGGGGAAAGAGTGGCGGATACGATCAAGCCTGCGGTTGTGGTGGCCACGGCTACTGCGTAGTCTTAATTTCAGCGGCTGTGATTGGAGTGTAAAGCGTATGGTTCATCGAGCAGAGGACATTGTGGAGATCGTTGTTCCAGTTTGACATTTCATTAAACGACTGTAAAGTGTGGTTCGGATATTGTGGATGCCGCTGTTCCAATTCCATTGACATTTTGCTAAACTATCGATATTATTGTCATGGATTTTTTTAAGCAAAAATAAAAATAATTAGATAATTTGGAAAAAAAATTAGAAACTAATGAAAATAATTTTAAAAATTCTCATGACTGCCATAATGGCCACGAAATCGTCGTTCCGTCCTCGATTGCCGCAAAATCGCCAATATTCCCTTACAAAAAAGTATTGTAGTTAAACATCTGTTTTAGCTGGAATTTAATCGCAGCAGCTGTCATTCCCGTTATGGCATGGATGTTCATGCCATTCAGGGATTTTCCTCATCTATATGTTACTGGGTTTGTTTTGCAGTTTATCTTAGATCAGAATCATGCTATTTGGATCGTTCTGGGTAATCTGTTCATGGCATGGTCTGATTTTACTCTTATTTTGTAATCATCTCTTGCTTTTCGACAAAACCCAAAGTCCCCACATTTAGTGCTGATCAAGAATTTTCAAGCATCATCGTTATGCTGTATTGTGGTATTAAAACTTGTGACTTTTGAAACTATTTTTATTTGCAAGTTGCTGTTGCTGGTTATACAGCGTGGCAATGCGCAAAACAAGTACCAAGAGGAAACCACAATTACATTGTTTTTGCTAATTATTTTACAGGTCTTCCCTTTTCACCCCGCGATACATAATCACGGTTTTAGGAATGATGGTTAGCAATGCAATGACAGTCGGAGAGTTTACCATGAAAAAATTTCAGAGATGATATCAAGATACAACTTGGTTTTAGTTAGAAATGGCCTTGTGTTAAGATTGTATGTCATTTCGGAGTAAGGTAGAATTGTTGGGTTAGTCTATTTGATATCACCAATGATATTCCTACAAGATATGACATCACGGTAAAAACTGTCTTCTTTGTTATACAAGCTCAACCAGACATGTTCTGTAAGACCCCGCGCTTATGGTAAATCAGAATTAATAATATACTGGCAATAATACTCTAAAATTGTGATGTGAATTCTATACAAATTTCGTCAAAGTCTCCCCGTAAATTGGACAAATCGGAGAAAAACAAGACAAACAATATAACCATAACCAACATAACCCAAAATCAACATCTAAACTATCTTCACGATCCAACGACGACACAAATCATAAATCCAACAAAATATAAGTGTCTAGCTAGTTCAAGGGCATAAAAAAAAAGAACGATATACAAATCCAATAAATACTCCTCAAAAACTGCATGAATTAGTCTAGCTATAGGCGTCTAGCTCAATGTCATCCATGACAGACGTACATGCATCGTCTCCCAAGCCCTTCAAAACTAGATATGTCACCTGTACCATGGAAACAGCCTCTACCGGGGTGAGCATAACTACAATATAAACATAATGATAAATGATGTATAGTTCATGATTTATGGAATGAGATACTTAAAAAATAATTGAATACTCCTTGAGCATATTATAATGGGGAGCAGTGCATCTCGAACTGTACCTGTTCTCACAATTCCATATAATCATCATTATATCTGATAACAACTCACCCGTCATGGTAACACATCGCACGCTCTGGCGGCGAACCATAATCATACATACACATCATTCGCTAAACGCGGACCCAATTTATATTATATCACATAGCTCGCTACATGCGGCGATCCACGTCACTCACTACATGTGGTGAGCCACTTTATGTTGTGTCACATCGCTCGCTACATACGGCGACCCACTTTATATTATATCACATCGCTCACTGCATGCGGCGACCCACATCACTCGCTACATGTGGTGATCCACTTTATATTATCACATCGCTCGCTACATACGGCGACCCACATCACTACACCTTCTATTCGAATAAAACAGTGGAAATGCTCTACATTATGCTCGTACGTCACCACGTACCTTGTCACTTGAATTTCTAGTCAAGTTATTCTCCTCATTCTCCTCTTTGCCTTAAGGTCTGAGATGGCTCTAAGAAATAACATAATTCAATATGAGCATCAATCACTCAATTAAAGTGAGCGATCACTAATATATGATATGTCACACATTCAAGCATATTACTTATCATACACTTTAATACAAGATATAACACATACTAAAATGTATGTATCTCATATACTAACACATGCTTGAAGATATAAACATCCAAACCATAGCCCAACACCTACCAAAACACTACAATGTTCAAGCCATAAAAGTAGCTTTTCACCACACAACTAGTAAAATTTTTGACCAACCCTTGAACCACATTTAAGCATATTATCAAACCTCTTATAAGCATCATGTTAAGCCCAAAACCATCCTCAATTTTCGGCCATTAAACCCCCAACAAGTCAGCCAATTTTCAGCAAGATATTGGGTCATTTTTAACATAGAAATCATGTCATAGACATACCACAAACTCAAATACACAGCAACAAGTTTATGATTCTCAATCTAAAATCCAACCAAAAATATCAAAAATTTCGAACACAACCCTAGTAGATTTTTCAGGCCATTAACATCCAAAACCAAGCCCCCAAAACAGCAAGAAAATCGATCCAAACAAGCAAGAGTTCGGCGAAGATAGCATCTCCATTTTCGAAATTCTTGCCAAGAACATCAACCAAAACTCAATATTAGCTAGATAAATTGTTTAGGGAGTTAAGAAACTTCATACCACACAATTCTTGCCAAGAAATTGGAGCAAACGGAGCGAAAATCCGAGCTCGAGGCTGCCATGTAAGGGGCGTGCGATGGAGGGTTGGGAGGGGGAAAGAGATCGATTATTTTAGTGTGTGAAAAAGCGTGGGTTATATGTTTTTAATCCTTTCACTTTAAAAAAAACAACCCAACCCTCTTTAGGTCAACTTTGTCTAACTAATTTCTCTTTAAACATTCTATCCCAAATAATAATAATAATATTATTATTATTACATGCCTTTAACTTGTTAAAAAAAAGTAACCCGGAATCATTTATTCGATATTCGGTCCCAACCTACAATGTCCAATAATTCAAACTCATAAATTATCTCATAATTATCCATTAAAATAAATAAATTAATTATAATTTATTTTGGGTATCACATATTCTCTTATACATTTTTTAAAAACTCATTTTCAGAAAATGCCAAAAACAAAACCAAACTTACAAATTTTTCGTTACCGATTTTCGGGCCACTCCTTGACAGGTGACACTGCAGCAGGTGAAAAGGGCACTGGTTATTGTACTCTCCCCAGTACTAGACAATGCCAAGACTGTCGGATTGTTTTCACTTCCTGGTGCAATGCCTTGCCTTCACATATGGATGTAAATTTATCTAGAGCTAATAGAGTTAAATATAATATTAACGGACTATATCGATTAAAAGCGTTGAGTTAAAACACAAAATATCCCAATTTTAACACTTATTTTTTTTTTGTTAAAATGTAGACCCATCGAATTTATATGTGCATCCACCTTTGTATAGAGGCAATCTAGTTGAAGATCGTGGTGATGAATATGCTGAATGGGGCTTCAATCGTTAGCAGAATCATGTTAACCTACCTTTTTAGTCCCAATTTTTTGTTTTTAATAAAAAATGTCATCAAAGTTGTGTAATTTTGTGACACTTTTGAACATAATTGTGGTGTAGGACTAAATTGAAATAATTTATGTGGGATCAGTGCTAAAGATTTGAGATTAGAATTGAAAAAGTAAATATGAGATATTTTTTAAATTGACCCAAAAATTAATTAACTCAAATTACTAAATAATCTTATAGAATTTTAATATAACCAAGTTGAAATTTCTGGAACTAATCAAAAGTATGATTCTATGCGTATCCAATTATAGGTGGGGTCATAATTATTAGAAAATAATCTCAACGCAATCGGATAAGGTTAAAGTGAACAAATCTGGTCGGCCCCTATCTTGTTGCCACTAACGGGATTTTTTTGATGATATTTTAAGAGCATTGTCTTTAAGAGTATATCTTATCATATATTAAAAATATTCTAAATGAAATATTTCAACCCTTAAAGACAATTTCATTGTGGGTAGCATCAAAAAATCCCACTAACGTGTCTCCAAAGTTTGGAGGAAAAAAAAAACAGTGTCCCCTCCATTAATTTAGTAATTATATAAATTAACTCTTGAAAGTTAGAAAATAATAAAAGTCGCACCATCATTAATTAATCACATGTAACCATCCAAATGGGAAATCGCCATGGACATTTCTCGAATCACGGGCATCGACCAAACCCAAACTCTACCATTCCTCCTTGTCAATTTGGCTCCACGTTGCCATTTGAAAATTTAGATCCAAAATTCTCGACTCCAGTCGCTGCGAATACAGATATGGGTTTGTGTTTGCCGTACGGCCACGTAGATTCCAGCTTGCGGGCTCTTGCTGGGCAAGCTGAGGGCTTTGGACGATTCGCCATCGGTGGTCTGCACGGTTCTGTTTATCGTGTCATCACTCTCGCAGGTGAGAAGATCTATTGGATTACTCTGTTAGCATATGTCATGTCTTTTCGTATATGGCGGATCCTGCAGTTCTTTCCCTCATTTTATTTGCTTTCAGTTTTCAATTGCATTTTTACTGGTCCTTGTTGGACGAATTGTATCCCAGTTTATGATAATGACCCATTGATAGTTTGATGTATGATTTGCAGAATTTAACATGATGAAATGATATTATCTGAATGTAAGGAGAGATTGTCACCAAGCAATGTTTGAAATTAATGTGTGCGCGATTGTTGGTATCGTCTTCCAATGTTTGGTTGACCTTGATGAATATTTAGGATTTGTAATTTTATCTCCAAAAATAAATGCTAATTTCTTAAGCTAGTTTGTTAACTTTTTCTATGATTGCTTTCTTGTTTTCTTATCCCTGTTCTATGTATTTCTAGATGATGGACCTGGTTCACTTCGCGATGGATGTCGCAAAAAAGAGCCTTTATGGATCATCTTTGAAGTTTCAGGCACCATCGAGCTCTCGTCTTATTTAAATGTGTCGTCTTATAAGACCATTGATGGGCGTGGTCAAAGAATTAAACTCACAGGGAAAGGTTTAAGGTTAAAGGAGTGTGAACATGTGATTATTTGCAATCTTTTATTCGAAGGAGGAAGAGGACATGATGTTGATGGAATTCAAATTAAACCCAATTCAAAGCATATTTGGATAGATCGTTGCAGCCTCAAGGATTACGATGATGGGCTGATAGATATTACCCGAGAGAGCACCGACATTACCATTTCTAGGTATCTATGAATCTTCGAATGAAATTTGATAATCTTTTATTGTAAACATGTTCTTGACGTCTTTATTATCTCGCTTAGATGCCATTTTGCAAATCATGATAAGACCATGCTCATTGGTGCGGATCCTTCTAATATTACTGATAGATGTATTCGGGTCACTATTCATCATTGTTTCTTTGATGGGACTCGACAACGGCATCCTCGTGTTAGATTCGGGAAAGTACATCTATACAATAACTATACTAGAAATTGGGGAATATATGCTGTTTGTGCCAGTGTTGAATCACAGGTGTTGACTTTTTCATGGATTTCTTAATTTGCTCGAATATCTTTCTAAATATATGTACATTGTTGTGTATTATTTGTTTGCTGAATAGTTTTTCTCTTTGCTCAATGTAAAGATATACTCTCAGTGCAACATATATGAAGCTGGAAAGAAGAAGGTGGCCTTTAAATATTACACAGAAAAGGTAAATGTAATATTTGTTTTAGTTCATATAACTTCGCATTATCTAACCCACATCTTAATATTTTTCTTCTCTTTTTTACCTGTTACGTTTATGCTTTATGAAAAAATGATATGTTTTGAGTGAAATTGGGCATGTCTGGTAGCTTGTTTTAGAAAGCTACTCTCCTGTAGAATGAGAAGAACAGAGGAAAATTGAGGGAACTCAGGGCAACTCGTATGTTGTAGGCCCTTCCGCAAACTTTGGAAATAAACCTCTCGCTCAATTTTTTAAATTTCTGACCGTCCTGAGAAGAAACTTCCTTTCTATGCTTGTCAGCTTGAGTCTTTATACTAAATTGAGCTCTATGTAAATTTTCCTTTAAGGATCTTAGAGTGCTTCCCGGACTATAAACGACTGATTTACAGCTTCTATGGAAGAAGTGCCGCTGATATAAAAAGGTAGAGTAGGTGGTGGTTTACCGAAAACAGCTACAAACGGTGACATTACGATTGCAGAATGAAAATTTGTGTTATAGGAAATTTCCGCCCATATCAAGAATTTGTTCCACTTGTGCGGTTGCTCTGAGACAAACGCGCGAAGAGATTGCTCTAAGCACCTGTTAAGGGCCTCTATTTGACCATCCCATTGCGGATGATATGTTAAGTGCACTAAGTTTGAATAGTTCTCGTCACAATTTGCTTACAAAAATAGGATCTCTATCTGATACAATCGTCTTGGGGAATGAATGATTCTTAACCACCATTTCCACAAAAGGAGCAGTTGTCTTGTAAAATCTTCCTTCAAAACTCCAAAATGTGCATATTTTGACTACCGATATACCATTACTAAATTGATAGAGAAGCCATTCGAATGTGGGAGACCTGTAATAAAGTCCATTGATATGTTCTCCCATGTATTTTCTGGAATAGGCAACAACGGTTATAGCAACCCTGAATCTCGTTCTGCGGTATATTTGGCTTGCTGAAAAGTATGACAAATCGCCACATATTCATGCACCTCTTGGTTCACATAGTTTCTGTTCTGTTCTATTTTATTTTATCATCCCTTGCCTTTCATGCTTACACTATTTTAGTCATTTTATAAATATTTCATTTCGTATCCATTGTGTATCATCCTTGGTTAAAAAGGATACCATAATGCTTGTTTAAACATCAATATTGTTTTGGCTAGCTTTCCCATTTGCGTAAACAAAAATGAAAGCTTAATTTTGACACCATTATGTTTCATTTGTGGAAAAGTTATTTACCTAGTCTGTAACATGAGTGACTCCATGTTCTGTAAATTAATGAAAGTTCTCTGGTTTGCTCCATAGGCCGCTGACAAGGTGAAGGAATGCACAGGCTGCATAAAATCGGAAGGTGATTTATTTGTTCCCGGTACTCAACCAGGCTTGACGCCTCTCCCAAGTGACGCGAGCGTATTCCATCCAAGCGAATTTTACGAGACATGGTCAGTAGAAGCTCCTACTGTTGATCTGAAACATTTTCTCCAACACTCTTCAGGATGGCGAAACATCCCACAACCTGCTGACTTAGCTTCTTCATAAGCTTATAATGTTTATATACGTGTGGTTCACAGGCTCTAGTTTTGAAATGGTGTATTTGGATTTAGACATGTATTTTATGTGAACGAAGTGCTATATGTGATAAATGTAACCTCTATAATAATCGGTTGTAAAATTGGAGAAAAAATATGAGTCAATGGATGTAATGATTTTAAATTTGTAAATAATATGCTACATGAGCGTATGCTTTTTTTTTAAAAATAAATAATTACGGTTCCCTCTAATTATCATATCATCTCTTGAATGATTTTTTGTCGACGGTGATTTGAAAATTTGAATTTGAAATGATTTTAATATTTAAAATTTTGAAATATATTGGTATCATTAAAAAATGATTAAAATTAAAATTGAATATAGTGGATTTGAAATCAATGGACTATATATATAGAGTAGTTTTTATAATTAACAAATTTTTCCCTCTAGTTTGAGCAATTATATATTTATATCATATGAAGTATATTTTTATGTCAAATCATAGGGAAAAATAATGATAATTTTTCCTGCACTTTTACAAATTAAAGAAGATGTTATTGTAATACAACTTTGCTATAAGAGATGTAGATGTAATTGTACTATATGAAAAAATTTGTAAAACAAATATTATACAAGGGACAATTTAAATGAATTTGTATTAACGATTTGAAATTCAAATCCATCAGATCCTTCAAATGAAGCTCTAATGCTCTCAAAGTTAATAATATATAAACACTATGAATAATAGTTTTTGAACTATAAATTAATCTTTAAAATACTAGCAACCGACGCATATGCGTTGGGTGTGATGAAATTTTAAATTTTATATATTGTATATGCATACTAAATTTTATATTTGAAACATATGATTTAAATATTTTATGGTGAAGAGAAAAAAAATGCAGCACATATTTTCGGAAAGGCAAAAAAACTGGTGAAATTTTGTGAACTAAGTTGGGAAGTTAATAGATGATCTTCCGATATTATCCATTTATCTCATGGTCTCATGGCTATTACTAAAATAAATAGAGGATATTTTTGAAATTTCATAATAACCATATCAAAATGATTACTCTAAGATGCTCACACGTTGTAATATAGTATAATCTTTGCACGTCAAACTAATCTTCTAGTTATCTTCATGCTTAAACACTAGTAATTGTGTACGGATCTAAAATCTTTGAAACAAATAATAATTACAATAAATAAATGATCTCACCTTTTTGCAACGAGTTGCACACTGCGATGAACTAAATGACAAAGAACTCCCTGGTTCCACATGACCAAAAAACAGATCCGACAGTCGATGCCCCACATCATCAGGGGTAAACCTGACCACGACTTCGGAATTCCTATCCCGCTCCATCGTACTCCAGTGAGTATTATAAAGCTCGCGATATAAACAAAATATCTTTCTCGCGAGAGACTCTTTGATATCATCTCGGAGCCGGTTATCTGTCACGACACAATGAGACTGCTTGCTGCACGCCTCGTCAAAAGTCATGTTAAATCTCTTGAATGTTTCCTTCACTTGTTCACAAGTAGTTAAAGAGCAAGGATCCGACGGCAGAGATTTGATAACGTGGCTCCATCCCAGACGTTCGTAGCTTGACGCAAAGTGCTTGACTTTGTATTCGTGCAGTGAAAGCCATTTATCACCGAGCATGCGTCTCAGATTCGATGTACGCACCTTGACGACGATGTATTGAAGATTGTTCGCAAGGAATAAATAGGATAGCGAAACGTCTTTGAAGATATTTGACTTGGTGTCGATTTTGCGGAGGACGGACAAAATTAGCCACGCGATTTTGACGGATATCGCCGGCGGCGGTTGATCGTCGGAATCAATGAGACACATGTATGATCCCGGTAGTAGGTTCTGTTCCGGCGGAGGTGATTCTGGGAAGACCTCGGTCAGAATATTGAGGTAATCTGCAAGTAGCGATAGATAATTCATTGCGTCGATTGTTAGGTCGTGAATGCCGGCGCCGGCGGCTGGTGTTTTGGATGATTCCTTCTGGATCGCCGATTCGAAGTCGTTTAACGTTGCTTTTACGTACTCGCTGATGCTGGTGAGTGACGACAGTGCCTTGGATTTGATGTTTGTCGTTGAGTCGAACGAAAAAATGGACTCAATCTCCATCCAGTGATTGGATATTCCGGCGTACATGTCGAGTGCTCGGAAAACTTTTTCTGGAAATTTCCTGCTGTTTTTTACCACGTTTTGTGGAAATCCAAACAAAAGCATGGCTCCTCCTCTTGTGACTTCATTGAAGCACGACTCTCTGATGGAATCCGAGCTCGCAAACACGTGATCGCAGAGCATCCTCTCCCCATCGAAGAGAGTCTTTACTGCAGTTTCCAGAGCGTTGAGCCAATTCTTAATCCTTATGTCCAACACTTCCCACTTCATTTTATGAATATGGGAAGGGTTAAATTTTTCCACTCCAAGCCTATAAATGCCTTCATCAACCATCGATTTCCTAATAGTTTTGTATACTTTCACACATTCCTTTCCGTGACCGGAAGAAATCATGCATTCTGCAATTAATCTCAAATCCGCCATTGCAACTCTCGAGGCGTCTTCAACTTCAGAAATCGACTGGTTTGCGATTCTGACATAATCGTCTTCGTCGTCATAACCAGACGTGCTCGACCTATTCGAAGCCCATGAAGATCGAGTGGCAACCGATTCAGTATCCAGATGAGCCCGATTCATGGACAAAATCTGATAAAACTCCTTCTGCAGCCTTTTCATGGCGATTTGCATCAGATTCTTCGCTCGTACCAGTTTTTCTGGGTTGGTTTTCCCCATAGCAACAAGTCGGATTGCCTTCTGCAAATTGTTCGCACATAAGATTAATTCCTTCGCTTCCCGGCGATTCTCGTAGAACAATGAAGTAACCGAGATGATGGTGGTGGTCCCTGGATTCCATTTCATGATAATCGGCTCGGCCATTTCGAGTGTCCGGTTCATGACTGAATCTGCGAAATCCAAGCGAGAAGGCGAGGATCCAATCGGTGAGAGGGTGGGGAACTGCGAAATTGAAGTAGATGATGATGAAGAAGGGGAGTCTTCAAAGGATTTCGCATTTTTCTTCTCTGCCCAAGAACGGGGGCTTGATTTTGTGGAAATGAGAGGGAATTTGTGTTTGCATAACCCAACGGTTTTCATCCTACAAAAAGGATCGCATGTGAAGGCAGTGCTGAGGGCTAAAAATAATAGTAGATTGCCAACACAAAATAAAATGTTTTTTTATTAAATATATTAGTAATTTAGGATTGTATTCGGACGTAATGATTTCATTCGAAAAAAATTAGAAAACTAATCATTTAAAATTGATGGATTTGAAATGATATATAATAAATTGTCATTTCAAATCCTTCTAAAATACAAAGGATAATGTATTGACAATGAAGGAGAAACTTGAAATACTTAGTTCAATTTCTTACACAAACATAAATGGTGGATTTCAGTGAGTAATTTGAATTCTATTTACAATTTAGATAAGTTCTGACACAAATAATGGTTGGAAAATTTATTTGAAGGTAGAAAATTAGATTTAATATGTTTAATTTTTAATTTTTTTAACTAACTTCAATTTTGAAGTCGAGTTTATAACTTTTTAATACTAACAACTTGAATGACACAAAATTTCTTTTAACTATTAATGGAATGAATCATCGTCGGACAAGCTATAAAATTTATGGAAAATAGAGTCTATAAAGTTAAACCAGATGTACTCATGGCGTTGAACATTCCACGAATTTAAACTTACACGATTACGGTTTAGTGTAATTGATTGTACATTAATGAACAATTAATTATTACCTCAATGCAAGAGGACCGGACATTCAATCTGTACCCTTATTGATTATAGGTTCGATGAATCCGATCGATTGAACCACTGGTTCAACGGTGATGAGGTTTGTATTATAGAATATCTATTTTAATTTTTATAAAATATATACCATGTATTATCATAGTTTCAGGTTGTTCACAATAAAGAAATACTATTACACCAAATAACATGTTCAACTTAAAAAATCACATCAAACCAAATATTCAAGCTAAAAATAATAATAATAAAATATCTCAATAACAACAAATAATACCCAAAAAACAAACAATATCTTAAAAGCATAAGAAAATATTTAAAAAATATGAAATAAATCACATCTTTTATAATATACGAAAAATTAAATATATTTATATATTATATGGACACCTATATGAAATTTTTGATAAAACATATATAAAATATTATTTTATAATTATTTCAATAACAATAACATATATACTATATTTTTGTTCTAAAAACTTTGGTTTATAGTTTTAACAAAATAAAAAATAATATTTTTTTATAAAAAATAACGAAAAATAAGGAACGGCCGATTATCCGATTGGCCAATTCAATCCCGTTCGCACTAAGTTTTTAGCGGTGTGGCTTTAGTTGGTCAATCGACCGGACCAAGCACCGATCACAGGGGAAAATTCATGTATGTATCGGTTTCTGCCATACACCAACGATATATATATATATATATATGTGTGTGTGTGTGTGTGTTTTGATGTATGACAGGTTTCACGGTCATCGATTGAACTGGTTGTACCAGTCGATCTGATCCGATTTTTAAAACAATGCATCAATCTTCATGTAAGTTCAATGTCTATATATAAACAGGCCCACGATGGTGATGCATATTTATACGCGACACAAACCATTTGTGGGTTTATTTGTTGCTACCTCCATGAACATTAATTTTGAAGGGTAGCAATTATTTGATTAGAATGTTCATATTCGATAGTTTGATGTATATAATGTCTTTAATGTTATCATCAAATCAACCTCAATTGCGTTACGACTTACTATTGATTACATATTTATATACATACGTGTATATAAACCATTTTCGTACACACATAATGTGTGTGTGGGTCTTCTATAATTATGAAATCATTAATAGTACAATCGAGGTCAAAATCAGAAGTAAATGAGTTTTATAATCGTCATTACTATGTTTGAATTTGCATTTACAGTGACGTTACGACTTATCAAAACTAGTGCTCCGTTGCACACGTTGCGTGCATATACGATATTTATTTGTAAAGTGAGGTGGTAATTATAAATTTAATTTTTATTTTTTGCTCTTGGATGTAATAAACTTTTTTTAAATTGATTTTGTAGTTTAATACCCTCCCAAATATTTTTTGATGTTATTGTGGTTATCCAAATTAGCAGGGGTCTTACGGTCATTTAGCACATAATAGTAGGGGTATTTTTGGAAGTGCAAAATGGCCATACCATTAAGGTGCTTAGCCATTATAAGATAGTAAGATAAGCTAAATTATTTATATAACAAGTTCTTTCTTAGTACTCAGAAATCATCGCAAGGGGTACATTTACACGGAGTTTGTTTTGTGCTCGTATCCTTGAAGGTAAGGGTGCTTATCGGGTCGGGTCAATTCGGACCTGGCCCAGAACCAAACCGATTAGCTCGGTTTGGAACCGAAACCTTGCAAATCAATTCCGAAACGCACCGAAACAGATAAGAAACCGGTCCGGAGCGGTTCTAAGGCTCCAAACCGGTAGCACCATCGATTTCGGTGCTATCGGACCGGTTCTGGTTCAGGAACCGGAACATGTTAACTTCGAAAAAAAACGTTTGGCAACGGCTCTTTAGGCGTTGCCAACGTTCATTTTTTTTAAAAAAAAAAACTATAAATATGTGTGTTGTGCTTTGTAAATCCTCACAATTCATTCTTGCAAAGTTGTATACTTCAATCTCATATTTTTCTCTCCATTGTGCTTTCTACAATTTACTTATATAATAATGACATCTTCATCTAGCAGCGGCGCTGGTCGTAGCCGGGGTCGCAGTCAGGGTCTCGTCCGGATCGTATATCACTGAGTTCATCTTCGGCAATGAATTTTCCTGTGTCAATTCCTGAGTTAAATGAAAGTTATGATTATTTTGATGACCTAATGTTGGTGTTTCACCTATGAATGTCGAACCGCAACAACCCAAACAACCTGTCGAACCTCCTGCTGCCCAAGCCCAAGAGACAACAAGTGGAGTCATTCGGAGCCACTATAGCATCGAGTAGACAACCGACTCGTACCAAAAGAAGTACGATATGTGATCATTTTGAACTCGCTCAAAAAGAAGGTACTAATTGATCTGTTGCAATATGTGAATTACGTAGAATACAATATTCATATAAAGTTGGTGGTTCCAGTGGAGGCACCGGAACATTTAAAAAACACTTAGTAAAAAAACATAATTTTGATGAGACAACATTACAACCAATAGGTCGAGAAGCAAAACAAGCACAATTTTTATTTTAACTGCTGAAATTAACCGTAGGTCACTTGTTAGATATGTGATTATATGTGAATTACCTTTTATACAATCTGAACATGCTGGTTATTGAATTTGCTTCGTCTATACAACTCATGTTTAAAAATATTTCTAGGCACACACTAAAAAGAAATTGTATGGACGTATTTGTTGAATATAAAAATACATTGCTTCAACATCTTTATAGTTTGCCTTGTAGGGTTAGCTTAACAACCGATATTTGGACAAATGTAAATTCGGATTCATATATTGTTGTCACTTGTCATTGGTTTGATGATAATTGGTGTATGCAAAAACGGATTTTTTCTTTTAAATGAGTTAGATTGTGCACATACTGGTTATGTAATTGCTAAATATATATTCAACACTTGTAGACATTATGGAATTCAGGATAAGATGTTTTCAATTACATTAACAACGCTGCGAATAACAATGTTGCGATGAGTGATTTAAAGACCTATCTGAAAAAATGCTTAATGGTGTTTTTTTTTCCATGTTAGATGTGCATGTCATGTTATTAATTTGGCTGTTAAAGTTGGTTATGAGGACAATCACTCAGCATGTATTGAGAAAATGAAATACCGCGCTAAATGGTTACGCACGAGCCGTGTTAAGCGTGATTGAAAACAATTATGTTTACTAATGGTTTAAAGCATCTTCTTTTTCCATCACCAATAGAAACTGGGTGGAATTCTTTGTACAATATGTTGAATGATATGTTACCTTACAAAGATATTTTTACTTCATTTTATAATTCATATCAAATGCCTCATACCGATGAAAGTATTTATTTGACGGATGAGGATTGTGAATTTGTTGCAAATTGTGTATCAGTGTTAAGTATTTTCAAAGAAGCGACAGAACGCTTATCCGGTGTTACTTATCCAACTTCCGTTTATTTTCTTCCTTTAGTATTTAACATGTTTGATAAGTTTATAGAATTTAGAGAGGACTACGAAATGCATGCTTTTGTTAGTGCAATGGAAACTAAATTTATAAAGTATTGAGAACAAATCTACGCGTGCACTACATTGCAACATTGCTATATCCTAGTCAATGTTTATCTTCATTTGAGATATTTTTTGAATATTATGCTAAATTTTTGGGGAATGTTGTTGACGATCAAAAGATGTCTACAATGCAATCTCTCCAAAATATGTTTCAATTGTATTATAATCAACAGGCAAGTGAATCATCGCAACAAAGAGCTGTTGAAGAACAACCCAAGCTCAATCTAGAGGGGGGGGGGGGGCATCAATTTGCTCAGGATGCTGAGCATGAAAAAACTTAAGGGCAAATGACCTTCTATTAGCACGTCGACTGAGTTGCAAATTTATCTGAATTATCAATTTCTACGGAAGACAACTTCAACGTCAAACACTGATGGAAGACAAATGCAACACAATTCCCTATCTTAGCAAAAATGGCTAGAGACGTGTATGCAGCACAAGCTTCAAGCGTCGCTTCAGAATCGGCATTCTCAACACGTGGCTTAATTATTGAATAATACAAAAGTAGTCTATCTTCTGATTCGTTATGCATGGTCACATTACTTAAAGATTGGTTTAAGCAGAATGTAAGAATAGAAGAGATGTGACGGTTGACGAATTACTAAATCATTATGACGAGCAAGAAGAAGATAACGACAAAACAATACTTATCAATTATGAAGAGTGCAAAATCATGATATTTTTTTATTTAGATTCTCAATTGACATCTCTTTACAATTATTTGTATGAATTTATATTATGAAATGAAGAAGAAATATATTGAATTTGTGATGAATATTGTGGAAACATTTACAACATAAAAAAAAAAGTGAAATGTAGTTCGAAAAAAAAAAGGATCGAACCAGCTCCGAAACCGGATCGGGTTGGTGTTCCGAACCCGGACCGGTTCCTTAACAGACCGGACCGATTCCGTGCTTAACGGATCCGAAACGGACAGGTTTCGGACCAGACCGGTTCGGTTCGGTCCGTTAAGCACCCTACTTGAAGGGGATCAGACCACACCCCGGAAGAGGAGCAAATATGGACCAAACTTCAAAAGTGGAGACCCAAACTCCAGAAGCGGAGCACATACCCCAGTAGGGGACCAAATCCAAACTCCGAAAACAGAAGTCATATCTCGAAAGGGGACCAAACCAAGACCCCAAAGAGGGCGCAACACAAAGACCCCCGAGGGGGCTCAAAACAAAGTCCTCAAGGGGCGAACCAAGACCTCCGAGGGGGAATACGAAGACTCAGGCTCCTACGAAATAGGATAAAGAGTCACAAACAAATTTTGAAGTCAAGTTGAACATGATTGAAAATTCATACATCAACTTGAGAGGAGTGTTGAAATATTCTCCTCATTTTAAGGAGTAAAATGGGGAAACATGTTTTTATTTTCCTATTTTATTCAATATTTTAATATTTATGTAAACTTTGTATTTTCTATATTTGGTTGTATTAGCATCACAATCATAAAAAACAATGAATGAAAATATCAATTTCCAAACCCTTAGTTTTCTATAGTTCGATTCCCAATGTGGTCGATTTTGTCCTAACAATTATTAGTGGGCACAATCATTTCTCCATTGTTACGAGTTTCATCTTTAGTTTTTTGTCAAGTAGGTTCAATCTACTTGGAAACTAATTTACATAATCCTCTACCCCCCATTGTGGACTGACATTTTGGTCACGAAATGACGCATTGAATGCTTGTGCGACGCTTTAAAATGCACTAAATTTTACTAAGTTACACATTGACGCTTTGGTTTGATCTGTCGCATTGAATGCACGCGCGACGCTTTACAACTAAGTTTTATTAAATTATGTATTAAGTCACTATGAACTCAAATATTAGACATTCTTAATTCTCGTGAAATAATATAAGTTATTTCTAATAAAATCACACTATTACGAAACATGTTGAAATGCAGAGTTAATATTTATTTTCATTTTACGCTTAATTATCTTATGACCAAATATTATTACTCATTTCATTTTCAGTCTCAAGAATATATTTTTCGGTACCAATAAATATCCTTATTAGAAGAGAGATTGAATAAAAAAATATAAAAATTATATAGTTTGTCAAATATAATGTGTAATGTTTAACTTTATATATATATATAGGCACACTAACAATCAATTTTTTCAAAAATTGACGTATTCGTGCATCCGCACATGTCGCTTGGAACTTTATAAATTTCAATTTGTCTCAATGCAATATTATTTACACAGAATAAAAGTCATGCGCAGTTTTTATATCAAATATAAATTAAATTAATAAATCTAATAATTTTTTATTAAAATACAGCTACATTGGAAGATTTGTTTCCCTCAATTCAGTTCCATCTCCCCACGGCCTCATGCGGATAAATTCTGTATGTGAAAATCAGCAATCTCAGAGCAAATCCTTTCGGCCATGAAGCAATTGTACAAGCAATCGAATGCTCGAAGAGATGAAGAAGTACCCGTTTCCGATACTCCATCGTACTCTCCCAAAGCCTCGAAGCACCCTCGATCTCTCCCAAGATCCATCAATTATCTCCTCAAAGAGCAGCGCCTTCTCTTCATCCTACTTGG
Organism: Haberlea rhodopensis; assembly: GCA_907163345.1. Taxonomy (NCBI): domain Eukaryota; kingdom Viridiplantae; phylum Streptophyta; class Magnoliopsida; order Lamiales; family Gesneriaceae; genus Haberlea; species Haberlea rhodopensis. The sequence continues at coordinate 97,912 of CAJQUN010000545.1, forward strand.
GATCTTAATTGGCTCCTCATTCTTCATCCTCCAACCCTCTTTATCTCGTGTCTCTACCTCCTCTTCCGCAGATCCTCTCAACCACATTTCCTCCCGAAGCAGCGAATCAACGCTTGCTTCCTACGATCCTAGGGAATTGGCACAGAATTATGGGAATTGGGATAGCGGCAGTAATGGGTATCGTACGGGGAGGGTTCCGGTGGGCATACAGGGGAAGAGGAAGAGGATTGTGGTCACAGGTGGGGCGGGATTCGTGGGTAGTCATTTGGTAGATAAGTTAATTGCTAGAGGGGATGATGTGATAGTGATTGATAACTTTTTTACTGGGAGGAAGGAGAATATTGCTCATTTGTTTGGGAATCCGAGGTTTGAGTTGATTAGGCATGATGTGGTTGAGCCCATTTTGCTGGAGGTGGATCAGATTTATCATTTGGCTTGCCCAGCGTCCCCAGTTCATTACAAGTATAATCCTGTCAAGACTATCATATCCTTGTTCTTCGATGTTATGACCATTTTTCGTTATTTAACAATGTGTTGATGTTTGTGGCAAAATGCATGAGCTGGTGAATTTGTGGTAATTTTTATTTTGTGTTTCTTCTTGCGATTTGGCTTACATAGTTTGGATAATTGCTTTAATTGTTGTAGATCATTATGAGAGCAAGATATAGTAGATGTGAGCGTGTATTCTCTATAGTCTATAGATGTTCTTGCATAAATTTGAGTTCTCATACTTGCAATTATAATTAGGTTATTAAGTATGTAAAATTTAATGAAATTTTATCTAATTGAACTTAAGCTATTCTCCTAATTAAATTGCTTAATTGAATGTGAGTTCGAGCGTAAAGGGATTTACTGTGTGTGCACGTGGCGTTATGACCTCGAGGGTCAGCTAAAGTAAGCTTTTTAATCAGAAAGTTTGTTATGTTTGTAAAATATGTTCGTAAATTCAAGGACGTTTTTCCCTATGGCATTTTGAGTTGTTTTTATATGATTTTGAACTGTTGTGATCCTTGACGCATGCTTACAAGACAAATGTGATGGGTACTCTGAATATGTTGGGCCTTGCAAAAAGAATTGGTGCTAGGTTTCTTCTGACAAGTACAAGTGAGGTTTACGGTGATCCTCTTGAGCATCCGCAGAAGGAGACATATTGGGGGCATGTGAATCCAATTGGTGAGTGACATCTTTCTGAATGAATGCTTTATGTGTTTGTTTATTATCATTATACTGTTTTTTTGTGAAGAATTATGACCAAGTAATTTTAAGGTGTAAGGAGTTGCTATGATGAAGGGAAACGAACGGCTGAAACCTTAACTATGGATTATCATCGTGGCGATGGTGTTGAGGTATTTAGCTTGCACTGTGCTCTGATTCATTGAGTTCAGAGCTTTTGCATTCCAACTATTCTGTTATCAGAATTGAGTATTTTTTTTGGATATTTATATTTCCTGTATTTATCATTACCGTGTAAGGTAGTAGTGTCGAGGTAATAACTTTTGCGTGTCAACTTATGCTATATTATGAATGATCGAGCAGTTGATTTACCTGTAAACACTGCATAGTTATAATTTTGTAGTGTGTTTCCCAGTTTTGAACAACCTTATTGGGAGAAGAAATAACTTGCACTGTTTGTTTGCACCTGGCCAGCTGAGTAGAGCATTTTTGGGTGTGTGTGAACTCTGAAATTCCTACCAATCAGATTGGCATGTGAAAGAACAACAAAATTTTTATCACTGATAAGTATCCCATCTCTAACCTTGTGAGAAATTAAACGAATCCATGTAACCAACCTCTATTGAATATGAGCAAGTTAATTGACTGCTATGAGTGCCATATATTTGTAACAGGAGCATTTTCAGCGACCATGAGCATCATTGGAAGAAAACTTGATAAAAATAAATAGTGGTATTGTGTCTCTTGTCTTTGTTCTTATAGAATATTGACAGCAGTGATATCATTATCTTTCCATGTTTAAGGATATTCAAAGTCTCATTGTCTAATTCCCCTTCTCTCTCATACAGGTGCGCATTGCCCGTATTTTTAATACATATGGGCCTCGGATGTGTCTAGATGATGGGCGTGTTGTCAGCAACTTTGTTTCGCAGGTTTGTATTCCATGTTGGTGTTTGTCATAATTCAACAATGACGCATCAATTAATATAAGTTGATATTAATTTTTAAGCATTCATATTCTTATTACTGTAGCTGCATCGTGCAGGCCATAAGGAAGCAACCAATGACAGTGTATGGTGATGGGAAACAAACCCGAAGCTTCCAATATGTATCCGACTTGGTATATCATCTTCTCATGTTCCCATGCATAATTAACAAACGTACTCTGAATAAGTTTGTTTTGAGGAAGTGGAAAGGTGGATATTATTGGGAGTGCTTTATCCCTTAATTGCATCATTGTGGCGGACGCCGAAAAAATATATAGGGGCCAAAACATATTATCATAAAAAAGCGATGGCAAAAAAAGTTTAGGAGGTCAAAATATAATTTAGGGGGAGTCATAATGTAATTTTTGAGGGGAAAACTGCAATTTTTTAGGGTAAAATGCAATTTTTTAAAACAAATTTTTATAGGGTAATAATTTTTTTTATTTTTTTGGCAAGGGGCACTCCGCCACTGATCATTATTACATCCTATTAGAGTCTTTGTCTTAAGAGCAGTGTCCTCATAAGATGAATTCCATCTGAATGCCATTGAACTGAACTTTTAATGCGAAGCTCGTGCCTTATGGAATAAATAAAAAAATAATATCTTTGTTCAAGCTTGGTGTTATACGAATATAGGATAAAATAATATTAACGAGGATACTATATGCACTTTCGGGATATCAGGTTGATGGATTGGTAGCTTTGATGGACGGCGAGCATTTGGGTCCATTCAACCTTGGTAATCCAGGAGAATTCACAATGTTAGAGCTTGCTGAGGTTTGGTCCTGATAATTAGTTTTATCTGTGTTACAAGTTTATATCACGTGGCATGGTTTGAGTAAGTTGGTTTCTTTTGGAAATAACAGGTTGTGAAAGAAACCATTGATCCTAGTGCGACCATTGAGTTTAGACCAAACACTGCCGATGACCCTCATAAGAGAAAACCAGACATTTCTAAAGCAAAGAAACTTCTGAACTGGGAACCAAAGATTTCCTTGCGAGAAGGGTTGCCTCGAATGGTCACCGATTTTCGAAATCGCATCCTGAATGAAGATGAAGGAAAGGGAAACAAATGAGAATATGACTGTGTTAGTATATAGATGTTGTGTATAATGTTTGATCAGACGTAGTTTTTCTTTGGCAAGTGTTCCTGCCGAGCTCCAATTGTTGGAGCCAGAGCAAAAGTTTTTAAATTCCAACTTTACCCTTATTGATAATTTGGCAAAAAATTGGCACACGCAAGGAATAAAACTTCATCACATTCTCTCTCTACATTCTCTTCGACCCCCCACATCTTTATTTCCCCAACAAATCTTCAATTTTGGGAACCCAATTCTACTGGCTTCGAGTTCTAGTCGAAGATTAGGTCGGCGGAAGGTATTATTGGGCGAGAAGTCGCGGAGAAAAGGTAAAAGTGAAGGGGATGGTCATGATTACACTTCTATCGGATGGAATTTTCTTGTTTGCCACTCCTATCTCAATCCGTATGCTATTGTACCTGTAGTGGTTGGTTTTTTTCCTCGTTATTCTGAGCTAGATGTTGCAGTAATGAAGTCTAATTAGTTGTGGACAAAAGTATGTTATTGTACAAGAAAAATCGATTTATGATGATATGTTGAATTTGGTTCAGGCTGTGTGCTGTGTGGGATGAAATGAGCGTGTTTGTTCTGTGTAATTGAGGGATTGAAGTTTGAATGCATGATTCTTTATTGTAGAGGAAAACTACAAGTTTGAAGTGTGTTATGTGCCACTAAATGAGAATCAGTAGTTAATGTATATGATGGAGAAGCAAAATGGTGGAAATATAACTAAATGAGATTCACTAGATTGGCTAGTTCTGTGAGTTAATATGCACTGATCATAGAGGGACTCCGGAGTTTCCAGGCAGAAGAGTGACATTATAGCCTGTTAAGGGGGAAATCTGTGTGAGTTCTTGTTTTTTACCTTCATTTTACATCTCCGTGCTCTCCTTTTTTTAGATTATTATACTGATTTCAGTTTATTAGATTTTTCCCTTGGTGTGATATGTATTTTTTTGGTGGACTATCGTTGTGGCATTTGCGGCTTTTGGCTTTTTAACGTTGTTTAAGGAAGTTGTGATAGTTGGAGGTGGGTCGAAGGAGAAGGTTGTGCTGAGGAGAAGATCAAGGTAATGAGTCAACTGCTGCAGATTTGGAGGAGGACATGAGAAGTTCAGCTAAGGAATTTGCTAAAATACTTACAGTTGTATATTATAAATATGAATTTGCTTCAAAAATTCATTAAATCACCATTTGCAACCAATCTGAAAGTCCGTCCTTCATTAATTTCCTTGAAAATGAATGAAAAACAAATAAATATTGCATGAACTCGCTATGTTACATGACCATTGTTTCAGATGGAAAAGCTCAGTAAGGAACAAAATGAAATACTAAACCTATAGACATGTGAACACATTTTCTTGCTGAGTTGTCCATCTGAAACAAAATAAAATAACAACGGTTGAATAAGGAGAAAAGACTGATTTATTCAAGGTACAAACTACCGAAGATAATTTATATAATGAAGATTTGTTGGGGAAAATGAAGAGGGTATTCGATGCTTACCCTAATCCATTAAAATCACGACACGTGTTTTTGTTTCATTTTGAATTCTTTTTATTGTTTATTTTTTTTAAACCATGGTTAATTTCAAATTTTTCATAATTTCAGATTTTTGACCGTATTTGAAACTTGTACAAATAATTTCTTTTGACCGTATACTTGTACAAATAATTTCAAATTAATTTACAACTACTTCTTCTCACTTGTTAACCATTGTTTGTTTGGGTATTCAATTTTATTTATTTATGCAGTAGTAGCTGGCGAACCTGTGCGCCCCTAGCACCGTGCTCGGGCACGCCCCCGTTCTCGGTTGCACGCACCGTGCTCCTGCGCCCCAGTGTCGGGGTGTTGTGAGATGGTGTGAATTTTGAAATGTGAAGATGGTGGTATGATTTTGTTAAGTTTTTGAATGGGGTGTTATGATTTGGAAGATTTAATTGAGTTAGAAATTTTCCCACCAAAATAATAAAGTAACCGCGGTTAAACGTGCTTAAATTTTAAAGAAAAAAATTAAATAAATAAATAAATTATTTGTACACGTGTCGTCAAAAACAATGTTAGGATATTGCCCGTCCGCTAGCATCGAATTACCCAAATGAGATTGAGAAGAGATTGTAGAGAGAATGTGGTGGAGCTTTATTCCTGGTGGGGGATGACCGAGTAAGATTGTGTGTGCCAAAATTGTGCCAAATTTTCAGTAAGGCGAAAGTTGGAATTTAAAAACTTTTGCTCCGGCTCCAACAGTTGGAGCTCCTTGCCTTTTCTTTTCCTCTTTTCGATACACAGAACTGCCAGCAATAGGCTACATTGTATCTGGCAGTAGTTTTCAAAGTTGAGAATTTTCATTATTGGACTAGTCTTCGACAAGAATATGCGTAGTTAATCTGTATGTTGTGATGTAAATGATTTTTGGCATCAACTGTATATGGAGTTACCTGATTGAGATTTTACAAGACACTGAGTCTACTGTTTTACAATTTGAAGATCCTTGGCAAGTTTTTTTTCTATTTGGGTGATCAATTGTGTACTTTCCGTTGTATAATTCTTGAAACTTCCTTCTCATGTATAATGTAAAGCACTGTAAGTTTCAGCTTCATGGTAAATTTTGCTGTAATAACGAGACCAATGATACTGACGTTTCACCCAATCTGGTTTGTGTGGAAGCAGACAAAGAAATCATATTAGGATATGTGAAAATGAACTGTGAAATGGTGTGTTTCTTGGATTTATATAGTGAATTTATGGAGGGTCACATGATTTTATTCAGATTCATGACATTTTCCCTACACTGGTGGGGACCCAAATAATAAATTTTGTTAAGGAATTTGGTGACTGCTTAGATAGAAATGGGAATTTCAAGTTTACTGAGTAAACTTGAAATTTGACTCGCAGCACGAAACAAGGTAAATTTTATCAAAGATAATGGATGAAAGATTTTAATTTTTTAGTATGCTATTCATATATATTATGCAAAGATACCGAGTCCAAAGAGATTAACAAGAATATTACGATCGAAAGAAATTCATAGAGAAGATGACGAATGTGCACGACCTGATTTGCTTATTTTATGTTCACATAATCTACCACAATCCATTGATAATAAAGACTCAGTTGTTGTATTCATATATATTATACATGGTCTCTCTTGGTATAGCATAATCAAAAAAAAAAAAAAAAAACCCCGCATCAGATTCTAGTGATTTTTGATTCAAAACCAAACTTGCAAGAATAAACAAAGTGGCTATGTATCTCGTTCATCCATTCCAACCAAAAGAAATATTCCCATCATTTTCTACTCAATAAACATGTATTTTTTCTAAGATTCTTATTCCACTACACCAAAGAATCTTGCTTTTCGTCACATTTTCGCAATTAGTAGGAAATGGGATCTAATTTTTGGGGTTAATTTCAATATCCCTCAAATCTACACATTTCTTGATTAATTGGCAAATCAACCCGAGGATGCAAAAAATAAAAATCCTCAGGTGAGAGAGAATGTGAAAATAGGCAAGAATCCAACAACGACAAAGTGGAACTAACCTAAATTTTAAACACAACCCTGAATTTAAATCTATTTCAAGAAAACCCCCTGGAAGGCTTTACAAATTATATAGATGAATGAGGCAGAAAGTAGATAATTTAGCCGTTGCCTTTGTCTCATACATTGTACAGTACAAGGCTATTGAATTCCAGGTACAGTGTTTACCTCTGAGAATTCCATTTAAAACTCGTCAGAAATGTCCTTAAATTTTACCGCTGGTGAATTTAGGTTTATTTGATGCTATCTTTTAGGGCATTGTTATTAATAATATATCTTATCATCTCACTGTATATTTGGAATATATCATTTTGAATAATTCAAAATATTCCACATATATGGTGAGATACACCCTTGATGGCGATGTTAGTACTTTCAAGGATACCATCAAATTTTACTGTAAATGTGTGCGTATTACTTATTAAAAAATATTAAAGAAGATGCTACTGATCATTTCAGGAAATCCAATCCACGAGTGTCACCCACATTAATTTTTGCCACCTTAAATTTTACGCACTCCCATGCTAATTTACCAACTTAATTTTATAAAAAGGGAAAAGTGTTAAAGTTCCAGGAGGTTTTGGCGAAACCTGTAAACTAGGATGTATGAATATTGACATGACGACACGGATACGACACGACACGAACACGGCAACATGGATTTTTAAAATTTTCAAGATACGACATGACTGAGTCACACCTGTATATTTTTATGTATCTTATACATGTACTATATTACAAAGTATTAAAATTCACATTTTTTAAATTCTAAAACATGTAAATGTAACAAAAATATTCTAATTCACCAACTTATTTTTCTAACAAGGAGTTAATTTTTTTCTCTTCAAACTTGAAAACAAAGGGATCAGTGTTAATTTTGGCGAAACCTGTCATGATCAAGTTAGCAATATTAGGGTGGGACAAATTATTTGAAATCCCCACCCTTTTGTATTTATTCATTTTTTTTTCTAATTTATCCTTCTTTATTGAATTCGATTAAAACCCTTATTTAATTAGAAATCTCCCTTCTGTGTTGTTTTGTCATGGCTCGACTGCTATATGTGAGATAAGGTACATCACCAAATCTCTAACTTGGTCGGGATTGGCTAGGGTGAGCATCAGCCCCATGTAAATTTTCAAACAAAAAGATTTTTCTAGTGTTAATTTTCGAAAATTTAGGTTTTTAGTCCAACCCTCTAAATCATGATAACCGTTTTGAATCCCGACTCCGCATCTAGATAGGATACATGAGCGATGGAGTGGCATCTGAAATCACTTGTATCATGTTGGTGTATTCACATTCTTGTTATATATGACTTGATGAATAAAGTTACAAATTCACCTTCATATACATTAAGATATGCTCAACAAACGAAGGTATTTAAGTTTGGTAAATTTTGCCGAATAACAACAAACCTATACTATTTCTTGAGGTACAAAATTTGACGGGTAGGAAACAACAAAGGTGTGCTAGCTTTCTTCTCTCTTCCTCCTCAACCTTGAAACCTAAACAACTCACACTCTCACATCAAGATTTTCATCTTCAAAGAATCCCAAACCTTCTTTCTCTCAGCCCCCACAAATCTGATTCCCTAAACCATTATCTCTTCATACAACTTTCAGAAGATGAAGAAAATGGATATATTCTGCACATCACAAGTTTCAACGGCCATTTGCCTCAGCATGGAACAAAAACAACCCTCAATATCACCTTCTTTGTCTTCTTCATCTTCGACTCTTTTACTCGGTCGAGCCCTCGACCGACACAATCCTATTATTCGTGACTCAAGAAGAATCCCACTCCCTCCTTGCAACAGTTCTCAGCCACCTGTGTCCCCCAAGCCAATCAAGAATCATATCAAGAAAAGGAATACAAAAAACCCTTCAAAGGAAAATGACGATCAAGCCGAGATCTTGAATGGTTTCAGTTCAAAAATAACTGATGAAAAAGCTACAAATGATGACAATGGGAATGGTAATACTAAAGCTGCTGTTCTTGTGAGGAAGAGCTGGAACTGTACCAGGCCGGGTGATTTTATCAGCCCTCCTGGTTCTACCAGGTATTTGTTGAGTGATAAGGTTGTTCTAAATGCCGATTTCGCACCAGGATTGAAGCAGTTTCCTGATGAAAGTTCTAAATCTGAAGCTTCGAGAACAGATGAACCATCTTCATCTCCAATTCAGGTTTCTTCCATACTTCAAGTATTTCAGCTCTTGTATTTTTGCTTAAAGTATCTATCTTAATTCTTATTCATCAAATGTTTTGGCTTGTATTAGGACTCTTGAGTAGTTTCTTGTGTCAATTTATGCAACGAATTTTTTTTAATATTTTATTTTTATGATCTTGGGTCGCAGGTGGTTGTTCTGAGAGTGTCACTGCATTGCAGAGGATGTGTGAAAAAAATGAGAAAACATATTTCTAGAATGGAAGGTATGGATGCATATGGTTAATCCACCACCCCATCCCCCAATTTTCTCTTACTCTTCTTCTGCTCTTCCTCCTCAAGTTTCCAGGGGATGTGGGAGTATGGACCTATCATGCACCAACAAAATATACATATAAATACATATTTATGTGGATTAACCATACATATTTATGTGGGTTGGTTAATGGCAGGACCCGATCCATACAAGAAATTTCCCTCACATTGCCCATCATTTGATGTTCTTGTTGAACAGAAGGGGTCGTTTGAGAAATGACTATAATATATAATATGGTTCATATTTTATATTAAATCTAATTAATTTACCAAATACTGCTAGATGAATGAAAATCTTCTAGATTATGCTGTCATCGGTGTTGATTTCATAAGAAATGGGCAATGTTACGTCTCATACCGGCCTCATAGTGTCAGTAAATTTTGTAGTTTTTCTACCTAAAAGCTACTATTTCGGATTCAAGCTCTCTTCATTCATACTCATGACCCAAGAAAATTTTTATGCACCGAACCATTGCAACAAAATTATAATCAACTAAAGAATCTTTCTACTCTCAACTCAAATACCATGTTTACTTTCTGGTCACATAAACATAGTTGAAGGGGTGGGAGGTTGTCTCTTGATTGAAAGTTTAATAAATTTGCAACCACCATTTTGATACCTACATTTCCCCTCAGAACTTACGTCAAGAGTCCTATAAACGACCTAAATTAACTGGAATTATGATATTTGTTATCTTTGTTCACGTAATTCTTGCAGGAGTAACATCTTTCGACATAGATTTTCCAGCAAAGAAGGTGACTGTGGTAGGGAACGTTACACCGTCAGGCGTCCTATCGAGCATATCTAAGGTGAAGAATGCTCAAATCTGGTCTCCTACAATACCATCTTCAATCCCACAACTCAATTTGAGTGACCCCGGATTCAAGACAGGATATAAAGTATATGGTGAATGAATCAGAAACTTGGCGAATGACTTTGAGGGATATTATCTTGAAATTTAGACTGATGTAAATTCACTGTCAAATGATTGTTTTGTTCATGAATTGAGAGGTTAGGAAACTGGATTCTTGACTGTATTTTTAACACATATGTACTGATCGCATATTTAAACTTCTTCGTTTGTAGTGATATTTTGTGCCTTAACAAAACGTAATTCACACATCGAATTGAAACACTAGATATTGAATCCAACTGATTGATGAATCTGATTTGGAGGAAAGGACTTGATTTGGAGGAGGATCCGAGCTCAATCTTAGTGTTTTTTTTTTAAAATGAAACGATCATGTCTCCCAAATATGTTCGAATTCGACTGAAGTTTGATTAATAAATATTAACCAAGAGTTACTTAGGATTTGTTCGACCCATTGGTGCCCTTACTTCTCGGGCACCAAAATGAAACATGCAATGGTGATTCAAAGTTTCCGAGTGATATCAGCAAAGGTTATTTACAATTATATATCAAATTGTTCTATACATAGCTACCCTCCAAGAGTAATACAAGAGTAATACAATAAAATCTCTATAAATTAATAGTGTTGGGACCATAACATTTTATTGATTTAGAGATGTATTAATTAATCAATAAATTAATAATTTATTAATTTAAAGGTTGCTTTTTAAATTAAGCGAATTTATCATGAAGAAGTCATTCACGATTTTGAGAAAATAATTAATAATCTCGGTTACTACAATAAATAGATGACAATCACTTGTTAGATTACCAGAAGTGAAAATGATAAATGTTCAAAGTTCCAAAGCTTAAAAAAAAAATTTGTGACTATCGTCATTGAAAATTATATCGAGGTTGAATATGTGGATAATTCAATATCTTTAGTATCAATCAAACATAAATTAAGCACTTATATCAACAACAACTCTTCACAATTTTGTATAGCATTTCGAGAACACGAAATCAGAGCTTTTGAATGTAATGAAAAAAATTAGATATGTAATTCATATTGATTTAAATTTCGAGAAAAAAATAACCAACAATAGATTTATATTTTATTAAATTCTCAATACACTTAAACCCTTCAAGCAATACTCCAACACAATGACTACTACTAATGTTAAAACAGCTAGATATAATCAGTGCAAAACCCAATATGATAATGTCGCAAGAATCTATTAAAATTTTATATTCCATTTTTATAAAAATATAAACAACAAATTTATTCCACCCCCTTCACCAATTTCTTGGGCTACCCTTGGTGTAATCCTGATACCCAAAGACATGTCATTAGATTGATCTCTTATTCACATGTCAAAGCATGCCAACAAGAGTATACATTCATTCATTGTATACTCAGCTTCTAAGCATGGCTGTGATCTAGCTGCCCTTTTTGTCCACCATTTGGTACTCAGTTGTATGTGCACTTGTGTTACTCTTTTGTGTAAGTACTAGAGTTGGGGTCTGTTAGTGTGGACTAGGGTGTGTAATTGCCGGTTTGGCGAAAAATAAAATAAAAAATTCAATGGCTTCATCTGCTCATATGCAGTTCTCTCATACAACCGTAAATAAATCAAGATATACAACAACTTGAAGCACGATATTTGGGTGCTACATCAAGAGAATCTAATGATCAAAAGACAAATCAATTCAGACCAAAAAACATCTTCTGCTTTTCATCTCTTCTAGCTAAGATGGAAACATAACCAAATCAAGTGGTGTTGGAAAGAACAAACTAATCCTATTGAAATACATCATTTGCATACACGATTAACTTTGCTCTTCCTTTAATTCTAGCATATTTTCCGACACCATTTTATAAAATCTTTAACATTACTACTGATCATTGTCTTCGTATATTGAGATAACTAACAAAAAAAACACACACACAGTGACACAACAAACAAACACAAACAAAACCAGTGTAAATAAACAGAAAACCTCTATTTCTCAACTCTTAGCCATAGCTCTTTCATTCTCCGCCTTCTGAGCAAATATTTTGGTGGCAATCATATTATCATCGAAGTAACTTGCGTACGGATGCCCTTTTGGAACCAATCTCCGGTACTTCTCGAAGTTCTTCTCCGCCTCACTGTTCTTCCTCAAAAGAGTATAGATTATCCCCTGACACAAATAAGGCCTAAAATCCCTAGGCTCCTCCTTCACCAATTCCTGATAAGTTTTCAATGCGGTTTCGTATTGCCCCTCAAGAACCCGAATTTGTGCAAGCAAAAGCTTAAAGTCTCTCATGTCAGTCTTTTTGTTCTCCTTTTTACACAGCTTAATTGCGTCCTCAACTTTCTTCTCAATGGTCTCCAACTCCCCACTCGAATCGTCCTGCGAGGCCACAGTTACTAGACCATGATAAACTTCCACGCTAAATGGGTCCTTCTTCAGAAGCTCGGTGAACCCATTTTTCGCCGATTCTGTGTCCCCACTATATGCATACAAATGTGCTTTCAACATTTGCCATTCTTTCTCCTCGGGCTCAAGATCAATTAACTTTTCAAGAATTTCAATAGCCTCGGGGATCTTTTTGCTCTTTATCTTGATTTCCATCAAATCCTTGAGGCCTCCAATATCATACGGATTGGAGAGTAAATGTTCTTCAATTGATCTCTCTCTTTCTTCATCAGTAACTGCATCTTTCATGGAGGATTCAACGGTGGAAGGGGGAAGAATCGGAGCAGATAAGGCGGGTTTCAACGCGAAATGGAATCGGGAAAAGAAGAGAGCTGCAGCAGCGACAGCTGTGACGAGAGTGGCTTTGAGTGGGACCAAAATTGAATTTAAAGGAATACCCGAAATGGGATTCCGATGGTTAATTTGAAATTTAAAAAATTGTCCGGAGTTATCGGGAATTTTACATTTTGAGTGGTGGAAGGAGTCTTTGATGGAGGCGTGACATAAGCGAGGAAGAGGTGGAGAGGGAGTTCTGAAGGAGAGGGAGGAGAAAGGCATGGAGAAAGATGACGGGCGTAGATTGATGGAGGTGATGTGCGGTTGCTGACGGCTGGTGGCTTTAGCGGCAGTGAGATTTCGAGTGGCCATTGTTAGGGTATAGAGCTCTAAACCCTGATTGATGCTGGAGGACGGTGCTGGTGCATTATCTTCAATTTTGACTAAAGTCTCTTTTAAGTAAAGAGAAGACCTGGATAGAACCGATCGAACCGAATTTTTAAAAATAAGATTGATTGAAAGTGTTTTACGACCAACCGAATCGACCAATATTATTACAAAAAAGCATCGGTTTTTCTAAAAATAATTTAAAAAACCAATTTAGAAAAATCAAAAAAAGTTAAAAAATCGATTTAAAAAAATTAAAGAAGTTTAAATAAAAAAAACAAAATATATATCTATTTACTCGGTCTAATCGATTAACTTTCATATTTTAAATAACCGATTAACCCGACATTTTTAAAAAACAAAAACCGAATTTTTGAATTAACATAACCGAACTTCTGAATTAATTCGGTTCGACCGATTAGTTCGATTAAATCAAACTTTTGCTTTAGGCGAAATCTACTTCAGATTAAAAAGGAGTGATTCCAAACTTTGATTATAATTTTGTTCTTTGTTAAACAAAACCTCCTGTAGGAAGGTCATTGCACACAGAATGCCACTTCAGTCCCACTTCCATAGCGTCAGTCTGTCTTATAAAGATAGATAAACGAGTCAGACTCTGATTCAGCATAAAGAATCCTGTGCTTGGCTTGTGAACTCATAGAACAAGTTTGGCTTATAAACTTAAGTTGAATCGACTTCAGGTCACCCTTAACCCTATCATAATACTAATTTGGTCAGAATGTGAGCTAGTCATGCTTTAGGCTTCTACTGAACTTTCATGCCAATCCATCAAGAGAAAAACCCCAAAGCCATGTAAATGTCATCCGCACAGTGATGTCTCCGGGGAGCACTAATCGAAAAAATTTAAATTCAGCTCCGTGTTGATACCGGTTTCCGGGGAACCCCAACACTGTATTGCATCATTTCCTTGTCCATTTTGTGCATAGCCACAAATCATAGTATTTCAAGAAACTATTTTTTTTTTTTTGGAGAAATATATTGAAGACCAACAAACAATCTTTCATGCTTCCAGTATTTTGCTAGAACTCCAGCCAAGGAGGAAAAGGACATATGCAACCTTATATAAAAAGGGCAGTTACAAAGAAAGTAATGATGACTCGTCCGTCACGTTATACACCAACAATGTACCCATTGCTCGGGAATTTCGATGCTGTCAATCACCCAAAATCTGATTCTAGCATCGAAATTCCTTTTTTGCTCCGATAGTATGCTGGAGAAGGATAGCCTCTTCATCAAGAGCTCAGCAGCCTTAAAGAATAAAATTTGAGGCTTTGGAGACTATTTGCCACACAGATGAGCATATAATGACTTAAAATATCACAAGCACTACACAAGTTGCACTATATAGTCTTGATCATTTTATTTGAGATTCTGTAAATATAAAATTAAAAAGAGAAACACCTAGAAATCTGACCTCTTAATTAGAATTCTTTAAATTCGTGACTTTCCTCAAGGTAAAAGTGTGATATACAAAATCTGTCGAGAAGATCATATATTTAGAAGAGTTTTGGGGATTGTGCAATCTAAAAATATATAATAAAAAAGAGTTTCCGATTTAGCCTGACGATAAAAAGGTCATTGACAATTTTGGTTAGATTCAAGTTCGATTCGAACTTGACACATATACCCTTTTTCCATGCCCCAATCAAAAAATAATAATATATAAAATATAAAATAAACACATGGAGAGAAAAAGATTACCTATAATCTGGTACATCTATGCTTCAGGCATTTCAAGTATCTTCTGCAACCCCAAAACCGTCTCAAAACCCCAATTTCAATACAACCATGAATGGCAGCAATCCCTCCGCTACCCCCAATTTCGACAACCTCCTCATCCAATCCCTAATGGGCCGCCTTCATACTCGTACTGCTCCCCTCCACGCGCCGCCTCTCTCAACCGATAAATCTCTCGAAGACCTATTCTCCGACATGCTACTCAACCTTTCGGACTCTGAATCAGACTCCGATAACAAAAATAATCCATCCTCTTCCTCGAAAACCCAGCTCTCTAAAGAGGAAGCTAAGCTCGAGAAGGAAATCATTCGCACTATTCTTAGTGGTGAGATTGAAAAGTTGAATCCGAATTCTGGTCAGGCTGTGACGATCGGTGAGCATCATATTTGCGTGGGTTTTCATGAGGAAACTGGGTCGGATTACAGAGTTTGGGAGTGGCACGGGCATATTATGTTGTTTGATGAGGAGAATGGGTACACGCCTGAGTACATTTATGGGAATTATTTTGAAAAGGTTGTGGAAGGGAAGATGAAAGTCAAGAAGAAGAACAAGGTAAGTGATGATGTCGATAAGCATGAGAAAGAGGTGGAGGAGAAGGTGGGGAATATGGGATTGAAGGAGCTGATTGAATCTGTAGAATCGGGCTCCAGTCGGATTCTGCATCGAAATTTGAATGCCAGCTCCGGATCACCAAGGTTTGTATGTACATGCTAGTTCAAGATGCCTCTTGTTTTTGCGTATTTGAAGTTGAAAGTCAGATTGCTTCAAGTTTAATGGATGCTGGAAAGGTTCGATGTCTAATGTTTTTTCGGAATTGTTATTATTATTATTAACAAGCAGCTGGACACACACTATTTATAACACGTTGCAATACAAAGACCACAAGCGTTCATGACAGCCTATACATATCTTTGTTCCCCTTCAATTTCAGTAATTCTTACATTTAGTTTTTGACACCATGAAGAAGTGACAACATTATGACTTTAGTAGTTTTCCCATTAAATTTGAGATAGTTTTTGCTCTTTGGCCAAGTGAAATTTTAGAACAATACTTACTCAATTCACTATTTTTTGAGAACACTAAATTTGGTGGTACAAATTTCATATACCAAAATTCGCTTTTGTAAGTTCCGCTTGCTAAGTGGGTGATAAAAAACTATTGTGAGTTGGTAAAGTCTTTAAATTTCAATTGTAATGTCCGTTTGTTGTTCAATTTGCTTTCTCTGGTAGTGTATTTGAAATGGCTTTACTCTTGCTATTCTTCAAGATTTTTGTGTATTTGATGTGTAGTCGAATAGACATTCATGTCCATTATTTTATGACTTTGAAAATATCGAGGGTCGAGAATACTAACAAAATGTTTCAAAACATTTTTGTTTAACTTCAGTCTGGAATGAGATTGTATTGTCTTCTTAGACATTATAGATAGCATGATATTCATGTTTTGGTGAGTTTCAGTGCAAGTCACTTTGAAAGCTTCTTTGATATTGGTAATGCTTATTCTTCTTGAGATAATTTGTTTGTAATTGGTGATAAAAACAATGTATCTCCACATTGTTAGTCAAAAGATTAAAAAGTGGGCGGCGGCCTACGTCTTTTGTAAAGAAAAGCAACTTAAGAAAAACTTGGCAAAGTTGAAAATCAGAGCCAACATGCGTGAAGACAATTTGGACAAGTTGTTACTCAGAAACGCGTGAAGAAATTTGGCTACTGCGGCGTGAAGAAAATTTTGCCAATTACGCGTGAAGAATCTCTATAAATTGAGGAGTAATCAGCTATATACACCCAAATATTGTAAAGAGAAAAATAGAACACAGAGTGCAATCAGAGTAAAAATACTAGTGAGAGAAAATTGGTGTATAATTTTCTGAGTGTTTTTCAGATCGAGTGTTGTCAGTGTTTGTAAACACTTGTATATTTTTTTCAGTAAAAGATCTGCAGCTGGACGTAGGCTTATTTTTGCCGAACCACGTAAATCTTGTGTGTTTTTATTCCGTATTTATTTTTTGCTCCCACATATAGGACCAGAGAAAATATGGCATTATTTTTTCCCAACAACTGGTGTCAGAGCCAGATTGTTAACTTTGTCCGCAACGGTGTTATTAACACGGTGATTCTAAAAAATCGTCAAACAACAATCCGGTGGAAGTCAAGTTCGAGTGGAGTAATGGCGGCAGATGAAGGGAAAATAAATATTGAAAAGTTCAATGGTTCGGACTTTGGCTTTTGGAAAATGCAAATAGAAGACTATATGTACCAAAATGCCTTTATCAACCTCTATTGGGTGTGAAGTCAGAAGGCATGAAAAATAAAGAATGGGCTATTCTAGATAGAAAAGCCCTCGGAGTTATCCGACTGACGTTGTCACGCAACGTTGCTTTCAACATAGCAAAAGAAAAGTCCACGGTGGGTCTTATGGCGGCTCTTTCAAGCATGTACGAGAAGCCGTCAGCTTCAAACAAAGTTAATTTGATGAGGCGGTTGTTCAATTTGCGGATGGTAGAAAGCGGATCGGTAGCTCAACACCTCAATGAACTCAACACTGTGACAACCCAGTTGAGTTCAGTTAAAATTGATTTTATGATGAAGTACGAGCATTAATACTTTTGTCTTCCCTACCGGAAGCTGGAATGCTACTGTCACAGCTGTGAGTAGCTCATCGGGAAGTACTAAGTTGAAATTTGACGATGTTCGTGATCGGGTGCTCAGTGAAGAGATCAGACGGAAAGATTCAAATGAATCATCAACCTCTTCAGTATTACATACAGAGTCAAGAGGTAGAAAATCAAACAGAGGAGGTGGACGTGGCAAACAAAAGGCCAGGAGGTCCAAATCTAGGAATCCCCCCAATTCTCAGAATTCAAAGACTATCGAGTGCTGGAAATGTAGGCAGCCCGGAATTTTAAAAACCAGTGCAAAAATGCACCGAAGAATCAAGAGGCGAAACAGAAGCAAACGTTGCTTCTAGAGATAATGCATTAATATGCTCTTTAGAAAGCAAGGAAGAGTCTTGGATATTAGACTCCGGAGCATCATTCCATGCTACTTCACAAAGAGAACAAGGAAGTAAAAATCCAGCAGATATGTTAACAAAGGTGATTACCATTGATAAACTGAAGTTGTGCTCAACTTCAGTTGGCTTGCTAGATTAACAGACCAGAAAAGGTTGCTGCATCGAGATGTGAAGACAGATTGAGATCAGTCTTCAAGTGGGAGATTGTTAGTCAAAAGAATAAAAAGTGGGCGGCGGCCCACGTCTTTTGAAAAGAAAAAGCAACCCAAGAAAAACTTGGCAAAGTTGAAAATCAGAGCCAACATGCGTGAATACAATTTGGACAAATTGTTATTCAGAAACGCGTGAAGAAATTTGGCTACTTTTGCCAATTACGCGTGAAGAATCTCTATAAATAGAGTAATTCATTCAGCTATATACACCCAAATATGTAGAGAGAAAAATACAACACAGGGTGCACTAAGAGTAAAAATACTAGTGAGAGAAAATTGGTGTATAATTTTCTTAGTGTTTTCAGATTGAGTGTTATCAGTGTTTGTAAACACTTGTATATTTTTCTTCAGTAAAAGATCTGGAGCAACCTCGTGGACGTAGGCTTAGTTTTGCCGAACCACGTAAATCTTGTATGATTTATTCCGCATTTATTTTTTGCTCCCACATATCTGACAAGAGAAATTATGGCATTATTTTTTCCCAACGCATGTCTATGTATATATTTGTACATTGTTCTTCAATACTGCCTGTGTTTGCTATGCTTCTTCAAACCATTTACTTCTCCATTTAATTTGTAAGGAGGACAAAAAAAATCTCAAAACAAAACCAAGAAAAAGACTATGTAATTTGATACCTTTCCAAAATCGTACTACTAAGCTAAATAGCTTAAATTATGTGTGATGTAAACTCAAATTTCAAGTGATGAAGCAGGCATGACACTACTTTTTTCAGTAATTTGAAGTTTCACTTGAAAACCTGGATCATTTTCATTTTTTGGCAGGTTCTAGTTTGAAGGTCTCACATAAGCTCAAGGATCAGTTTCAGGATTACAATCAAGACACTACTCGTTTTCTTTGGTACCAATTTGGTCAAGGTGATTACAATGGATTACTTTATCTTCGTTGAGTTGTTCTGCTCAATATTCAAAGACCTTGCCCGTAACCATGTCGTTTTCTCCTTGATTACGGTATAAAAAGAAGATCATACTTCTGCTTTTTCAGAATTTATATCGAATGTGGTGTGTTTGTCTGCATTGGTTCAGCGAGTATATGCTTGAAATGTTTGTTAAACATGTAATGCTTGTTGTAAATCTTGTTTCATTGAAACCTTATTTCTAAATTCATGCTCTAATCTTCTATAACAGGATTTTAACTTGTCATCACTAAATGCATTGTTGGATATTAAACATATGATTCCAATTTCAGTAACACACAATTTTGTTCAAGTTATAGTTTGTGTTAGGAAAGTATCTTTTTTTAAGTTTTGTTTTTTTAGTATTGGGGAGGAGAAGTTTCGAACTCGAGACACTCTCAAATTTTGAGAGCAACATGCCACCAGGCCAAATGGCTTCTCTAATTGCTTCTGGCCTTCTTTAAGGTTTTCTAATTGCTTAAAAAAAATCAACTACGTTAGACTGGCTTTTCATTTACTTTCTCATTTTTAGCATAATCGCTTTGGGAAAAGTAGGGGCCTCCTAACAAAAAACAGAGTGGGCCTCCAATATTCATATGCCTCACATTATTTATACCAAAAACGATTGAAAGTAAATTTCTTTTGCTTGTTTTTTTTACGAACTTTTTTTACTATTCACTGGTTTATCATTTACTAGTGATCAAAGCTACACATATGTGTGGGATTATTTAAATAAATGATATTTATTTGATCATAATTTTGAAATATAATATTTTTCAATTTCTATTCTTTGTTTGACCTTTGATTTTTTATGTATTTGAATATCATTTTGCAAACAAATCTTTAAAAAGCACTTTGAAAGATATACTAATTATATAATATAGACTTAAAATTCGTACTACTATAATAAGAATTAGTAGGTAGGAAGTGAAAAAAGCAAATGTATCGGACAAAGGAGACAATCATGAAAATATACACTAATAATAAACCTAATATTTCGTACTAATATTATAAGAATTAGTAGGTAGGACGTGAAAAAGCACATGTATCGGACAAAGGAGACATCATGAAATATAAACTAATAAAACCTAATATTATTAGAGCTTTCTGTTTTAGCTCAATTGATAAAAAAACTCACTATTGTTTGGGAAAGATTCGATTTCGAGTCCCGCGAGATGATTGATAAAATATTTGCCCTCCTATAAAAAAACCTAATATTATTACTGTTGAACATGAATAGCATAAATTACATGAAATTTTCACAAAATATATATTGAAATAAAGAAATTACACTTCTATTTATACTAATAACACCTCTTTAGGACCTTAACCAATGGTTAGGATTATACAAACACAAATTCAATCCAATGGCTATTATACTTTATCTAAAAATCTCTTATATTTCTAATTATACAAACACCTATATATTCGAATATATATTAGAATAAAAATAAAATAAAAATAATGGATCCGGTTCAGCCCAGAATCGGATCCGTTTGGTCCGAAACCGGTAAGATACCGGATCCGATCGGTTCTACCGATGCGGATCTGGTATCTTACCGGTTCCGGATCGGTTCGAAACCGGGCTAACCGGTCCGATTTTGGGCCGGGTCTGGATTGACCCGACCCGTTAAGCAGCCATATTTCACTATAATATATTTATGTTGCATTTGGATGAAAGTATTTGATTTGAATGAAATGATTTGAAAATTAATCATTTAAATTCATAGATTCGAAATAGCATATAATACATTGTCATTACAAATCTTTTTCAAAATATAACAGAAGATGTATTGATTAGAAAAAAGAAATTTGAAAGATATAATTCAATTTCTTACTAAACATAAATCATGGATTTGAGTGGGGATTTAAAATCATCTCATTCAAATCATTCGACCCAAACACAACTTTATTGATTTATTACAAGATCATTCTACAATTTCAACTTTAATTCTAACAAGTAACAACCCAAATCACTTCTAAAATGCAATTAATTATTCTTACCCAACTATAACAACAAGCAAACATTCAAGTTTGAAATTTCTTAACGAAATCCTATTTAGTACTTTAATTAGTAATTAGTAATTAATTATGATAGCTATGATTTGGATTATACTTATATAATTTCGTATAATAAATGCATTGGAATCCCAACGTGAGTGCCTCTTGCAAATATAAACCCCACCGAACCTACATCTTCTCCCCCACATTCCAAACCCAAACGCTCCATTACACCATACAAACAATTCAATGTCACAGAGGACCCACCGCCACCAACGGAGGCCGTCGCAGGGTGTATTTGTGCTGCCGGACAATCTCTCAGACACTCTTCAGGAGGATAACGCAGGTGGAGAAAGCAAGGCCAGGCAGCTGCATCATCCCACCGCTCAAGCTCCGCCACCGACCCACCTCCCACCGCCTCAAGCTCCTCCCAAGTCTGTGGGACAAGTGCCGTTTCCCGATCGTTCTAGTAAATGATATTAAAGTTTCTTCTCCCGCTGTACATGTGATCTGAGACGAGAGCTGATCGATGAAGAGTTTCTGCTTTGGTGAATTCATTTCTTGTGTATGAAAAGCTTGACTATGCGAAGATTGTAAGAGTCAAAATTTCAAATTATTTGAGTTTGTTCATTAGTATCTGTGTCTAAATCTTGTTCTTTATTTGGATTAAAGCTATCATGATACAGTATATTACAAAAAAAGATTTCAAAACGTAAGTCTTACATTATATTTTTTTACAAAAAAAAACCTTCGAGCCGATCACTATTAGCGAGTCAACTAATATAATATAGGGGTTTGTCGGTATATTGATTAGGTCAACGAATGAATTAAAGAGGTGCCACCAACCAATCCTCTTTGCAATTTCAGTGAAGAATCTACATTGACCGATGCGGACTAGACTATCATCTAATAACATCAATTTTTTTTGGTGGGGAAAAAAACTATACGAATAATATGAATATCATGTTACACATTGTGTATAATTTTTATATTACTGAAATAAGGTGGATGTGATTTAAAATATTTACACTTCCATCTGATGCTTCATATACAATACAACAATTAACTCTTTAATCACAATGAATTGTGGTAGATTATATGAACCATAGAAAGAATCAAGTTGGGTCAGTCTTCTCCAAGAGTTTCTTTCGGTCAGAATATCCCCGTTGATCCCGCTGGACACCAAATATTTATACAGCATGCCATCCTTATATAAGTCAATCAAAATTTGTCTTCCAAAACCCCCTGACCATCCCCGTTATAACTTCGAGCCATGTCTTTTTCGATCGTCCCTGGCATGATCGAAATCTATGGACTTTACTTGACGCACATGTGCATTGCTCGGCATACATTGTATGTGACCAAATCAGTGTAAGCGTCTTTCTTGCATATTCTCTTCTAAACAAGCCACACATATTTCAACTCGAATGCTTCGTTGCTTATTTTATCTCTTCTAGTCTTATAACACATCCAACGGAGCATACACATCTCTGTTACACTCATCTTTGCTTTAAAGTCAGTTTCCAAATCAGCCTTATCTATTACACTCATATTTTGGACGTGATTTTTTCTTGGGTGCCCAACATTTCATCTAGGGGTGTTCATCGGTTCGGTTTCAAACCAAACCGAACCGAAATTTTCATCCATACAACATTGCAAGTCTGATGGCAGTTCTATGAAACCTCACTTTCAATCTCAGCGAGATAACTCAACGAAGACCTTGGTACACCCCAATGCACATTCTCACATTTAATATTATTTTGTCATACCTAACTTTGATTATACTGGCATATTTTGATGTATCGATACTCGTCGTAAGAAGCTTGAACTATGCCAAGATACGTGCGAGTACAGGGAAAGCTGTGACAGAGAGCGCCATGCCCATGATAACCATGTGCTGAGGGTACTCTTGGTTGCACACAAAATTTGGTTATGGTTTCACACCAAGGCTGCGTTTGGTAGCTCTGATAAGATAAGTGATGAATAGATTAAAAAGTGGATAATGACTTGATAAGATAAAACATGGATATAGTATATTGTGTTTGGTTCGTATGATTACTAAATTATGATAAGTAATAATGCGTTTGGTGTACTTGATAATATGTAGTATAAATTAATTCTATTGCTAAAATGACAAAAATACCCTTGAATTTATTAACATATTAATATTTTTAGTTAAAATAATTTTAATTAATTATTTAATTAATTAACTTTAATTAATTATTAATTATTAATAAATTCAATTTAACTAATTAATTAATTATTTATTTATTTTATTAAATCAACCGAAATAAATTAATTAATTAAATCGAAACAAATTAAATTTAATTTGCTAAAAAATTTTAAAATTTAATTAATTAATTTAATTATTAATAAAATATTAAAATATATTAATATCATTTGTTTTACTTTTATCAACCCTAACTCCTCTCATTTTGTCACACTACATGCCACCGCCGCTTCTCTTCTCCCTCTTTATCTTCTCATTGTCCCTCTTTATGCCACCGTTTCTTTTCCCCCTCTTTATGCCACCGTCGCTGCTCACCATGCTACTGTCGTTAACCACGCCACCTTCGCTGAGGTTTTCGTCCCAAGTCTTCTCGCGGCGTCTAGGGCTTGCCCATTTCTTCTTTGCTTCTCGTGCAACAAGTCTTCGAACGCGCTCACAGTGGCTCAATGGTTTGTGCTCGCAGCGTGCTAGGTTTCTTCATTTATGTAATTTTTATTGCCATTTACGTTCATGAATATTAAATCACTAGTATCAAAGAATACTTTGTTGATTTATGTTCAATTGGGTTAATTTGATGGACTTCACGCCAATATCAACGGCGACGAATGGGTTGTTTCGGGCCGTCCCGTCGACGGCTAGTGGCGGGGTTGAGGCTACGCTTTTCTTTTCTTTTTTTAATTATTTGTTATGGTTTTAGGAAGACAAGGTCAACATTTAAATTCTCTTCTAATCTTTTTTATTGTTCAAACCTGGTTTCACAATCCTTCTCTCAAGTAGGGATCCAAATTCAGGGTTGAATAGTGCGTAACAGTGCTTAAAACAGGGGCTCCGGGAAAAAGCTCTAATGTTTATCACACCAACCAAACATGGGACAAGCAACTTTTCCCAACCTAATCCTGCTAACCAAACATAGCCCAAATGTTTTGGCTATAAAAAGGGCAAGATTTGCTCATTTGTAACTACAACACAAGTCAAAAGTTTAATAAGCTTTGAGAGAGAGCCAAGTGTGGTTGAGAGATTTTGAGTTGAGTTGAGCAAGTTTGCTCCTTCTCCGAGAGTTGTGAGTTTGTGCTCCTCCTGTAATCCTTCATATTTATATAGTGAAGTGTGTGTGCTCCGTGGACGTAGGCTAGTTTTGCCGAACCACGTAAATCTTTGTGTCTCTATTTTTGTGTGTGTTGTTTTTATGTCCCTTATAGCTCCGCCAACTTCTGTAAGAACATGACAATAGTCATTGTCCCCTAACACTAGCAACTAATCTCGATAACGATCTTCAATTGTAACTGCCATCGATCTTTAATATTTGAAATGCATTTCATAAGGTATTTTTTCAAAAGAAATGAATTATTTATATATTAAAAATGTACAAGTTGGGTACGTATGTGTTAGATATTAGAACTTTAATTGTTTATTTTTCTTTTATAAAATCCTACATTTTCCTTTTCCATGTGATGATGTGGTTGATTAGTTTAGGGGCAAGGCTACCTTTGTTATTTGGTACTTTCCTCAACTACATACCTCAATTTAATTATTGAAATCTATAATGAATTTACATATGCAAATTGTTAGCATTTATTGTGTAATTGTGTTTCTTTTCATAAATCATAAATATATAATTTTCGGATAATTGGAGATAAATCCACAAAAGCAAATGTTTGATTTGGAGTCAGTACCTAGTCACAGAAAGTTTATGAAAAAACTCCCTCATCAGTCATCCCAAACTTTGTTTTTATTAACTTTAATAATCTTGCAAATCTCTATTTTGTCCTTGATATATTGGGTTCAAAAGGAGAATTTTTTCTGCAATCTCTATCTTCTCAAATCTCATTTTTGAAACCACAACCACCTTCCTCCTCAAATCTCTTGCAACCACGGTCCTCCTCAAATCTTCTGCAACTTCGCCTTGTTCTCGCAGCGGCTGATGGTTTGAAAATAAATCTTTGAAGAGCTTATTGCATCGACAATCATTGTTAGTAATTTTTAATGTCACTCTTCGTAATCTTAATCTGATAAGAAACTTGAAAATATGGGTTTGTATTTTCGAATGTTTTTGGTACCATGTTTTCTATGAATGTAGCTTGATTTTTGGTTCCCTATGTTCTATGAATATAGCACGATTTTTTGTCCTTGTTTTCAACGAGCAACTCGATTTTTATCCATGTTTTCTGTGATAGCAGAATGAAATAATTGATTGTGGAGTGATTTTGTGCTTATGGGCAGAGGCATTAAAAAAAAATAGCAAAAAATTATGGGAGTATGTGAATACATGTAGCATTGAAGAATATCGTGCACGCATAACCATTTAAGTGATTAATATGGAATGCTTCACAATTTAGCTGGAAAATCTGATTAATTGATGTTCTTCGAGTATGATTTGGAATATCTTAATTTTGTATGTTGTGGTGAATTTCCTAAATGTTCGAACGTACGTTATATGGTGAAAACTTGTTAATCAATGGATATGAACCAGATATGTATTTTTTTTACAATTATGCATACTGTTCGGATATGGATACTGATCAAAACCTTTTTGTGTGATCTTATTCCTCTTTTTATAAAGATTGTCTTGATTTGTGTAAGGAATGAGTTATCTATACTCTGGTCAAATTTGATTACCTTGTCATGTGAGTTATCCATGAAAAGTACCACAAATTATGTTATCTAATACCACAAATTAAATTATATAGTACCACAAACTAGTATATAATACCACATATTAGTATATATAGTACTACAAATTAGCTTATATAGTACCGCAAATTATGTTATCTAATACCACAAATTAAATTATATAGTACTACAAACTAATATATGTAGTACCACACATTAGCTTATAAGGTACCCCACATTAAGTTATCTAATATCACAAATTAGATTATAAAATACTACAAACTAATATATGTAATACCACAAATTAGCATATATAGTATCACAAATTAGCGTATATAATAACTTATGTTATCTAATACCACAAATTAGATTATATAGTATATATATACACACACACACACACAAATATGTTACCACAAATTAGTATATATAGTACAACAAATTAGTTTATATAGTACCACAAATTATGTTATCTAGTATCACAAATTAGATTATGTAGTACCACAAATTAATATATGTAGAACCACAAACCATAAATTAGCTTATATAGTACCACAAATTATGTTATATAGTACCACAAATTAGATTACATAGTATCACACACTAGTGCATGTAGTACCACAAATTAGCTTATGTATTACCACAAATTACCACAAATTAGTATATATATTATCACAAATTAGCTTATATAGTACCACGTATTATGTTAACTAGCTTATGTAGTACCACAAAATAGATTATATAGAAAATGTACGATTGTGATACTAAGTTAAGATATGAACTACAAATGTTATATACAAATCTAGTCCTTGTTATATACAAATCTATTTGTAAGTGTTAGGAATCCGAAACACAAAGAACGCAGCGGAATAAAAACATCGGATTCCCACCGAGGACCTATACGAAGTAATCATATCGGGTGATTAGAATTATACCTTTGAGCGTGTTTGATGCAGAAAACGTCCACGAGTTCCACTAGTCGTCTAGCAAAAGTTTACAGCTTTGCCTCTACTGTATCCACACGATCAAATCGAAAGGGACGTTGAAATTATCAAGTTGCTAGACTCGATAACTCAACCAAGGAAAGTGACGAAAGGTGACGGCTGCTGCTCGTTCTCAACGAAGCTTGTTAGTCGCTAGGTTTTGCTTTTTAGTTAATTCTAAATTAATGTCTGACCCTTTGCTTAACCTAATGCACATATATATATATATATATATATATATATATATATACTAGTAAGATTATGCGGCTAACTTAATGAGATTAAGGTTTTCTGAAAACCCTAAGCCCATTCCAATCTATTACCCGTATATATATATATATATCTATATATATATATCTAATATATATATATATATTATATATATATATTGTTGTTATTATTATTATATGGTTAGGACTCTTCCTAATCAACTTAATTCATCCAATGAATTATATCTCCCTTTTATCGATTTAATCTTTTGTGCGACCCGTTAGGATCTTGCAACGTTGGTAGTGACATAAAATCTAATTTTATGTCACATGTAATGAGTGGTATCTAGACACATCAAGGCTACCCAAGTTACAAGAATGACATTGACTCGACATTACCTATGGCCTGTTATAATATTATACATGTAACTTAATCCCTTTGTCCTATGTGATTTGATTAAACATGAGTTATGTAATAAGTCATACTCCTATAGTTCAAAACTTTTATTTCTTGATCCCCGAGTGGACTAGAATAAACGAATAAGCTCGATATCACATATCGACTCATTCGAGCATGACCATGCATTTTAGTCTCACTTGATCAAGGGTCCAAACACTTCTCCTGTTATATAGGAGGGACAAATCATATCTTGATCACTCAACATCCCTTTACATAATTCGTAGTGTATCCAATTATTGTCTTTATAGTTTACCTTGTTACAGGTAACGCTTAACAATATCAAGATACACAACTCATTGTTGGGATCTGTGGTGATCTCAAGTCGTAAGGATTACATATACTATTATCACAATGAGAATTGTTTATGACATTCATATAACTATCTATGTATCATTCTCATGGTGGATCTGTCAAGTACATAATTCTCTAACATGTACCAATGTGTTGATTTGATATCTCATATCCATGAACAAATTCATCAACCAATACATACTAATCTCAATGCATTATCATTATCTTAATTCATGATAATACTTGACTATGGACAATCTTTAAGAATAAAATAATTTTATTCTAAGGACATTAATATATATATATATATTCATATTACACATATATTGGAATAATATACAATAATGAATTGTCATTAATATAATCATATTATATTGTATGCCAAAATCAATAATGAATTGTCTTAGGGCATATCCCAACAATAAGCATATCAAGTTATATATATCATTACTATATGCTATTAGCACTAAGATGTTGTACTATATTATCTATGAAGATTGTCATTTATGCAAATTAATTAGTAAATTGATTATTTATCACCAAAAAAATTGTATATCTAGTACCACAGAGTAGCTTATATAGATCAACATTGTTATTTATCACCAAATATATATATTATTTAATACCACAAATCAGTATTTTTAGTACCACATATTTGCTTATGTACCACAAATCAGTATTTTTAGTACCACATATTTGCTTATGTACCACAAATCAGTATTTTTGATACCACAAATCAGTAAATACCACATAGTAGCTTATATAGTACCAAAATTGTCATTTTGTTACCAAAAATATGTTATTTAGTACCTCAGTATATTTAGTACTACATATTAGCTTATATAATACCACAAATCAGTATATTTGGTACCATAAATCAGTATATTTAGTACCACAAAGTAGATTATATAGTACCACAAATATGTTATTTACTACCACAAATATGTTACTTAGTACCACAAATCAGCATATTTAGTATCACGTATTAGCTTATATAGTACCATAAATCAGTTCATTTGGTACAACAAATCAGTTAGTGTCAAAGATCAGCTTAGATGTGAACTATATTTAGCATGTTATATATAAATCTATAACATGTTATATATAAATCTATTTACAAATATACCAAGTTATATGTATCATTATCATATATTAAATGTATGATAATGTGATACTAAGTAAGAGATGATATAAACTATGTATTTTACATGTTATATATAAATCTATTTGCAAATATACAAAGTTATATATATCGGACACCATTTCTCGTTTCTCATTTTCTGATTTTTCCTACAACATCAGACTTTTCATCACTGAATATAAATATATGATAGGTGTACAATTTCAATGAAAATTCATGTACCTCTGTACTAGCAACAACATCAAATCATCATTAACACTAAATACTATCAGTATGACATATCATTTGTTGCTCATCTATCAATTCATTATTACTTTCACAAAATCAATTCAATGGTATATCATAAAACACGTCACCAGACTCGCGTGTTCTTTGATAACAACATCACAAGTAATATAATCATTGGTATCAACAATCATTATGTGCTATCATATCTCTTGTATTCAATATAAGATCTTGTAGTCACATCGATTATCAATAACACCAAATTCCGTCATACCATGCACGTAGGAGTATAAATGTCGTACCATATAAATACAAAATCATATGTAAATCATGTGATAATCAATTATCTCGATACAACTTAGGCTCTTAGACAACCCAAAGAGCTAACCACTGCTCTGATAACACTAATGTATGAGCCAATCTCCTAATCATGCCATTAGTGCAATTAGATTGTTATTTATGTTTACATTTACACATTAGGAATTTTCATTTTTATGCTTCATAATTATGGCATAACGTCTATAAAATTTTCGTTATAATCCCTCTTAACATTTGATCTTCAACTCAAACTCGACTAGCATGTGTATACTGTTAGTTCCGAACTTTATCGATGAGATTTTAAAGATGACAAAACATATCAGACCGGATCGAGAGAAATCAGACTGACCAGATCGATCGCCCAAAACAGATCAAGCTGATAAGATGACAAAGCATATCAGACCGGATCGAGGGTAATCAGACTGACCAGATCGATAGCTCAAAACAGAACAAGCTGATAAGGCATATCACATATCAGACCGGATCGATAGATATCAGACTGACTAGATCGAAGCTTCAGATCGATCTCAATCTTTATCAGATCAGAGCAGTCAATGATGCATAAAGAGTGGCTCTTCAGTCCGAATCATTAACGGCTATTTATTGTAGCATTTAATGTCGCAATTAATGCTACAAAGGACCAAAGACTGAAGATTACCATAAAAGGTAAGAAGACAAAGAAGAGCTTACCTGGCAGTTGTCAAAAGCATGAACCAGAACGACAAGTATCCTGAAGAAGAAGACTGTAGCTTACTCAGAGATTAAGCAGAGTCAAGAGTTGCACATTAAAGGAAATAATGGCGTTGGTACATGCAACTATAAAAGGATGCAACAACAATACAGATAGAGACACAAGACTCTCGCTGATCAATAAAAAAAAACAGCACAAGCGTTCAAGCTCAGAATCTCTCGAGCTGAAATTATTCTTAAGCACGATTACATTGTAATATTTGATCATTTAGGATCACTGTGCGCATCTTGTGTATTCTGTATTGAAAAATAGAAGTGAGAAACAAATTGTAACAGTCAGACAGAGAGTGTCTGAACAGATCGAGTGACTAGGAGTTTCAGTCTGGTAGTGAGGTAAATCCAGCTGAATCGGGTTTGTACAACAGGATTGTATAAATCAAAGTCTTCTAATAGAAACCTTCCTTAATTGGAAGAATGGGAGACGTAGAAGGATTACACCACCTTCGAACTTCCAGAAACATATCCTGTGTCTTATCTTTCTGCATTCGTTCTTTCATTCAAGCCATCGAGCTGTTCTTACAAATATAAAAACAGACCGTTCCACACTTATACATTCAGTGGTCTGTTCTATAAAAGAGTTGATTAAGAAACAGATTTCTTTCACTAATCCGAAAGAAATCACAAGGGATTAAATTTTATCAGGAGTGTTCATTCACCCCCCCTCTAAACACTCCGGACCGATCCTAACATATACACTTTACAATACACCAATCATATTCTCAATTCATCATGCAATCTTACTCTCAATTAAATTGCATGCGAGGACCAAATGGTAGATAAATCTCAAGACATTTATACATGCAATATACAGACATCAAGTGCTCACAGGAGAGCCACGGATAATGAATACCCATTTAATTGCATAAATAAAGTATATCATATACCCAATCTCATGCTACGCTTTCGGGAGCAGTATTATCCAAACAAGCTCGAACTTGCTACCCAAAATAACTTCGTATCTGTTGTACCTGTTTCAACATAAATAGTCCCCACACGGGGTGAGAATACCAACAACATAACTCACATAAGTATTAACAAAATATACGATGTAAAACTAATAAAATAATTAATATTGTATCACAAAGAGATACAACCTGCATGTTGAATATCTCAAATTGTTCATGTTTCACAATACTACAATCTTCCACAAATATAAAATACATACCAACCATTACGATATAGTTGCATTACAACTTTAATTCATTATTTTCACAATATGTATTTTTTCTGTCATTTACGACCCATATTGCATGGTTCACAAGAATATAACATTGTAAAGTAAAGAGATACTCCCTGAGTATGACAGTACAATATGTGATACCTTGAACTGTTCCTATACTCAACACTCCACAATCATCAATTTTAGAATCACCATGTTTATTTTCGTTATTTAAAACATCATACTCATCAACAAGCATAATCAATAATTAATTAATATGTCACGTATCACTTATTTGTGACTAACAACATACCAAATGCCAGTATGCCTATCATCCACAATCATCATCAAAGATATCTCATATTCACCATGCCATAGGCATCAAATTCCCTTCACAAATCCCATTACTGTTATTTATATAACCACCATACTCCAAGCATTAAATTTAACTCACATATTCTGCAAATTACTTTCACATTTCACAGTGGACAACACATATATGCATAAAGCTATAATTACTTGCCGGCTCGTACGTCATTACGTACCTTAAGGTCGACAATATGATCAAGACATTCTACACAACTGTCAGCTCGTACCCTATCTATATTGAATATCAATACAATATTACATTCTCATCAATAATCCTCAACAACACTCATCATCTATCATGTAGATTCGACATACCTCCTATGACAATCAACCACTTTTAACGTATTATGTATACTATTCAAACCATCAAATTTTATTTCTTTTAATACGAGTTATCAACTCACTCGATCAAGTAGCATAATCATTTCTAAAAGGTTCATTCTATGCAGCCTTAATTTCAATGTTCAATATTTCCTTAGAATATTATAAACACCATAAAAACATCCATAATAGACCACATTTTGAAATTCCAAAATTAACAAATATTTAAAGATATATATACACAGTTGTGATCAATCAGCACATAGCCGCGATCAATCGCGAGCTCAAAATCAGCCCTGGGTTGTTTCGACATCTCACGATCGATCGACACTTTGCTCGCGAACGATCGCGAGCTCTAAATTTTCTCATATTTTGCTACGCTCTGTCATGATTGATTGCAGAGTTCTGGACCTCGAAAATGTCTTCTCCAAATCACTCAATCCCAAACAAAATCAACCCAAATCATAATACTACCCAATTTCATTCAATATTTCAACAAAAACACCATAAATCTTCAATTAAACAACATGCAAACAAACCCTCAATTTTCACCGAAATCATCTAACTCACCTACATATACATTTCAACTCAATAATCAAGATTAAGGTAAGGATTAGCTTACCTAAGCTTAATTGATCATCATATCAATAATCCGTCAAGATTCAAGCTTTGATACTCCATCAAATGAAAGAAAAATGGATAGGGAAGAAGAGAGGGTTTTGGAGGAGAAGAGTGGGGGTTTGTAGGTGTAAAGTGGTGTTAGTATGTGTTTTTGTAGGATTTTGAGCATGTAAAAGCCTTTTATAATTTAATACACCATACACCACTTAACCACTTTATTAATATCACAATTCACAGACAAGTATATTCATCATCCAATCCTTGCTATCTTAATTCATCTATCAACTTCCCAATTTAACATTCATCTCATATAGTAATTTCATGATTATCACATAATCCGGCTGGTTTATCCCCAAAACCGAGTCCAAATCGCATAATTTACCATGACCATTTATCAATTCAAAAATTATGACTCAATCATAAATGCTCGATTTATCTCAAAATTGAGTCTAAATGCAAAATGATGCTCATTCCTAATTAGCCCTTATTTATCACATTAACTTAATTAATCAAGATAATTAGAGTTCAGGCATCACATTATAAGCTAATTTGGGGTACTATATTACATAATTTGTAGTATTATATAAGCTTTTCCTCCTTGAGAAGCTCTTTCCTCTTTCAGAAGCTTTTTTCTCTGCAACTTCATAGGTTAGATTACCCTTCTTCATAGCTTTGCACTTCCAAACCCTATGGTGATATAAGTTGATCCTCTTCAAAAATTCACTATAGTTTATGGAGATTTATTTTGTGAAGTGAATTTGAACTCTTAAGGTTTCAGATCATTGGGCATTTTTATCAAGGCAATATGAACGATTTAACTTTTTATTATTTTTATAATATTATTAATCAATTTAAAATATTAGTTTGTGAAGAAGATACTGTAGGTGAGAGAAAAAGAGAGATTGTGTGAGAGAGCAAGAGTATATTAGACAATTCCATTAATTAGAGAGTTCAAAATACATTTTTTTGTAACTAGGGGTGTATAGTGAATAAATGTTTATTATGGACTGAACTTTAAAGTTATATATGACTTAGAGATTTTTAATCAAGTCCCACATAACTTTTTGTTAAATCTAAATTCCCAATTTCCTAATTTCATATACTCACAATAATTCGAAGTTAAGTCATCCTGAATTATTATTGGAATTTTTATATGATTTATATTCTTAATCTCACGTAAAAAATCGTATTTCATATCATTCGAATAATTAGCCAGTGTACATACTAGTCAGGCGTTTGTTTTTCCTACTGATTTTGATTGTATTGTCGTTTGTTGACTGAATTTTCATTGTACCACTTTGTTCAAAATATTTTATGTTCAAAAATAGTAATTTGGGGTGGTTAGATATTTCACATTTTAAATTTATTAAAATCATTATTTTGAAAAAAAGAAAAATAATAATAATGAATGAATAATAATGGGAACAGTAATTCTAACATCTAATCTTCTATCCGAAATCGTTAAAATGGAGTCACACTCCATTCTCACTTCCAGTGCTGCGACTACGAGCACCACCACGTAGTCAACTCAGTCTCAGAACCTGTCCTAAATGCAAAGAGAAAATGGGACAGGGGATGAGCTGCGGAGAATCCCACGAAAACGGGTTGTTTAGTGCTGTACAAAATGGAGAGCTTCAAACAGTTGAAGCGATGGCGGATGCGAACCCAAATTTGTTGACTTTGAAAACTGCTCATCGTAAGCTCTCCGCGATGCACGTGGCTGCTGCTAATGGCCAGATCGAGGTGGGTATTATCCGATCTTGATTTCTTTTACTTATATTGCCTCTGTTTCTTGATAATGTGGAATGATTTCGTTGACAAAAAAGTTTGATCACTTGGGAAAGTTTCTTTGTGGGTTTGTGTTTTGTTAGGTTCTCTCTATGCTTCTGGATCGGACCGAAAATCCAGACATCTTCAATCGCCACAAACAGGTGAGCTGTGGTTGCGTGTGTTGCTTGAATAATGTCAAGATATATTCATTTTGTCATTTTTGTGTCTGAATCTTCGTGGACAGTTTTCTTTTACTGAACGTTTTGTCTTGTTTTGTGCATAAAAATGGGGCACTTGCCGCTGTAAATTGATTGGCTTAGACCCCATTAATGTTAGCTGCTATGTTCGGCAAGATTTCCTGCGTGGAGAGGCTGATTCAAGCTGGAGCTAACGTAAACTTTTTTTCAGTTAGTTTTCTTCATTTGGAGGCACCTGTTTTGTATATATTCATAATCTGATGATGGGTTTTTGTTGTCCTTTTTTTTTTTCCAGATTTTGCTGTTTGATTCATTAAAAGGCAGAACATGTTTACACTATGCAGCTTACTATGGTCATTCAGATTGCCTGAAATCGATTCTTTCTGCTGCAAATTCTACCCCAGTTGCACATTCTTGGTGACCACTAACTTTTATTTTGTTCGATTTCCTTTGCGAATTTGTCTTATCATCAAAAATTGTTCTTATGTATTGTTGTATGGGAGGTCAGGGGATTTTCTAGATTTGTGAACATAAGAGATAAAAGTGGCGCAACCCCACTTCATTTGGCTGCCCTTCAGAAACGATCCGATTGTGTTCACATTCTATTAAGTAGAGGGGCTCTCGTGTGTGCTTCTACTGGTGGATACAGGTAATATTTCATTTACATTTTTTTTACAAGGTTTCAAGTTGCATTTGTTGGTTACATTGACAAAAGCTATTTGCAGCTATTCAGGTAATACACCTCTTCATCTTGCTGCACGAGGAGGCTCATTGGATTGTGTCCGAGAATTGCTTTCTTGGGGTGCAGACCGCCTGCAAAGAGATTTATCAGGGTACGATTATGTAACCTTTTGTTACAAAAGAATGGATTATGTTAGAAATCCCCTTACGCCCTTGAACTAGAGTTTACATACGTGAATCCTTTACTTGCAATTCATGATGGTGAAGTACATTGTAGAAACTACGGTAGTTCTCATTGTAATCGTTGACCCGTTGGAAGACTAGATCAAAAGATTACTTGCATGTTATATCCCTCTAAAACTATGTTTTGATGTCTTGATTTGCTTCTTGATACATTTGGTGAAATGTGTTGTCATATTTCATATAATGTGCAAAGTAAGCTTATTGTTTTGTTACCGATGTATGTGCAGGAGAATACCCTACATGATTGCTTTGAAGCACAAACACGACGCATGTGCCGCTTTGTTAAATCCTTTGGCTCCAGAGCTGTTAACTTGGCCATCACCGCTGAAGTTTATCAGTGAGCTCGATCCTGAGGCCAAATCTTTGTTGGAAAATGCCTTATTTGAAGCTAATAAAAACAGAGAAAAGGAGATCCTTAATAATGCATCCTATTCTGTTTCTCCTCTCGCAGTTTCTGATGGCATTGACGAGGAATCAGAGGTACAAATCCCTAGAAAAATCTTCAAAGTTGAAATCATATTTTCACTTATGGCATGAGTTACCTTTCCAATACCAGTGAAATCTTGATTCTTTTTATGAAAATTGTCACCCAATGGAGTCACTAAAAACTTTCTTTGATCATGATTAAATCCACCATTGTTTGTTTGTATGAGAAGGGTGGGGCGAATGCCAGTTATGAGATGAACCTTTTGATCTTGTTCGATAAACCCTTTTGGAAATTGTGGATGATAGTTAAAGTACCTTTTTTAAAAATATCTTTTAAAGAGAGGAAGCTGAAGAACTGTGAATTTCTGTGTTACAGGCCTGCAATGCTGAGCTATGTTGCATCTGCTTCGAGCTAGCATGCACAATTGAGGTTCGAAACTGTGGTCATCAGATGTGTGCTCATTGTATCTTAGCCCTATGCTGTCACAGTAAACCCAATGATTCAACCAATTCTGTCAAGATTCCTGTCTGCCCCTTTTGTCGAAGCAGCATTACCCGATTACTCGTTGCCAAGAACAAATCTAACTATGAAACTGAGTCGCATTTCAGCCCTATAAAACTAAGAAGAACAGGAGAGAAATTCAATCTTGGTGAAGGCAGCAGGAGCTTCAATAATCTGTCACCCTTCAGTTCATTAGGCAGATTGGGTCGCAGTTCAGGAAAAGTTTCTGCTGAACGAAATGAAGAGCTTGATAAACCATAAGATTCACCCCATTGTGACAGTCTTGCAATGAATCGAAGGGCAAGGGGTTCTGAAACTGAATTCTACAGAATCTACCTTCATAAGAAGAGATATTGAAGGCTTAATTCTCATCTATTCATTCCAGATGCTTACTATACTATGCCTGGAACTTAGCAGCTCGTGTTTTTGTGTCAAGATATGCGAATGCAGATGTAATATATATGAATAAATAGCCATTCTTCTTATGTCATTTGTTCCGTGAGTGCAGTTTTATCTAAATTGCAGTATGCCATATTTCAGGAAATGAATCAATTCGATTCTTGTATCATATTACCATTCGTGTTTTGTTGGCATTTCCTAAGTTAACAAAAAGAGCAGAGTGTGTAACAAAAGGGACATTTTCATGATTAGAGAAGAAAGATGCTTTCACCAGTATTCTCCAGCCAAGAACTTGTTTGGGTCCTTAATGCTGAGATCCATTTGAGTGTGAAAAAACCGTCAAGGAAAATAACGAGGCAAACGAGTAAAGATCTTAAAGTCGACAATCTGATTTAGACATCATCAACAACCAGAGGCTCGTACAGTAACTATATTGAATATCAATTCAATATTAATATATCATCAAATAGTTGGGGCAACTTGGCATTCATCAATTACCAAAATCGAGTGCAAAACATTGGGAAAGTTACTATGTTTAACAATTAAAACTCTTATATTATTTACCATTATATAAAAAACATCTAATAGCAATAATCCTACTCGAAATCTCATAAATAAATGTAAATAAGGGGGCCAATAGATGACCAAAGAAACAAAATAAAAAAAAATCAACGACGGCGAGAAGAATGATTTTTGTCCTTTCATACTTTGTTAAATAGGCATGAAAATGACATCCTAGCGATTAAGAGACCAATGAACATGAAAGTTGTACAGAAAAATATGTGCCTGCTTTTACAGTGAAATGATTCCCTTTGGCTCCATTATTGAAGCAATAATTAACCCAAACACAAAAAAACATAACCCAAAACACACAAAAAATAAAAAAATAAAAAAATAAAAATTATAATAACCAAGGACTAAAAATAGTTGGGAAAAACAAGTAGTGGATAAACAAAAAAAATCGTTGTTACATATTTTAAAGGATTGCCATTTCGTAAGGCTATGTTGGGCTTGCTCATATCTTACCAACTAGCATATGTTATTCGACTGCAATAACATCTGGGATTTGATAGACAACTGGCGTAAGAATTGAAATCAAAACAATCTGACATTGCAATGATAATCTGTTGGACTTTTTGGAATGCTATAATCAGATAATTGAGAGGAGAATTCACAAATGATGCGCATAGATGTATGGTTTTTGAAGTCGAATTTCTTAAACACTTCACAACAATTGCAACCATCCTTACCATATATCCAATCAACACCATCCAAACGACTTGGCAAACACCTCCAGTTGGAGTCATCAAGATTAGGTGTGACGCCTCCATTTTCCAACCCGGTAAATCAGCAGATTTTGGAATCATTGCAATAGATCATCATGGGTGTTGTCTTCCATGGATTAGCAAACGATATCACTTCTGCATAATACCTGAGCTAGCAGAAGCAATGACATTATGTGAGGGAATTGAATTGACAGATCAATATGGTTGGAATCATATCATTCTCTCGAGTGACTGTTTGAATGTTATACGGGTATTGAACGATCAATCTGAAAAAATTTCATCCATTGGCAATGTTATATCTGATATACAAAACATGATGTTGGCATCTATATCGGTAAACACACAACTCATTCGAAGACTTGGCAATGATGCAGCACACTCTTTAGCTAAGAATGCAATAGTTTTAGCATTCAGATCATCAAATTATCTGGATTATGTTCAAAAGATTGTAACTGACGAAGGTTAAAGTTAATTAATGAAATTATCGTATTTATTCTCATATATATATATAGTATTCCCGATGTATATACAGTGGTTCAATCATTAGATAGATAACCCTTATGATAAATTGAGCTCTCCCCGATTAATCTTACACTCTCTAGAATAATCATCGAGTGTATATCTAAGGATTGAGCCAGTGTGTATACATCAAGTTCCCTGAGATCTCAGATGAGGGACCTGAGAGAACCAACGACTACCCTTATGCAAGCTCAAATGATTCAAATTTGATTTGAACATATGATGCCCATATATACCCTCAGGAACGAAATTAGGAATTCACAGTTAGATAGGCTAAAATTAAATTTACGTAATAAAATTTTATGTGAAAAAAATCATTAGTATGAAAATTAATACATCAAGATATATATGTAAGTATAATATGTCATAACTAATAATATATCAATCAAGTACTATAAGTCAAAAAATAAGATATGTACAAAGTGTTTTAAAATAATAAAACAAGAATAAAGATTCGTCCTCAAATTTGACAGATTTAATGTTTAAAAAAATAGTTTATTGTGGTTTTTTTGAGAACACACAACAAACATTATACTCGTTTAGAACATCTACATTATCTCAATTTCATCACAATCTTAAATATTTCAATCATTTTAATAGGTAATAGACAACTCTAAACAATGTATTAACTCTTCTAGTACAAATTTTTTGTCAAACGTAAAATATTTAGTATGGAAAGTAACTTTAAATTTTATTAATATTATAAAATGATAGAATACTTATTATTGAAATATTTTCATAATAGTTTATTTTTCTAAAAAGTGAGACATAAAAAAACAAAAAAGAAAAAAAACTTAGAATAACAAGTGAATTTTTATTTTTCTTTGGATTACCTATAAACTTTTGGGCTATTATATATTTATTAAACATCTAATAGTTGGACTTTTTTTAAAATATAAAAGATATATTTCTAATGGGCTAAATTATTATTATTAAAGTTTAGTGGGCCACTAATTAATAGGCTAGATTAGTTAAATATATAAAATCTAAAAGGTTAATTAGCTAATACTATTATTAAACATTTAGTGGACTAGCTTAGGGTATCCCACTACATGTTTCACCCCTGTATATCCTCATGCTATTATCTTATTTCCCAATTAATCGATTTGGTCTGTAAGTTGTTCTATTTGAACTTTCAAATGATTTTAAAAATTTATAAATGGACTCTTTGTCACGTCCTGGACCCAGGCCCGTACAAGCATGATTGCACAATAGACTTATATAGCAACTACTTTGTATCCGTCACCGCTCTATGAAAATGGTTAACCCAAGTTGCTATAAGAGTTCATTGTAACCTCTTATAAGCCATTTAAAATTTCAATTTTTATCCATACGGGACAAGGATATCATAATCACCCATCCTTCAGAAAGCGATGTCATCGTCGCGACCTAATCCATCGACCCCCCAGCGGCAGGAATCTAGAGATGACTCCTACAGGTTCATGAGGTGGCTACCGTACATGTATCACTTTGCCCCCATGTTCAAGATGTGGCGTCCATCCACGTGATACTTTGCCCTATAGGTTCAAGAGGTGACCCTCGTCATGTATCACTTTGCACATTAGATTCAATGGGGGCTCCCACGAACGTAGCACTTTGCCCTGCATATCACTTATCTCCCGGCGATTTCTACTGGTGACCGGCTCTGATAACATTTCTATCACATCCCGAGCTCAGGCCCGCTCAAGCGCGATTGCACAGTAGGCTTATAAAACATGTACTTCATATCCGTCGTCGCTCTACGAAAATGGTTAACTCAAATTGCTATATTGTATCATCTTACAAACCATTTTAAGCTTCTAATTTTTATCAACGTGGGGCAAGGGTATCACACTCTTGACCCCATTACTATTATTATCTATAAAAAAATATATAATATTGATACAAAAATTGCTATAAAATTATCTTATCATACAATGCATAATGCTCTTATTCATACTAGATTAACTAATTTTTTTTATAATATTTGAATCAGAAATTGAACTCGACTTATTCATGATCCTAGCTAGTCATCCTGTTATATTAGTTGTAGGAGTTCAGTGTTTCAGTAAGGAAATTTATATTTTCTAAATAAAAAACATTTTTTTAAATTTCGAAGAATGTGCTAAAAAAGGAAACTGGAGATATCTTCTGAAGATGCGTGATTAAGAAATAAAACAACTCAACGTTTTTTTTACAACAACAAAGCCAAAGGACTATTGACATATGTTGACATTATAATAACTTTCAAATTACACTTACTATGGATGGACTCACAAATTTTATTTAGGTGCGTTTTAGTACATATTTAGGTGGCAATGAACACCTGCGAATAATTTTTCAAATAAGCAATTTACTGGTTTGAAAATAGAAAATTTACCCAATGTGATTTATGAATAAATACAAAACCAGCATGTATGACGTGTGAGGGGGGAAGTGTGCTATGTTTGCCAAACCACAGTAGGATAAAATGTTTTTATTTACAACCCAATAATAATAAAATATCTATTACTGATATCATATTATGATACCACATGAGGTAAGATACTTATCATATTGGTAAATTGTCATAAAGAAAATCTCATTGCATGGGGGACAAGAAAAGAGAAGGAATATGGAAACTAGCTAGAGCATCAAGATCCGAAGTGAACAAATTAATGTTTTATATTGGATCACTTAGATGATGATAATTGTTTTGAGAGAAAAAGTGATGTGCAAAAAAATATTAGCTGCTTGCTTTGCACCTGTTCGTGTTATCACTCATTATTTTTTGAATTTGAAACTTATCCTACGCACCATCTTCGTCTTATCTGTCACTTCATGAATCGCTTCAATGCCGTTCTCTCGAACTGCGAGAAATGACTGCAAAGAATTCACCATCTGCAATAGAATCGCTGTCACTTTTCAGATCAGCAGCTTCATTCTTGTCAATTTTTGCTTTCTTCAGTTCGTTATAATTTCCAGACCTCCTATCGAATTCATCAAACTCGATTGAAGTTCGGCGCGTGAATTTCGGCTCTCCGTCCATTTTCCTTTTTTGGCAGCCAATTTTCGCTCGAATATCGCAAAGGAGTTCCGGATCCAGGTAATCCTCTAGCCTTCTGTTCGTCACTCCTCTTTTCAATTCCGCTTCTCGAATTTTCCGAATCTCGCAAAAATTCTGACTCCTCGCATTACACCTGTTGCGAGCCAAAAATCGAAATCATCGAATATAGAGTAAACATGATATTTTTCTATAAAAAAAAAATCGAGCTGAATTATACAAGTTATTCTGAATATTTTGGGAAGAGTTAAACGATGAAAGAGGTTGAGAATCCAGAGGTCGAAGGAGGCGTTTCTGGATTTCTTCCACGGTAGCAAGCGGACTTGAACCAGAAGCTTCGAGTTTGCTTTTCTTCATGTTTATTCTTCGCATGCAGATCAGAAGATGCCAATTATCTTCGGATTTTGATGTTCTTCAGGTAATTACTTTTGAATTTTAATGTGCGTGCAAATTCAATCAGTATCGGATCAAAATAAATCGACTTTCTCCTTAAAGAGTAGCAATATGAATTGATTTTGTTGGAATCTGGGATCTGTATTTGCATCCGGATTCAGATCATTTATTTGTACTCGAGGGATTTTATGTAATTTCGAATTCGGATCCTGTCGTGGGAAATTAAACAACAAAATGTTTTTCTCTTGTTTAAATTTTGGTTAGGGCTCGAATTCGAATTTGGGTTTCTTGTCATCATGGTTCGCCGTCGCGGGAACGATGTCCAGAACGAAGGCCTTCATTCCAGTTTCAATAACATTTCACGGAACGGTAAC
The DNA here is from genome assembly GCA_907163345.1 of Haberlea rhodopensis. Taxonomy (NCBI): domain Eukaryota; kingdom Viridiplantae; phylum Streptophyta; class Magnoliopsida; order Lamiales; family Gesneriaceae; genus Haberlea; species Haberlea rhodopensis. The sequence continues at coordinate 140,543 of CAJQUN010000545.1, forward strand.
AGAACGGAATTTTTAACTTTATCAAAAAAATTGAATATTTTAAGAAAAAAATATTTATTGGATGCACCCAAAAATGGTAGCAAGCAAAATGTTCCGTTCCACCGTTCTCTAGCTAAAAACCGTTCCGATACCGATTTTGTGGTGAAAAACGCCTTTACAAGACATGCACCTTTATATGCCGGAGCGCCGGACAGGTTGGGGGCAATCCGGTTCCGGAACGACCGTTCCGATACCGTTTCTGTAAACTATGCTTGTCATCCAATCCAAAGACTTTTTTTGTAAAATAAATGTTTACAATGAAAAGAAAATCATAAAAAATATATACCAAGCTTTATGGGGAATTTTTATAAAATGTCTAAATTAGACTTACAAACCTGCTATTCATCTTCACTGATCTTCAACGCAAGTCTTCCCCTGTGTTTGGCTTCGTCTTTGGTTTTTTGTCCCCACTACCTCGATTCAACATGGCGGCGGCTAGGGTTTATGGCATTTCTTCTTCGCGCTACCTAACTTGAATACGACGATGACAGCTAGGGCTTCGCTTTTTCACTTGGTCAGGAATGTGGCGTGACGTCGTTTTGAGCATCAAATGTGAACCCGAGATCTGTGCGATTGAAAGCAAGATGGTGCAAGATCTTGATTCTAAATCTGAATTTGAAAAAGAAGGGGGATTCTAGAGGGGGAGAAAGCAAGATCTGTGCGATTGAAAGGAAAGTTAGAATTGTTGTGTTTTTTTTCCGCTGGATCTGTGCCTTTTGTGGATTTGACGATTCAATATTGGATATCTTCCCTTGGAGCCCACATGCACCTTGTTATCTCACAAAATTACCATATATCAGAAATTAAATGCGACACACGATTTTTACGTGGGGAAAAAACCACTGGACCTAGTCCAGTATAAATTCCACTACAATATCAAAGAGTTACAATATTTTTTATACAATAAAATGGTAAATAAAGTGGTGAGAAAATGGTATAAAAATGGTGTTTGATCTAGCATTCTTCCTCTCCCCTCCCTTGAAACCATCGGCCATTCTCTTTATATAATTGAAGGAATTGAAAGTCGATGTAATCATTTCATCTGACATGTCTTTACCATAAGACTCAACCTATGGAATCAGCTTTACTTACGCAATGTCATCGGCTCTACCTACGTGATCCCGTCAGCGCAACTTATCTAAGCAATCAGTCCAAGAGACTTGGTCAATCCACTAACAAATCATTTACAAAAAATGGTAATTGAGGCTACAGTTATAGAATTTCAGGGGTTTGAAATTGAAGTAAAATCATGATAGAGTTAATGGAGATCATGTTACAAATGGAGATCATGTGTTGTAACACCCGGACTTTTAACCCTATAAATACCCGAACATTTCCAAAGCCAAAATTGCACAAGCTCTGCACCAAATCTTAAAAAAATACACACTTATATTCTGCACTTTCCAGCAAGGAAGAAGACCCATTTCAAAGATTTCTTCAACCCATATATATTCGAGCAATTTCAATAATTGGGTTTTTGAATACTATGATTCATTTCTAATTAAAAATGTATGTATGTGTTAAAAGTTCAATCGAATACATGCTATGAGTTTTCTAAAAATTAAGGCATCAAGAAATAAGTGTTTAGGAGCAAAATACTACATGCATGAGGGTCAACTCTTGAATTTGCGGAGCAAAGTGCTACATATACGTGAGCCACCACTTGAATCCATATAAACACCTCTGAATTCTTGATGTTAATGGATTCATGTTTAAGTTCCGTGCATTTTGAATCCGATATATATGTTCTATTATGAACTAAATTCTTGATGTTGATGTATGTAAGCAGTAGCTGTTGTCGGCATTGAAACACTTGTAATTGATGTTAAACTAAGCTTGAATTTATAAATACTTAAATGGTAATTATAGTTAGAAAATAGGAATTACATATATATAACAGTAGTTATAGTCTTACAGAATGGATTGAAAGGTTTGTAGTTGATACAGAACTAAGGTCTTTTTGATGCCGCTTTCAAACTTATATTAGTAAATACTTAAATAAAACAGAACGTCAACAATGGAACCAAAGGGCACTGCCATCAGGGTCATCATCCACAATCAAAATGTAATCTTTTTTTTCTTTTTTAAAAAAAGATTCCAAATGAATGGTGATGATGCCCCTAAGGGCACTACTCTTAAGGGCATCATCAAACAAACCGTCAACAATCGATAACATGTCAAAAGTATCTTCCGGTCCCCCCTAATAAAAATTCCTATCAGTTATACATTAAATTCGTGAAAAGAATTATCATTTAAGGGAATATTAAAAAATAAATAAAATCGTTGCCTGCTTTTAGCTCTTTGTATTCTGCCATATGATCACCTTTCCCCCCATTCTTGGGATAGTTAAGGAAGTTTGTTCACTAGTAGTAGTAGTAACTACCATGCTGGCGTGTTGCACATTGTTCTCCTTCTTTTAATGTTATACTAGTACAAGCTACGGATACAAACAAATCGAGTCATTTTGTGACCTTTGATTCATATTCGAAATTAATGAATTCGAGCCACTAAAACATGCTGGAACTTATTTTAGCAGAATTCCCCAAATTATTTTATTTGACCTTTCACGAATCGTTCGTGAGTTTTAATATTTTATTAATATAATATTATTATATGTTAAATAAATATATTTTGAAACTTTCGAATATTATCTCGTGAACATATTCTGATTTTCGAGTCGAATTCGAACTCGATCTTGAACTCTATAAATTTTATGCTACTTACAGTAACTCTTTCATATATTTCATCTAAAAACATTCTATCTAACTGAAGGTAAGCTCGATTCGACGAATTAAGAACACTTTGTGGTTCATATTATATTTATTTAAAATTTCATAAATTTGGGTCATAGGGCATGAAAACACATCCCCTTTCCATCTGTTTTTTTATCAGTTTTAAAAGATTGTTTTATACACATAATTTAGCCTCATGAACAATTATATACACGAATTTTGTTGGCCGATGGCTTCTTTTCCAGAAGGATGGTGAAAAACACGTTTCTTCTATTAGTTTTGGTGGCTTGGGTGCTAGTCAACAATGGTGGGATACAAAATGGAATTTGTGATGTCTACCGAGGGTTTCAACTCTTATATAAATCCCTAAATCCATTACCTGAAAATCATCCCTTCATATGTATATTAAGCTTATGTATCTGTATATGTGAGTTGTGAGGTGATCCTAGAGAGTTTACAATTCTCGTATGAAAATATCAGTAAATTGTGTTTTCCTCACGTGGACATATGCAATTGCTGAACCACGTAAATATTCATATTCTTATATGTGTATGATGTTTACACTTTATTTTAGAAATTCCAGCATGACAAATTTGATTTTATTGTCTAAAATTTCGATTGAACTACCAATATATGAGTGGAAACTTGAACACTCAATGGTCTAACCCCTAAATTATTAAGTACCGATTATTCTTTTGTTTTCCAAATTAGTACGCGAGTAAGTAGAATGAACAATCCTCAATCAGAATGCTACGTATGTATAACCTTGGACATCTAAATCTCAAGTTATCCCTGAATTATGGTAATTACAAGTAAAAGATTACAATTTTACGTTAGATTTCATTACCATGTTTTGAGAAACATTGGATCAATCTTCATCATCTCTTCTAGCTTTCTTGGTTTTCTGTTCTTCTACACTATCTTCAACCACCGGCCGGAATATGGATTCAACCTCGTCCACCGCCGCATCGAATTGGAGGCTCCGGCGAGCACTCGACGGCGACGCTTTTCTCTTAACTCCCGATTGCTGCGGCTTGGTTTTCCTAGGCGCCGGCGGGCATTGAGACGCCGGCGGGATTTTGTGATCCGATGATGTAGGAGTTCTGAACCCATCATCCACCTCATCAATATTCTGTAAAACATTATGGACGACTTCATCTTCTTTCTTAACCTCGATAGTTCCGAGATTTTCCTGTGTCTTTTCTTGAGCTCCGGCGCCTGATTCTGAACCAATTTCCTGACCAGAATCTGGGTTTTCCGTACTGGGTCGAGTCTGGTTATCTGGTTCGATGATCCGTTCTTGTTGGTCCTCGTCTTCTTTGAGTGTAAATTCTGGGCTATCGCTTTCGGACATCCTCAAAAATGGAGAAAACCCAAGAATTTCTGAGAACATTAAGGTGAAATCTTTGAGAAGCGTGAGATGAAATTGGTTGGGGAAGGCGATGTAGGAGTGAGGTGATGTACGTTTGATTCTACATGAGATTGAAATCAAGAAATTGAAGGATTAACATTTTTTTTTTCTTTTTCCTCCACAATTATGAAAGAATTTAGAAGGGAGATTTTGACAGAAAAAGAGAAGAAAATATGTTAATGAAGGCGGAGGCTTTCCCTACTAGTACTTTTGGCGAAGGATCCAATGCGAACACACACTCTCATGTAATCGTTCACCTCCTTTTAATTCAAGATAAATTATAATTTCTTTACTTTATATTTAATATATATATATTTTTTACATATTATATATACTTTACATAAATTTTATATATTTTGATATATCTGATGAAATATTACGTATTTTGTGGGAGGCGTATTCAATTTCATGATAATTTATCCAATTTAGCTAATTTAATTTACATATATCAGTATTGTAAATGATATTTTCAACTATATTTAATTAGTAGTGATTGATTTTATATTATCATAATCAACATTTTAGAGGTCAAACACTGCAAATATTTTTAATAATGTAAAAAAAGTTGAAAAATAGATAGAAAGTAACTTTATTATGCAATCTAGATGAAGCATTAAAATGTTAAATCATATTTATGATTATAAATTTTGAAAATCTAACTTTAAGATTTCTTGTTTTATTTATATTATTATGTGTATGTAAATAAAATTGCCATCTTATAATTTCTTGTTCGAGCACAAATAAAAAACAAGAACACGGATAGCACTTATTATGTTTTTACTCTGTTTTTTTTAAATAACGTAAGGTTGTATTTGGATCGATGGATTTAAATAAGTTGATCTCAAATATATTACTTATGCTTGGAAAAAAAATCTGAGAAGTACCCCGTTGGATCAGACCTACCATAATGTTGTGTCTGTGGGGATTAGTACATGGCAGATGAGTTCAACCTATCATGAAAGTGTTGCTTTAATATTAGATTCAATGATCTAAATTTGATTTGAAAATGTGTGGTCGACTGTTAAGATGGTATTACTATGGGCGAACCTAAGGGGGCCAAAAAATAAATATTTTTTTTTAAAACAAAAAAATTTTACCCATATTTGTAAAAAAAAAAAAAAAAAATTTTGCAACCGCAAATTTTTCTTAACTCTTAAGTATTATAAAAAAATTATTTCACCTCCCAAAACTTTTTTTTGGTTCCGCCAATGGGTATTACTATCATGTCTCATTTCTCAATACATATTGGTATAGTCTTTGGCATCTTCGTATACTGTTTGATTATTTTTAAATTTCAGACAATATAATTCAAAATTATACTTGTTATTAATATATTATTATAACATCGTGTCATTTCTTTTAATGTCGCAACAGTGAATATATACCAAAATTTTATATTCTATGTGGGTTATGTCGGTTACTTTGTTAGTTACACAATAGTAATGTAAATAATAGAAGAAATAAGTTATTGAATAATATGCGGTCTAACTGTATAATAATTAAAGCATGGAATCTTAATTAAGCTACCTTCATCTAATTGTATACTCTGTTTGGCAATTTCTGGATATTGTTTTGGAGCATTCTAAAGAAAATATATTGATTTGCCTAAAACGCGAATAAATTGGTAGGATTTTTAGTGGCAATTACTCGCACCAAAAAAAAAAAATTTAGTAGACCCAAATGTTATTCAATGTTTTGGCTTTGTGTTAATTGGACGTGGATTGTGAAGAGCAATTACAGACAATTGTCCTTCTAAATTAATATTTTTTAAAAAATTTGTGTGTAAATAATTTAGGTTTGTTTGATGATGCCCTTAAGGTAGTGTCCTTAGGGGCATCATCACCATTCATTTGGAATCTTTTTTTAAAAAAGAAAAAAAAAATTAAATGGATGATGGATGATGCCCCTGAGGGTAGTGCCCTATGAAATCACACTCATCAAAATATAGGTCCTGTCCTTGTACCCGTCTGTTTTGTGGATGGGATAAGTGGATCAATATTTTGAATGATAATTTAAATAATTTTGTAATACTAAATATATTTTGTGAAAATTAATTTAATATTTGATTTAAATATTAAAGATTTATTATATGTCTTGTCATTTGTAATGCCCAAATGTCCCCTTAATTTTGAATAAACAATTTTTTGGAAACTTTGTTTGCTGCTCTTAATAGCGCTGTCATCAGGAGCAACATCCATCATCCAAATGAAATCTTTTTTTTAAAAAAAAAAGATTCAAAATGAATGATGATGATGCCCCGAAAGACACTACCCTTAAGGGCATCATCAAACAAACCCAATTTTTGGTGGTCAATGGTCGTCCCCCCATGCCGTGATTCAGCCACCAACCCCTTCCGCCCAAGACCCTCACTGTCACCTAGTCGAACTTCGCCGTTGCCACCACTCGTGCCATCTTTGTCGCTGATTCTCCAGTTACACCTTCTGCTCATCTATTTCCCATACCGCCTCCTTTGATACCTTCTCCCTCGCCAGTAGTGGCTCTGCCACCACCAGTAATCCCATCATCTCCGCCGCCAGTTGTCACTTCACCACCGCCGACGCCTCATCCTGAATCACCACCACCACCGGTGCCTCTCTCCTCGCCACCATCTCCACCCCCATTGCCGCCGCCTCCTTTAATTCCTTCACCTCCACCACCTGAGCCAATATCCCCTCCACCACCTGAAGTACTTCCTATAATATACCCTCCACCGTTGGTCCCGTCACCACCGTCGTCAGTTCAAGAACCACTCATTCCATGGCTATCACCTCCTGCCTGGACCACCCCGAAGAATCCACCTCTAGTTTTGTGTGTTTCGTTAGTAACTAAGGTATCGTTTGGAGTTCGGGTCAGGGTGCTTATTGGGCCGGACCAACCGGAACCGGACAGGTCGTTCCGGTTCCGAACCAGAACCGGTTGGTCCGATTATAAACCGGAATCCGATCCGGGTTTTACCCGGATCGGATCGGTTCCATAGATCTGGAACCGCCAATCCGACGGTTCCGGTTCCATCGGTTCTTATAAAAATAAAATAAAGCTAATGTTGGCCAACGGCATTGTAGCCGTTGGCCAACGGACCGCCGTTGCCCAACGGCTATATACCTCATTTATCCTCTCCAATTTTTCATATCCAACTCTCTTACTCTTACAATCCTAATCTTGTATTCAATTATCTCGTTTTTTCATATTTCCACTAATACGATGTCATCTTCTTCTACTGGTCGTGGTGGTTCCTCAAATCCACATTTATTCCAAGAAAATTATGATATTTTTGCCGAGTTTGATAATGCTTATGATGTTGAAGAAGCGGAACACGTTGTAGAACCGGCGTCCCCCAAAATCCGGCCCCCGGCGGGTCATCCGCGACTACTGCCGCTTCGAGTCGCACGAGTAACCGTCCCAAACGAAGCAAGGTATGTGATCATTTTGACGTCGAGACAAAACCAGGTACGAACGAATCTGTTGTTATTTGTAAAATAAGTAAAACCACATATAATTATAAAACAGGTGGTTCCGTTGGTGGTACCGGAACTTTTAAGAAATATCTAGTTAAAAAACATAATTTTGATGATGTTACTTTACAACCATTAGGTAGAGAACCAACCCAACTTCAAATTAATCCTCAGTCTGGCACTAATTTTATCTTAACACCCGAAATGAACAAAAGATTATTCGTTCGTTTTATTGTAAGATGCGAACTTCCCTTTTTGTTTTCTGAAAAAGATGGCTTTATTGAATTTTCTTCTGGTATCCAACCATGTTTTAGACATATTTCTAGGCATACTTTGAAAAGAAATATTGTGGATGTGTTTCTTGATTACCGTAAGACTTTAGTTGATCATCTTTCTTCTATTAACTGCAGATTAAGTTTAACTACTGATATTTGGACGAATACCGCACTACTTTTTTTTCTTGTTATTACTTGTCATTGGATTGATGATAACTGGTGTTTGCATAAAAGAATTTTGTCACTGGATGAATTAAAATCTGCACATACTGGTTCCCAAATTGCTAAATATATTGTTAATGTTTGTAGATTTTATGGAATTGCAGATAAAATTTGTTCGATTACACTTGACAACGCTTCAAATAATAACGCGGCAATGCGTGAACTTAAAATATATTTACGAACAATGCTTAATGGTGTTTTTTCCATGTTAGATGTGCATGCCAAATAATTAATTTAGCAGTAAAAGATGGTTATGAAGATGCTGAATGTAGAAGCATAGACAAACTTAAAAATTGTTGTCAATGGATACGACAGTCACGCATTAAGCGTGATTGGAAACATACGTGTGCAAGTCAGAACCTTCGGTTTACTCTTTTTCCACCGCCCATTGTAAGTCGATGAAATTCTTTGCACAAAATGTATGAATCGATGTTACCTTATCAAGATGCTTTAACTTCTTTTTATAACTCTTATCAAATTCTTGAAAGTGATGAAAGTTATTTATTGTCTGATAAGGATTGATTTTTTGTTAATAATTTAACTGCTTTGTTAGCAACCTTTAAAGATGCAACAGATCGTTTCTCCGGTGTTTGTAATCCTACTTCTCATTATTTTCTTCCACTTGTATTTAACAAGTTTTGTAAATTTATTGAATTTAGAGATGATATTGAGTTGACGTCGTTCGTTTATCGTATGGAGGATAAGTTTAAAAAATATTGGGAACAAATTCCACACGTGCACTTTTATATCTACATTGTTAGACCCAAGTCAGGGTGTAGGATCTTTCGATACTTTCTTTGAATATTACAGTACGTTTTTGGATAAGGATGTTGACGATCAAAAGACGTCAATCATGCATTCTCTCCAAAATATGTTTGGATTGTACCATAGTGAACAGGGACAGAGCTCATCGGCGCGTGTAGTAGGAGGAGAAGAAGAAGATGCTAGTCAGTCACGAAGCGGAGGGATTAATCTGTTGCGGAGCCTTGGAAGAAAGAAGCAGAGAGGAAGCAGAGTGTCATCTACCGTTTCAAATGAGTTGCAGTTCTTCCTAGGTCAAATGTCCATTACAGATGAAAATTTTGACGTATTAGAGTGGTGGAAAGCAAACGCAAGACAATATCCAGTCTTAGCCAAAATGGCTAGAGATGTATTTGCAGTCCAAACATCCAGTGTCGCATCAGAGTCGGCATTTTCAACTTGTGCTCGGCTCATTGGAGACTTTAGAGTTTCTCTACAAGCAGAATCATTGTGCCATGGAATCGGAACCGGACCAATCCGGTTCGGAACCGGATTGGTCCGGTTCCACCCAAATCGAGCCCGGGACCGGTCCGAATCCAGCCCGTGAACACCCTGAAGTTCGGGATAGGATTAGTAATCTTCGGATTATTAATCTTATCCCATGTTTGTTTTATTTTTTTAAAAAAAATTATTCTATTATATTTATCTCATTATAATCCCAATTTGCAACAAAATGACATAAATACCCTTCCCGCCTTTTTTTAATATCTCAAAATTTGAAATTCCCGCCAAAAATTAAAACTTATTTCCTACAACTCTATTATTATATTGTATTATTTTATTTATTTCATTATTCTTCTTATTATTATATAATGATTATTATAATATATTATATTATTATTATTATTAAAAATTAAAAATTAAAAATTTAATATTATTCATATATATATGTGCATATATATATATATTATGATTATTATTATGTAATAATAATAATTATTATTATAATATGTTATTAATATAATAATTTTTATAAATTATATATGTTATTCTTATTATTATTATTTTTATTATATACACAAGCACGCACGTGTGTATATTTATACTATGTTTATTATTATATATTATGATTAAATATATATATATATTACTATTATTATTATTATATGCATATATATATATTATTATATATTAATAATTATTATTATTATATAATTATTATAATATGTTATTAATATAATAATTTATATATATTTAATATATACTATTTTTATTATTACTATTATTATATGTATATATACACACATATATATATATATTATTATATATTATGATTATATATATATATATTATAATAATCTATATAAATTATATATATATTACTATTATTATTATATATGCATATATATATACAAATATATATATTTATTATTATTTATATTAGTATTATTATTATTATTTATTTTATTTTATTTTATTATTATAATATATATTATTATATTTATAATATAATAATAATAATTATTATTATGTATAATATATACTATTATTATTATATATACATACACACAATTATGATTATTATTATTCTATATTATGATTATGATTATTATATTAATATTATATTATATATACTATTATTATTATTATATTATATATACTATTATGATTATTATTATATATATATATATATATTATTATTATTATTATTATTATTATGATTCTTAGATATTAACTATTATTTTTATTATATTTTATTATTATAATGATAAGGGTATTTTAGTTATTATACTATATAATAATCCTTATCAACCATCTTATTCTCCAATCAAACAGCATATAACTTATCACATACTATTTTTACAATCATTTCACAACTTTTTAATCTTTACATTACTTATCATATCCATCACTTCAAACGGTATCTAAATATAAAAAAGTTCAAAGGATATGTTAATTATAGGCCCCACACCCATAAATTTTTTGTGTGTTTTTTATAAATTTTTTTTTACCCTTTTTTTAAAAAAACTACGCAATCGTTACTTCGCTCTTACTAATGAATGAGCTCTTGTCAAGTGGGATGGTTCTCAAGTATATTTCGTTTGTCATTTTGTCTGGTGTTATATTTATGTTAGGTTATTAGTGGGAATGGCAACGGGGCGGTATTGGGACGAGTTTGGCCAATCCCAGGACCCGCTTCGCTACACATAAAACCAGAAACCGCCCCGCCCCGTTTAGACCCGCGAACCCGGCGGGTTCTACCCGCCCCGCCCGGTTTCCAATTTTTTTTTATTTTTTTTTAAATTTTTTTATCTAGAAATCAATTTTGAAACACAAAAGTTGAGTTTTATGTTTAAGTTTCATGTTTTCTCTAGTAAATATTTATAATAAGCATTGTAAAACTATATTTAATCTACTAAATATTTATTAATTTGCTCTTATTTCCTACAAAATGTCCAACTTCTTTAACATGAACACATGAATTTTGATATAAAATTAAATAATGACACTTTATTGTTCAATCAAAGAAGTAAAATGTATACTCAATATCAATTTTTTTTTTTAAAAATTAAAAATGTAAAGCGGGTTGGGTCCGGGCGGGTTCGGCCAATCCCAGGACCCGCCCCCGCCCGCATCCAAACCCGGTTGAAGCGGGTCCAGACCCGCCCCGACAGAGCGGGTTCAATGCGGTCCGAGTCTGGACCCGTCCCATTACCATCTCTATTTATTAGCTATGATTAAGGTCGTGTGAGAATTCATCATATCTATGATACAACGATTTAATGTACATTATGTTGGTAAACTGTATTTGCAAATAATAAAGAGAATTGATACTTGATTTGATAAAATTTTCAATATTAAGGTTCAAATTCATGGTTTGATTAACAACTTTTTCTACATTTAATCCATTCTTTATAAAATCATTTATAGTAGAAACTCTATAAATTAATACTCATGGGACCACCAAAATTTATTAATTAAAAGAGTAATTAATTAATCGATAAATTAATAATTAATAATTTATATATTAATTAATATTTTATTAATTTATAATGAATACTCAATTTACAAACACATTTCAAACTTCCACTTAATTATTGAGAGCGTTATTGGAACTGATAAAGATGATGAAGATGATGATGAAAGTTCTACCATGGAGCCCCCTTCGCGAAACGAGGCTATTAAAGCGGCAATCACATTGAATAATTTCTTGTTGAGCTATGAGAAAACAGCACTATAAGTTCTTACGATGATAAGGAAAATTAGAGACGAGATTCAAGGTGAAATTGATTTCAACAAAAAACAAAAGACAATTGAGTCATTTTTAAAGAAACTTTCATAAATCATTCATGTAATATGTAGTATAAGGCTCCGTTTGGAGTGTTGTATAAGAAAAGTAATCTTTGTATTACTTATCATATCCCATGTTTTTTTTATTTTTAACACAAATTATCCCACCATATTTATCACAATCTAATCCCACTTTATAACAAAATGACATAGATGCCCCTTCCCGCCTTTTTCACTATCTCAAAATTTGAAATTCCCGCCAAAAAATAATTATATATTATTATTATTATTATTATTAATATATATATATATACACATGCACGCACGTGTATATATATATAATAATAATAATAATGTATATAAATTATATATATTACTATTATTATATATACATAATAATATATATATTATTATGTAATAATAATAATAATTATTATAATATATTATTAAGATAATAATTTATAGATATTATATATATACTATTCTTATTATTTTTTTTATTATTATTACTATTATATATATATATACACACGCACATGTATATATATTTACTATGTTTATTATTATATATATTAATTTATATATATATTTTTATTATTATGGTTATTATTATTATTTATTTATTTATTAATATTAAGAGATTTTTATTATTAGAGGATAATGTAATAATAATAGAGATTATTACATATTATATATACTATTATTATATATATACATACATATATATATGTATATTATAATTAATGTTATATATATATTTTTTATTATTGTATTATAATATAATAATAATATATATTATTACATATTATACATACTATTATTATTATATATCTACTAACATACGTGTATATATATATATATATTACCAATGTAATAATAATATATATTATTACATATTATATATATTATTATTATTATTATATATACATACATACGTATATATATATATTATAATTAATGTTATATTTTATTATTATAATAATGAGTGTATTTTTGTCATTGTATCAAATAATAATCCTTATCAACAATCTTATCCTCCAATCAAACATCATATAATTTATCACATAATATTTTTATAATCATTTCACAACTTTTTAATCATTACATTACTTATCATATACATCACTTCAAACGGTACCTAATGAATTATTAATTTATATTTTATATGGGGTCTATAGAAATTATAAAAGTGTATTATCTTATAGTTTTAGTGAATTATTAATTTAGCACCCTACCCCCGAGTCGGGGCCGACCAAAAATATTATCTTAAAGAGTTTATTAAATAATCGAGTATTAATTTATAGAATTTCAACTGTAGTAAGGAAGGGATATAAAAGTTCTTCAATACTCTAAAATCAAAATGAGGTTATATATTTTAGGATATGCCAGCATTTATGTACAGTCTTGTAAGGAATCGTGTGTGACGAATACACGAAGATCAGCTCCTTATATCTCACCACGTGTACATCCGATGTCCATCATTCCACTAAGGTATGTTTGCAATTACTTTTCAAAACTGCTTATCTGTGTTTCATACCAAGAAATCAGGTTTTGAGTATTTTATTGCATTGCTTATGTTATTGCTTCTCTAAATACAAGTAGGTAAAAATAGAAGTAGAGAAGCATGCCGTAAGATGTTTTTCACTGCTTTTACTTGTGTGGTGTCAAATGTATAATAATTTGAAGTTCATTAAATTATTTTTTTATATTTTAATAGCAACACTCAATATTTTTGCAACTTTTTTCAACTTTAAACAAAAAATAACATAAAAATATTTTGAATAAACAATTGCAAACACACTTAAGTATCTACTTTTTTATATTAAAAAAATTGTTTTTAGGTGTTTGATTTCCTTAATTCTGATTCTATAAAAAAACAGATAAAAACTGAAAAAAAACTAATGAGATGTTTTTAGGTGGTTTAATTTATGTTATGGATTGAAATATATTAAGGTGTTTTTTTTTAATTTTAATAGAAAAATAATATTTTCTAATTTTAAACAAAACGCAGGTCCTTTCAATAAAGGATCCAAAATAAACCCTATATGTCCGCCGCTTCAAAACTTGTTCACGATTGAAAGCGATCGGGAAAGCAAGCAAATCTCATTAGAAATCCTCGATTCAACTCCATTTTTAAACTTAATCCAAAAATGCCTTGCTGTGGTGGAAACTGTGGCAGCGAGTCCAGCTGCAAGTGCGGCAATGGCTGTGGCGGGTAATTCATTACACGCCTTCTATTTGTTTTGGATGATCGTAAAAGGGTTTTCGATTTTTTTCCTAATTTAAATCAAGAAAATGGGGGTTTGATATTGCTATTATAATTCTAGTTATTTCGTTTCTATATCAGTAATCAAATTTTGTGCGTAAAAAAAATTGTGCCAGCTGCGGTATGTATCCAGATTTGAGCTACCCCAAATTCAAGTCTCCGGCTTCCAAAATAAGTACGTGTCGAGATGAATTCTTCAAACATGAAAACATTTGTAAAAATTCTAAGTGTCTAGTGTCCCTGACATGTCTTTAATATTGTCCATGTCCTAAGTCTACAAGAGTACAATTGCGGTATCTTACTCTTAGGTCTATCCAGACAATTGTTATGATTTGTTAGAACCTAAGAAAATAAGATTATGATATTGAATGATAAAGATGAAAAGCTTCATCTCAAAGGACTAGCTCAAATTGGAGTAAGTGTTAATTCCCAATTCAATGAGATTTTCTCCGTCGCTCTTCAGAGAAGCACACACAAGTCTTTCTAGCAGAAGCCATGTAGTTCTTGCGATCAATATTTCCATTTGTAGTTTTCAAATGATAATGCTGCAAATCCGGTGACTGGGAAACTTAATCTTATTGATTAAGTTTTGAGATCTTCATTAAATTTGAGCTCGTGTACTAATGTATGGACCATAGGTATAAATCTTCTATGTTTTTTATTTGTATCCGTAAGAAATGAAGATAACAGAAAGACTTTCAATGAAGGGACTCGTCTTCAAGAAAGTGCCAAGATAAATCAATCTTTATATGCACTTTCAAATGTGATATATGCACTAAACAACAAGAGGCCAAGGATGCCGCATAGGGAAAACAAATTGACATGCGTATTATAGGACTCTCTTGGTGGAACAAGTCGTGCTCTTATGATTGCATGTTTGGTATATCATTCTATATCCTGGTTATTTGCATATTAATTTAAAAGTTATAGGGATCA
The DNA here is from genome assembly GCA_907163345.1 of Haberlea rhodopensis. NCBI lineage: Eukaryota > Viridiplantae > Streptophyta > Magnoliopsida > Lamiales > Gesneriaceae > Haberlea > Haberlea rhodopensis. The sequence goes on from CAJQUN010000545.1 coordinate 155,908, forward strand.
CTTAAGAACTTGACGTGTATTTATCGTTTTCTTAGAACCCCCGTGAGTATAAAGAATATGCTCATACAGTAAGCTTTGCGGCTCTCTCTCGCCATGTATCAAATTTTTTGTCATCTCAGAATAATGCTTTTCTCGAATGTGAAAATTGACATTGATGCTAAGCTTCTTGCATGACTTGAATCGAAAGGGAAAATAAAAAGTTCTCAAAAAATGTGCCATTTCAGTGAATTCTGAAAGGAAAACAAGCACAAACACATGTCCAAACTCCACTGATTCAAAATCTGTTCAAAACCAAGAAGTTTTGAATTTGGATAGATTTTGAATCAGTGGAGTTTGGATTCCATTTCGATTTAAGCCATGCAAGAAGCTTAGCCTCCATGCCAATTTCACATTCGAGGAAGCATTCTTCTGAGCTAACATAATTTGATACATGGCGAGTTTTAGCCGCTAAGCTTACTGTATGAACAGATTCTTGATACTCTCCGAGGTTCTAAGAAAACGATAAAGAAACGTCAAGTTCTTAGGTGATCCCTATAACTTTTAAATTAAGATGCAAATAACCAAGATACAGAATGATATACCAAACATGCAATCATAAGAGCACGTCTTGTTCCACCAAGAGAGTCTTGTAATATGCGTGTCAATTTGCATTCCCTACTGCCTTCTTTCATAGCTGGGAGGGGTCGTTTAGTGTATATATTATATTTGAAAGTGTGAATAAATGTTGGTTTATCTTGGCACTTTCTTGAAGCCGAATCCCTTCATTGAAAGTCTTTCCGTTATCATCATTTCCTACACACATATAAAAAAAATTGGAGATTTATACCTACGGTCTATACATTAGTACATAAGAGCTCAAATATCTCGAAAAAAAAACATGCTAAATCAATAAGATTAAGCTTCACAATTACAGGATTTACAATATTATCATTTGAAGGAATGAAAATAGTGATCGCAAGAACCACATGTCTTCTGCTAGATACGTCGTTGAGACCTGTATGTGCAACCCTTCCTTATCTGAAAAGCGGTAGAGAAAATCTCATTGAATTAGGACATAACACTGACTCCAGTTTGAGCTAATCCTTTGATATAAAACTTTTCATCTTTATCATTCAATACATAATCTTCCTTTTCTTAGGTTCTAACAAATCATAACAATTGTCTCGATAGACCTCATAGTAAAATACCACAATTGTACTCCATGTAGAATTGCACATGGACAATATTAAAGACATAACACGGGACATTATACCAGGTAACTTACCATTCCCTTGTATAGTCATTTGCCAAATTTTCAACATAAGATGAAGAAACAACCACCATTGCAATTAAATTAAACGTCATTATGGATTGTTGTCAAAAGATTTAACTGTAGTTCAACTTCAATAGAAATGGAAGATTCAAACTTAATAAATATGACAAACAAACCAGCGGTTAGAGTATGTGTTTATTGATATATTTTTTGCTACCCAATGGGGTAGTGCCACATGGGTAGATCAAATCATTCATGGGATATATTCTCATCTAACATTGGGAATATACCCTATTTTGGATGATTGGATCTACCACATGAGGCACTACCTCATGAAGTAGCCAATAATATTTCGTGTTTATTCCTGTCAATGGTTGGGGTTGGGGCTTCCTCAACCTTTGATCCTACTGGTTAAACCAATGGATTTAGTTTTTTTTTTCCTTTTTTGGCCATGATTTATTAACTGCGAGAATTAAGCATTTCTATTGTTAACTAAGGGTCATTATTATTTGTTCATTTTTTATCAACGGTCAGGATTAAATAGACGTTTAAAAACGATCATATAAATTATTATTTTTTATTTTATTTTTTATAATAATTATAATTTTTACAACCTATAAATATCCTCTTACAGAATCCTTTTTTCACACAAACAACTCTCTAAAGTCTAACCTCTATACTCTCTTATTCTCTCAACTTAACTACACTTGCTCTTCATTTTTGCAGGCCTCATTGTGAGATTCTTTAATTTTACATTTAGTTAAGTTGTCACTACGAAATTGGTTATATACCGCTTGCAGTGTTGATTTGTTGGCACTATCACTATATATTGCCTTGATTCTACTGCTAGATTTGGGAATCCAACTGCTTTGTTAAATTGCTTTAATACTTATTAGTCTTATTTAAACTACGGTAATTATTGTATGGTATAGCCCTGAAATATTCCTGGAATTAAAGGTCTCACTCCTTAAAAATCTGGCTCACATTGTTGTCTTCTTGCCCGAACAACACATCTAATTTGTAGCACTCATTTTGATGGCGCCATAAACAAAACAAGAAAACAAACATCAAAACACACGCTTAGAACCCCAGAAAAAGCAAGATAAAATAAAGAAACTCTTGAAAAAGCCAGACAAAATAAAGAAACCCAGATCAAATCAATAATCAAAACCACAAGAAACCGAAATTTCTTACAAGGTCAATTAAAATTTCAAATTCTCCTCCCCCACTGGAAAAAAAATTTAAAAATGAGCAGTCTTGTAAACAGATAAATGGGAAACAGACAACCAGGATTCTTGATCTTTAAGGAGTCTGTGATTCTGGGTTCAGAAGAGAAACACAGGAGATGGCGTTTTTATTTTCTCGAAGAAATTTCTCTGGGAGAAATGGCCGAACTGGTGCGACAATTCGAACTTTAGAAATCGAACAAGAATAAAGATGCTGGGAGGAATATGTAACGGGAGTAGAAATGTTTCCAGTTTGTGTTTCGATCCAAGTATGATTGTAGGTATGCTCGAGCTTGTGGCCTTTCACCCATTGTTGATGAAGAAAAGGCCAAAACAACACTTAATGATGTCTATAACTTCAATGTCTTAAAGGTAAATGATGGGAGACGATGCACCACTGTAAATGTTCACTTCTCAAAGCATTGTGCACTACAATGCACACAAGATTCACTTAAACTCGGTGGGCCACTGTATGTGATTGCGTTTAATTTGGACTCATTTCATTATTGTCAGGTACCCGATTATATTCATGTTGTGGATTTAGCTGATGGCCATATTTCTGCTTTGAACAAGCTCTCTAACCCTTTTGTAGGTATGATTTTCGGATGGTGGTTATTTTCTTTTACTACGGTGTTAGTGTCAATTTTTCCTTGGGACCTACTGATCAGGTTTAAAAAATAAATTGATAGTAGCTGTTTGAATTCATAGTTGGATTTGTATTCTTCTATGCACATATATTAATCTTATGAGCGAAGACCATCCTCCCAGATCCTAATTCGATCATTATCCCTGTGAAAGTAAAATGCAATTCTTTTTTATTATGATGGAGCCGAAGACGAGTATAATGCTTTTGTGAGCTTCCCCTTTGTTAGGTTTTTCATAATATTCAGCAGATGGATTCCGCTAGCTGATTGTGTTTGCTTTCCTCGCTTTTCCTTTGTAATCGTGTGTTTGCGCACACCAACTTGGAAAAATATGGAAGTGACAGGACACTACGAAAGTTATTGAAATTGACTCCAGATATTCCAGGGTGAATTTTGGTTTTCTTTTTGTTTTTTCTTAGAAATCGATACATGTATTATCTTCAAATATGTTTATAAATGTTGGTTGATTGGGCAGCTGAGGTAGTAATTAAATTTTATTGTCTCATTAAAGAACCTAGATCTTAAGTTACAAGGTTCTCACTTCTCAGTTCTGTTTTGTTTTGATTGGAAACTAAATCAAGGATCAAAGATTTGATTTGATAGGATATGGAATTTGAATATGAAGATTACTAGAATCTTGAGAATATATTTGTTGATATAATATTTCCTTATCTTAGAAGATAACATAATTAGTTAGGTAACTTGTGTATAAAATGATGTACGACCCTATGTAAAGTTATTACTGGGAATATATTCTGAAATTCCACTTGGTATCACAGCCAACAAACAGATCCTAATTTTTTTTGTTCGGCCTTCATCGCTGAACCGTTGTCTCATCGGCCTTCATTGCCAAACCCATTAATTTCCCTTCTTCCCACGGTGACTCCGACATGACTTCCGAAGTCAACTCTGCACTCATTTCGGAGAAAACTCCGATTACTGCACTGATCGGGACACCTTCAACACATCCAGACAATCCATCAATTAACTGGCAAAAACTATCTAAAATGGTTCCAGTTTGTCCGCACTTATCTGAAGGGAAAGGGAAAAATAAGTCATATGCTCGAAACAGGACCACTGCGCGGTGATGCTCACTTCGATGCATGGGACGAAGAGGATTCTATGATTATGTCCTGGTCATGGAGTTCTATGAGTCCTGACATTAGCGATACATGCATGTTTTTGTCCACAACCAAGGAAATTGGGGATGCTATTAGCCAAACATACTCAAAATGCCAGTGATGCGGCACAAATATACGAGATAAAAACCAAGACTGGAGCCACAAAACAAGGCACCAAATCAGTCACATAATATGCGAACATTCTGCAAAACTTATGGCAAGAATTGGACCATTATCGTTGCATTGAGATGAAGTGTGCACCGGATGCAGCAATCCTGTTTATTGAACGGGATCGAAGCTATGACTTCCTGGCTGTCCTTAATATGGAGTTTGATTTAGTGAGAGTTCAGATTCTCGGGAAGGACGAGATACCATCTTTAAATGAGACTATTTCATTGATATGTGCCGAAGAAAGCCGACGAGGCGTCATGCTTGACCCACAACCCATAGATGGGTCTGCTATGATAACAAGAAGAGATAGCCCATCATCAATGCTGCCAGCCAATGGCCATCACGATACATCTCATTCTGAAGGCCGAGGTCGTGCCAAACGAGACAATCTCTGGTGTACCTACGGCAAAAAATCTAGGCATGCTAAAGACAAATGCTGGAAGTTACAGCCACCCGCCAAGAATGGGGTCATAAGGGCGGACCTCCCAAACCTAAAGGCCAGGCTTACCTCAGTGGTCAATCCACGGAGCAGCCATTGCAGGACAAAGTCTCCACCCCGATTGATTTCAACAAAGACGAAATCGATAAGCTACGGAGCTTTTTAAGCTCCCTGGAATCACCTGCTGCCGCCTGCTCACTCCCCCTTTCAGGTTAGTTCTCGTCTTCTCATGGATTATATGTCTCGGATAATGTTATTAAGGAATTATGGGTGATTGATTCTGGAGCTACAAACCATATGACCCATGCCCCACTACATTTCTGCACCTATACTCCTTGTCCGAGTAATAGGAAAATAACAGTGGCCAATGGTTCTTTCCTCACAGTTGCCGGTATTGGAAATATCCAACTCAGTCCACACATCATCCTACACGTCTTACACGTCCTGAAATTGTCCACCAACTTACTATCCATACATAAGCTTACACATGACATGCACTGTAATGATAATTTTCTACCTTCACAGGACCAGGTTTCAGGGAATAGGATTCGACTTGCTAAGGAGAAGGATGGACTCTACTACTTTGAAGAACCACATGCCTCTACCTTTATCACTCCCTTCTTCATCCAATAAGCATATTATTTGGCTTTATCATTTTCGATTAGGACATCCATCATTTATCACTTTGAAAACTATGTTTACCTCTTTGTTTAAAAGGGATTAGTACTGATATTTTTTATTGTGATGTTTGTGGGTTGGCTAAACATAAACGTGTCGTATCCAATTAGTAATAAAAGAAGCTCGGTTCCTTTCTACTTGATACATAGTGATGTTTGGGGACCTTCCACAGTCCCAAATTTATCTGGCTCCCGATGGTTCTAGAGTTTCTTGGATTCCTTCTTAAACAGAAATCTGATGTAGGTACTGTGCTACAGACCTTTCACAAAATGATCAAAACCAATTTGGGATTAAAATTAAAAGACTTCGTAATACGAAAGATTATTTTAATCACACCATTTCCCCATATTTTCAAAACGAAGGGATTATCCATGAATCATAGTGTGTTCACACGCCTCAACAAAATGGGGTCGCTAAACGGAAAAATGGCCATTTGTTAGCTACAACTCGAGCCCTCTTATTTCATCAACATGTCCCGAAACACTATTGGGGCGAGGCCCTATTCACTGTCACTCACATCATCAACCAACTACCTTCTCGGGTGTTGGGATTCCACTCTGCAATGGATTTCCTTTCTAGTTATTATCCAACGGTCAAAACCACTAATAACCTGACCCATCGTGTCTTTGGGTGCACTGCCTTTGTGCACATTCACAACAATCATATTGGAAAATTAGATCCAAGGGTTGTTAAATGCGTTTTTATCGGTTGCTCCTTTACTAAAAAAGGCTACAAGTGCTACCCACACAAAAATCCTTTCTCTATCGATGTCACTTCTCATGAGCGAACCCTCTTATTTCCCTCGAATTTATCTTCAGGGGGAGCCTTTAGTTGAAGATAAGGATAGGCACTTGGAACCTGATTTTTCGAGTTCCCAGCCTCTTCACATCAAGCCATTCCAACCTCTCCAACCCTTCCCGTGACAGAAAACAATGCGCTCCGTGATCCCAAGTTGTTCTCACAGGTATACTCAAGTAGACATTTGAATCCTAATTTGGTGCAAGTCCAAGACTCAACCTCTGTTCCTGAGGATGAAGTTAATGCCATTTCGGAAAATCCTAATCCATCCAGCATTTATCATGATGTTCCTATTGCCATCAGGAAAGGTACAAGAGAATGCGCTAAACATCCATTGTATCCTTTAGCAAATTTCGTGTCTTTTAAAAAATTCTCACCATCCCACAAAAGTTTCCTTGTTAGCTTGAACAACATTCAAATTCCTAATACTTAATCTGAGACATTATCTAATGAGAATTGGAGAAATGCCATGAAAGAAGAAGGCAGGCTTTGGAGAAGAATCGAACTTGGGAAACTATTGATCTCCCACTTGGAAAAAAAGCCGTAGGATGTAAGTGGGTGTTTACATTGAAGTACAAGTCAGATGGATCTCTCGAACGGTACAAAGCCAGACTCGTAGCAAGGGGTACACACAAACTTACGGGGTTGACTATCAGGAACATTTTCTCCAGTTGCAAAAATGAATACATTAAGAATTTTACTGGCACTTGCAACCAACTTCAATTGGCATTTGGAACAGTTAGATGTGAAAAATGCATTTCTCCATGGCGATCTAGATGAGGAGAAGATATACATGGAGGTTCCTCCAGGATTCAATGTAGATTAAAAAAGGCACTTTATGGGCTTAAACAGTCAACAAGGGCCTGATTTTGGATATTTGCTAAGGTGATGCTTGCAACTGGATACAAACAAAGCCAAGGATATCGCACCCTCTTTATAAAACAATAGAACTCAGGGGGAGTCACTATCTTACTTGTATATGTGGACGACATAATACTGACTGGAAATGATGAGGCAGAGAAGAAGACATTGAGAAACTGTTTGGCCAAAGAATTTGAGATAAAAGAGCTTGGAAGATTGAAGTATTTTCTGTGAATATAAGTGGCACACTCAAAGGAAGGTTTATTTATTTCACAACAGAAATATGTAATTGATCTCTTGAGAGAAACAGGAAAATCTGCTTGTAAACCAGCTATTACACCGATTGATCAGAATCATAAGCTTGGGGAAGCAAGTGAAGATCCAGCCATAGATAAAGAAATGTATCAAAGGATGGTAGGGAAACTCATGTACCTTGCTCACACACGACCGGATATTGCTTATGCAGTAAGCATAGTCAGCCAGTTCATGCACAGCCCGAGAGAAGTTCACCTCCAAGCACTCTACAGAATTTTACACTACCTGAAGGCCAATCCTGGCAAAGGTATTTTGTACAAAAGAAATACAGGAGTGGTGCCTAAGGCATATACGGATTCAGACTATGCATGTTCAATTACTGACCGACGGTGTACTACTGGTTATTGCACTTTTCTTGGAGGCAATCTTATTACTTGGAGAAGTAAAAAACAGAATGTGGTAGCCAGATCAAGTGCAGAAGCAGAATTCAGAGCAATGTCTCGAGGAGTGTGTGAACTATAATGGATCAAAATAATTTTAGAAGACCTTTGAATCAGGTGGAAAGGACCGATGAAATTGTACTGTGATAACAAATCTGTCATTAGTATTGCTCACAATCCTTTTCAGCACGACCGAACAAAACATATTGAAGTAGACAAACATTTCATAAAGTAGAAGTTGGATAGTGGAATAATATGCACCCCGTATGTTCCAACCGAAAGCCAACTCACAGACGTACTTACAAAGGGGCAAAGTGGTGCAGAATTTCAAGAACTTGTTTCCAAGCTGGGAATGCAAGACACATACTCACCAGGTTGAGGGGGAGTGTTGGGAAACTAGATCAAGAATCAAAGATTTGATTTGATAGGATATAAAATTTGAATATGAAGATTACTAGAATCTTGAGAATATATTTGTAGAGATAATATTTCCTTATCTTAGAAGATTGCATAATTAGTAGGGAACTTGTGTATAAAATGATGTACAACCCTATGTAAAATTATTATTGGGAATATATTCTGAAATTCCACATGTTTAACAATTTAGAGATTTAGATCACCAATTCAAAGGAAGATAAATAAAAAGGAAAAAGCGAGGGACAGATGATGAAAGGGGTTATTTACTTTATTTTCTTTTCATGCTCAGGGTCAGAGGAACGTGATGAATGCTACAAGCCAATTCTTAAAGAACTTCAACGACTTTTTTCCGCACAGTTCTAAAGAAAGGCACAGTTTCTGCAATATTTTACTTACCACCATTATATGTTGGATGATGCTAGACTATCTCACTGTTGCTGTTTTCAATGGACTATTTGGTACATAGTACCATAGTAGTTCACACTGCTTTAAGATGTTAGTGTATTCTGGTGGTAAATGCTGTGTAAATTCTCTATTTTAACAGTCCTCATGTATGCTTAGTCCCTGGAACTGGATTTGGGAGGTTAGCATTAGAAATCTCATGTTTGGTATGTCTTCGTGATGGACACTTAGTTTTCTAAATAATCTATTTCCTTGATAGCAGCCTAACATTTTTATCACATCACAGGTTTTATAAGCCAAGGGAATGGATTTTCTTACTATATGATCATATGCTCCAGTTTTATATTAAATCAGTGAGAGACTTCTGATTTTTGTTTTGTTCAATACTAATTTATCAATTCTTTAGATCTCAAGTTGTTGATGAGTGGACAATATATCCATGGATACACAGTAACTGCAATTCACTTTCAGATGATGATCAGCTCATCTTGTTTCAATTCCAGATATTCATCCAGCTAGGTGCTGGTTAACTTTATCGAATTTTTTTTTTTGTAGCTTCTCTACCCTTTCTTTATATGCGCATCCATTTTTTATATTCTCTTTGTTCCTTTGATGGTTATTGTACTTACCATCTGTCATACTAGGAAGAAAGACTGAATTAGATATGCATTTTCTGATAATACTTGTTTATTTTCTATGTTACCTTTCTCCTAATTAGTTGAGCATTTTTTATCCTTCTGTTTCTCCACCGTGCCACTCTTGATCGAGGCAGTACTATGAAGTTCATTTTCGAAGATATGCTTATTTTCGTCTGTACAAACTTTGAAGGGCAACCGCATGGTGATTCTTAACAAGTTATTCATCTTAAATGATTTATCATAGTCTGATCAAAGATACATGCTTTTGTGTCCGGAGCCAAAATGGTTATTTCAAATTTGGTAAATTATACTTTTTCTTGGTGACGATTTGTGTTATGTCCGAAGTTTTAACTTGTAAAATTTAAGTTAGTTTTTTTTTTTCTTTTCTTACTATCTGTCTAGATATAGTCTTTTTTGTTTTCACTCATTTTTATTAGGTTTGATGAATCTTGTTCACCAGATCTTCTAGCTCTTTTTAGCTTCTCATTTGATGAAGATATTTACTGAATTTGTGTTGCTTTTAGAGATTGTACTCTAGGTTTAACTCTTTGGAATTTTATCCCAGATAATAGTTTGCAATAATGTCATTGTCTACGAGGAACTCCGTTAGAAGTAGAGCCTATGATTAAATGTAAGGAAGTTCAATAATTACCTTATGTTGTAAAAGTTAATTCTCACTGGAGTACTTATGTCTTCATTTAAGCAAATCATGATCAGATAGGCTTTAAAAAATGTAAATCTAAGAAACGAAAAACCAAATAAACGAATCACTGACGCGGTGTAAAAATCACTAGTGTGTATATATATGTATTCTTGCAAATATGAACTTTTCAGCAATATTTTGCTCATAGTAAAATCTTCGAATTACGATGACCAATGCTGTAAATATGATAAACATCTATCGAAAACATCACCATAAATATGAGAAATAACCGCTAAGGTCTAAAGTTTGCCATTTATTTCTTCGGAATTTGTGCGTCCGTTTTTATGAAAAAGTTGGTTTGGTGCCTTTCAGTTAATATATATATATATATATATATATATATATATATATATATATTGTGTTTAGCGAGGGAATTCTTTACATGCCATCGGCCCGACGAACCAGTTGCCCATTTGAGTACGCCCAACATATAAATTTAAAACCCCCGACCAACCAGTGGACATGATTTCATGATAATTAAAAAAATAAATTAAAAGGAAGAGCTGATGTTCTTCGTAGCCAGACATGCCCACCCGTTATGCATCAGTTATAATAATAATATGTTTACAAGAACCTGATTTTAATGTAGGTCTCGATGTAATTTATCTAAAAAACTTTCTTCTAGAAATTAATTATTAATTATTATACGGTAAAAATGAATCAAATCAAGTTAAATATTAACCATTTTCCGTATTCAAACTTGAACTGGATGTCTGGATTCTGTTAGTTACCTCGAAACTCTACATTCAAGTTCCACTCAATTTAAAGTTTAAATTAGAGTTCAAAATTAGACCGTGTTTCCTATACAAGGATGAAAAAAATTAATTTCTACTACAAAATGTTGGGGACTTTACAGAACATCGCGTTTCCTGAACTGTACAAAGGGCACGGTGTACGGAGAAGATAGATTACAGCAATAGAACCACACCTGCCTCAAGCTGATATGTTCAAAAACCAAACACTGCTACGGCCCCTCAGGTCCTCTGTTTGACTATGAATTGATGGTGGTATGGAGAATTGCATTTCTTTGGATTTGACAGAATAATCCAAATCTATACAGCCTCGAAAATATCATTCAGAAACTAATAAAAATTATTGTGGAGACCAACAGGTTAAACGCCAAGAACATAATGGCCACAATCCATGTATAAACCCACAACTCACCAGAAGAATCATTTCAATCGCAGAGCTAAAACATAAAAAAAGAGCCAGTTGTCGTTTGCCGAAGCACCTTTGAACTTCGATCAAGCCCATGAGAAGCCACCTAGATGGCAGAATCAAAAGTTACAGGCAGATAAAAACAGGAGTATCGACAGGATGAATATTAGAATAATTATTTTCCCAACTACAAAAAAAAAGTGCTTCAAAGTTGAGGCTATTCTCTCAAAGTCGGTCAGAAAAATTTCCACGAAAAATATCAAAAGAGGCATGACTTGTTGTTTATAACTACAGCTTAAAATCACTAGTATAACACCATGGAATCTTAGATAAAATGAACCGGATAGGATGGAATTACAAATGGGAATATAATCATTAAAGACAATTCCATCAATCAGGGTTACTGATATTTGTTCATGACGATGTTAGGGATCCGTATCCGCTTTAACAAAAAGCAGTAAAGTCATAAAATTGCATCTAAAGCCCAAGAGCTAGACTTAGGGTCTTACACAGTCAAGACATGAATTCAAAATATAACGAGGGAAAAGAAACCATTGTCATTTACCATATAAGTCAGAGCTGCATATCGCTCTTCATTCAAAAACAATGGCTTCCCTCTATGCATTTCAACATCCTGCAAGAATAAAGGGAAAGGCTGTTGAACTTTGCAATATGGAAAAGGCAACTTTCATCTTTGGGAAATTAAAAGAATTAGGTGAAAAACTAATTATTCAAGCACCATAAGCTAATAGAGAAGCCAATTTTTACCTCTTCACCAAATGCATCCAAGTAGGGAGATGGCCAAGGTGCCTGACGTGCAGATCTCTGAAGCAAGATAGTAGTTCTCTGTGACAATGTATTGTACAAGTTTTTTATTATTATCACAAAAGCTCCATGCCAGATATGGAGAACAATGGTTGAGGTTTCCATATACTGATAAGAAAGTAGCATAAATCTTGTAAAATACACAACGTACTCTAATCAAGAGGAATACACCAACACCAGCACCGCAGGCCATTGCATGAGTCTGACAACCAGTTTCCCTTGAGTATAAAGGAACAGAGTCAAAAATTTACAGAGCTCCATGCAAGATGCTTGCATGGTGTGTACATGCATAATATATGTTGTATGAGCATGAATGAGCATTAATCACATAAAATAAGATAGTGTGATAACCTGCAGCATGTTTTCCAGTTAGGTGAGCACAATTTACCACACAGCAAGCACAAAGCAGGCTCCTCCTTTAAAGCTCCACAGTCTGGGCAAGGCCTTTTAATATACCTAACGTTTCATAGTCTTCCACATTAGTGATAAATGCATGCAAAAATAAGCAAAACTACGGTACAGCATTAACCAACAACCCCACCTCTGCAACAAATCCTGGTAAAGATGAGGCAAAACCATCAGCTTAAATGGGACTGCAGGAGTACATTTCACTAGACCTTGGGATTTATGAAATCTTATCGCTTCAGAAAAATCGCACAGCCATCTCGAAGCTGTCCACCGCAATTTTTTGTCAGCAATAACGACAGCAAGTGGGGGAATGCTGAACATCTTCTCAAGCTTTTCAACCTCGGGAAGCTCTTCCGCAGGGTTATTAGCACACTCTGCATATTGAGATCCATCCCACGTTTGAATCCCATTATTGAATGGGATTGAATTCGAACAATATATTAGTTTCCAAAGTAATGCACATCTCCGCAAATAAGGAAAGGTTAAGCTACGGATGAAATCATAAATGTCATATGTAGCATCAACAAAATAGGAATCAAAACAATGCACAACTTCTCCGCGTTCCCCCACAGCTTTGTAGATGTCAGTGATCAAACAATCATGGCATCCCAACCCACTTACAATGCCTTGTCTTTTTTTGCAATATGTAAGTATGGCCTGTTGCACAAGATTGAATAAAAAGTCAGGAAAATGGTAGCAAGTTTATATCTTTTACAGGACAATCAAGAGAATTTTTGTTTCACCTGAGTCACAGAAACAACATAAAAAGCATGAACAAGAGACATATAGGATTCCTTGCAAGATAAAATTGGCCATGGAAGACAGAAGAGTGTCCACATTAATGATGAGAAGGCATCACAGGCAAGGACGGGCTCAGACAGGCGTCTCCATAACTGAGTGTCTGGATACTGAACATCTGCTTCAGTATTTTCTAATATATAAAGCATACTACCTGAAAACCATAATATAATACACAACTTCAAATTTAGTAATGAAAAAAACAATGCCTAGAAAGAGAAAAACAAAAGTATGTTGGTTAATATAATTTCTTACATATAAGTACTAGACTTTGACTCCTCTTTTCTTTAATCTCTCACAACCTACTCATTTTTATTCATTTGAAAGTCATCATATTGAAGTGTGTCAGATGAAAGATGTGTCCTGCTAACGGCCAGAAAATGTAACACATTTGTGGGAAACTGATTATATGTTTAGAAGAGATAAAACATCCAGAAAATTATGGAAGTTAGTGATAACGGTAATTTATTTGGAGCTTTGGAAAGAAAGAACACAGATCTTTGAAGGAATAGAAGAAGATGCATTTCAACTTTGGAAGAACATCGAATAAATGGATTTCACTTTAGGAATAACTGAATAAAGACCTCAAAAGTCATAACAAACCCGTTTAGTTCATCATTAATTGAACGGCAACCTATATTAGCCTGAAATGAATAAACAAATGTACAACTTGTTTATATCAGGACATATTCTGATTGAGATTTCAACCTATTGATGGACTGGAATGATGTGTTATCCACCGATTAAGCATCTCTATTTATTTATTAATAAAATTTGTTCCTATTAAAAAAGAAAGAAATAAATTGATTCTTGTTCAAGTTTTTGAAGCAGTGCCATTCTCACAACTAAATCATGAGACTAAATAAACGGTTAAAAAGAATTAAATAACAATGAAACTCACATAAAGGAACCAAAATCAATGATGGGTATGTGTCTTCAACATAATGCATATAAATCACATTTCTATTTGATACCCCACAATAACAAACAAATTATGAGATCAACCGATTTCCTTTAAAACATCTTGAAATGTTTTTTTTTTTATCAGACAAATAATTTTATTAGAAAGAGTACTAGGAGTACTCCAAAAGTTACAACATCTTGAAATGTTATTTCATAAGCATTTTCCAATGTCAAGAATCAATCTTGAGAAATATCATTTGGGGAAAGGAAAACAGCACTACGAACCATACCTCCTCGTTGGCAAAGGTGACTGGAATACTCATTTGGAGAAGCGCCACAGCATAAAGACTTGGCACAAAGCTGAATGCCTCTTAACCGTAAAAGGACAGTCAGAGAATTCGACGATCGAATGCTTTGAGTAGCATCCATGAGCAAGGATAATATAAAACCGCTAGAAGAGTTAAGTTCCCGGTACAATGTGCCCAGGCTGTAATTTGAACTCAATGAACTTTTTCTTGACCGAGCAGCAATTTCAGTTGATATGAGGGAGTACCTCAGTGTATCCCACAGAATCAACGAGTTGCTTACCCTCCCAGTTTTTAAAATCTTTTCCTGGCCTGGATAGTACAGTCCACGCAACAAACGAAGGATAGGTTCAAGAGTTGATATTATGCTAACACTTCGTGCTGGAAAAGCTGTTAGACTCTCATTACTTCCAGCGACATTTGCAGCAGTTTGTACCAGTGCCAATGCATCTTGGAGACGTAGGGAACCAACCATGTCGGATGAGGTTGAAGGGACACCAACATCCATGAAATTTCTAGTCGAAACAACTGAAGGCTGAGGAATCTTTCTCAGACCTCCAGGCAATGCTGGGAGGACAGCGTTTGCAAGTCCTCTACACACTGGACAGAGGAACTCACCCTGACAAATGGTTTGACCATTATCAAAACAATTTTACAAGCCTTACACCCAAAGGTTCAAGATGGGTAAAGAGGTTTTACCTGATCTGGATCCACAATATGTCCTCCTTCAAACACAATTCTTCTGATATATCTGCATTCATAGCAAAGCGAGCAAATTAATCCTTTCAATTCATTTCCATGTTTAAAAATAACAATAAAGTTTTATGGTGATAATAATAACATTTAGCCTTTTAATCTGGAGGCCAAATTACACACAAGCATTGCTGCTGTACATGACAAGTTGGAAGCAAAACTCGTGTCTTCAGGTATGAATAAGATATTCAAATCTATGGACGAGAAAGCAAAGAAAGATGGCAATCTTAGAGACTCGACTGTCCAACTCAACACTATGGACCTATTTAAAATGTATCAAATGTCAAACTAGCTCTGAAAAGTGGAGAAGAGTCTATACCCTTCCACACACAAAATGTGGGATACACTAAGAACATCCAACCGGGAAAAATGACGAAAAAGTAATTTCAAATAATAGATTCGTGTTTTAAGGCCGGGAAATTTATTGCGGAAATTATTTGTATAAGACTGGAAGAATATATGCTTCACATATTGTCATTCTTCTAGAAAGGCACATGACAGGTTCTTCAAATGCATTGTGGTAAACTTTAAAATATGAGTCCAAGTTGGTTAACAGTGTGATCAAAGAAAGGGAAATGCAGCCACTATATTGCTCGAATAACTGAGGAGTAGCATCAACAGTCTGGTTGGAGCCTGCTTGGATTTCTTCAATTAAAGATAAGCCATAGAAGTCCTACTGCTTATGCTGTTTTGGACGGTGTTGTATTTTAGTAAGGTCTTCCACTATACATGTAGCTTAGATATTTCAAATGGTAGGTGGTGTAGAACGTTCCAGCAAGTCCAGAGTATGAGAGAGTGTGTGTGTGTGGTTTATTTCTCTTGGAGTGGGTGGGGGGAGGGTCTGGGTGCGGTTGTGGTGGTGGATATGAGAAAGGTATACCTTTCCCTGAGTGATGATAAATAACGATCAAGACATTCTTGATGCACTGCATGCCCACAGGAAGAAACATAAATCCCATCACCACCAGTAGGACCAAATTTATCACGTTCTAAATGCCATGTATTGGCCTCTGACTGCATCCGATCACTGCGAGCGTGAGCATGCTGTGAAGCTGAGGGACAATCCGTCGGCTCTTTAGAGAGCGCAGCAATGTATTTACCCAACAAAAGAGATTCAGCACCGCCACTTCTTTCCATGTTGCTTTCAGTGGCTAAAAAGGTTCCATCTTTATTTGGGGAGTCTGAGTTGTTCGAACCGGATTGAGATCCCTTGATCAACAGATACATGCGTTTTTCAATTGCCTCAAGGGAGGACGCTGTCCCCTCCACCTTGTCTGTTGACATGTAAGGTCGCTGAACATTCTTAAGGGAAGGGAATCTAGCCTTAACAAATTGCAGAAAACAATCAACTTCCCCTGGTTGTCCCAAGGAAGCAAGATCGTTTAAAGCACTCTGAACTACATCAGTCAACTGAGAAGATGAGATCATATCGGATCCATCGGAGATATTGACCGGCAATATACCATCATAAGTGGTGGGGCTGCTAGAAACATGCTCTTTGCCAGACTGAAGAATTTGTTCCCAAGAAGGGGGCCCTTTGTCGACAAAACTCAGAAGCCGGGATTTCTACGTGTAAAAAAAAAAAGGAACGGAGGAATCATAATGATGCACAATATATGCTAATAAACTATAGTATTTAAATTGATTAGCACAAAAGCTCTTGACATCGATGAAAACCGAGAAGAGGTAAATTCTTACCTGAAGAAGAACTAAGAATGATACAGGACTGTTCAATTTGGGATCATGGCAGAGAGAGCAACTGACTTGAACAGAATCTTGTATTTGATTATTAATTTCAGAATCACATACTTCTCCCTCAGATTTGACATCAACCATCTCATCATCTGCACTGGAATTAAAGCTCTCCAAAAATTTGAACTGTTGATCTCTCATTCTTTCCTGTGTGTCAGAATTCAGAAACGATTATCAAACATGAATAACTAGATAATATAGCAATGCAAATCAGTTAAAATTAAAGCAACAGAGCTCAAAATATATCGACTTTTGTCTAATGCTGTCCGACAAAGGAATAGACCCATGTCACCCTACTACCAAGGAACTTGAATCTTAACTGTCTACCAGTCATCAACTAAGCAAAATCAGCGATACACATAAGTTGATATTATGGGCAACTATAACTATTTAAGAAGGATTTGAAACTAATTTGCCTTATGCAAATTCGTGGAGCCAAGCACAAATCTGTTATCGCGGTAAATGTTAAATGCATCTGCATAGTGACTTGTATCAAATGGAAAAATGGCCAAAAATAGTGTCTATTTTATAAAAGCTTAGTTTTTGTAGACAGATAGTGAAATTCCCCCAACATATTTCGATCGCAGGGTCAATTACCCGTACAAAAGATAATGCTATAAAAAGATACGGCAAGCTAGCAGGGATTCAAGCGTACTTCAGCCTTTTGTAAGTAAAAAAATTAACTAATTCGAAAAAGAATGGTCTAACCAACATAGCAGCTTGTCTTTCTCGAGCCTTTGCTTTGAGCTTTTCACTTTCAGAACTGGACTCTGTCTCTTTGAAACTATTATTTAACATAGAATTTGGAGAACGATTGGCACTTTCAGAAGCAAGTTTTTGCAATTTGGTCATGCATCCAGGTTCAAGCTCTGCAAACTTGTTGAGTAGATTTGATACCAAAGATGAGAGACTAAATTTTCCAGTTTCCATGAAGTTCTCTGCATTTTCTTTCTCATGCATTCTCATCAATGAGACAAGGAGTGACAACATACTCTGATCACCATAGTTGCTTGTGGATATTTCTTTTCTGGCAAATGCCAAAAATGGGATAACATCACCCTCAGAACATAATGGATCACCGGATTCCTTATGAACCTGACATACATCTAGGGCTAATGCCAACAAATGTAATCCAGTTAAAAGAACACCATCTGGAGCACGTGATGTCATGAGCTTCTCAGTGTGAACAGCATAAAACAGAACTGCACGAACAATTTCGGCAATTGTTCTACAGGTGGCGATTTTAGCTAAACCCCTGAGAGGATAATAAATCTTTGTCCATCTAGGAAGTTGATTTGTCAATGCAGAAACATCACAGAACCGTGAGTATCTTTCTTCGGCAGCCTGTAGATCCCTAGAATTCCAACGAGGATGGTATAAGTCCAGCTCCTTCCAGTAAGGTGAAAGAAGTTTATACATGCCCTAGTTACAGAAAACAAGAGTGGCCATCAATGACTGCTCGACTCAAAATAAACATTGATTTGGCATAGAGCAAATTCAAACCTGAGTCATGCCAGATGGATGTGAATATTCAGAAACCGTATCTAACACTTCTTGAATTTTATCAATTTTGGAAAGATCTCGAGGAAGAGATTTGACAAGCTGACTCCGAGTGGCATCTGCAATTGAAAGCTTATATACCAACTCTTTTTTCAAACTTTCAGCAGTTGTTAACCCAGAAAATCTCCTTTCTTTCACTATTTGTATTAGAAGAGTAAGCATTTCAGTTACTAGAACCGGTTCGTGCCTGAAAAAAATAATCATACCAAAAAAAAAAAAAGAATTACATGATCGGTTGTAAAAATTACTCTTCTTCAGCCTGAAGAAAGGAATGCAGAATCGTCAATACGACCATCCATGAACTGGTCACAGATCTGATTCTAGGTTATGTTCCAGGAAATATCTTATTAAGATTTAAACAGATACCAGAACATAAAGATCTGTAGCCAATAATTGTTGCACTATTCAAGTAGCAGATAAAAACCTCAGAATGCATTTAACTTTTAATCAATTCAACGCAAAAGTAACAATTTCTTCGTTTCACAATCATGTGTCTAGTAAAATAATATTGTCGTGCCTATGCTCATTTTCACGTCAATTAGCGCTTCATTAAAAACTGCTTCAGAATTTGAATAATACTGAAATAAACTAAGAGTTATTTATTTCATTTTGCAAAATGGAACAGCTATGGAAACAGCTTAAAAAGAAGCATCTAATAAACACTAAAATGCCATGTTATTTCACATTTCAAAGATAAGGCCTGGTCTCAGAAATATGGTTCAAATTTTCTCAATCGACAGCATGCCAGAAGGCGATAATTGGTTACACAGGGAAAATTTGTAAGTAACTGCTCCATTTTGTGCAAAAATTGCCCAGAAGGAAAAGTTGAATAAGAAAATGTATACTCGCTTGACTGCTCGAAGTTCAGAGATAGGTAGTCTGCCAGCCCAAAACGTTCAAGAATTCTCTTGATGAAAAGATCAGCTGGAGCTAATGCTGCACAGCACTGGAGCAAGAAGAGATCAAGTTCCTGACCCTGTTCAGACCTGAATAAAAGCCAAAGTGAAGAAATAATGAGGACAAAATAAAAAAATAATGATAATAAAGAAAAAGTTTCAAGGGTATACGCCAAAAAGAATCCGCTTAAATCTTGGACGGACAAATTGTTAATCGAATTCAGAGGGCACATACCATCGAACTGAGCGATACCACTCGCTAAATAATATGGGAGCATCACCATTCCTGCGCCACATTCCTGCATGTACCTCAGCGCAGAAAACCCTTATTCGCAAAGGATGCTCCATCACAAAAGCAGAAAACCCATAAGGGTGACAGCCTTCTAAAATCTGGCCCAGAAAGTCACTGGATCTCACAAGAGATTGATCAGTAGAGCCAGCACTGAGAAAAGATGACGAGATAGATTCACCATAACATATTTTGAGTGCAGATAGTAAAACCATTGAAAGCAGCCGATGTATTGGAATACTGACTGAGATGTCTTGTGAACTAACATCAAATGTGATATCAGGCCAGTCTGATAAACTCAGGACTCGTAGCCTCTCTAGCTCACTTGTGCTTTCTCCTTCTAGCATATGGTCATCAAAACAAGCTTCTTGTCCTATGGAGGCGCCACATTCCGACCCTATACCAAGGTTACTTTGTCTATCATGAGCTTCACTTGAAGTAGAAAGCTTACCATATGATATATTGGATGATTTAAACATAGATCTGCCTCTTCTAAACTTAGAGAGTGTTCTTTTCAAAGCAAAAAAATTATTACCAGAGCAATTACTTGTTTTCTGGGACGAGGCACCGAGCGGCCCAACTGTATTATCCAATCCCAACCAATTTTCCATAGATCTCAAACACTCGTGCAATAACCACAAAGCGGATGATGGTACAGGGAAACGGTCGGCGGCCTTGGACTCATGATCTGACGAACACTTCCCTGTAATACTACTGCCATAGCTTTCCTGCGATAGCCTTCCCACCTTTGCAAGTCTTAGGTTGTCTTGGTCTTCAAACTCTAGTTCATATGCACCGAATAAAGATTCTTCCCTAGTATCCAAATTGCTACTAACTGAAAATGCCCCAGCCACTAAAAGAGAGAGAATGTTGGAAATGGAGTGACATAATACAAAAGGCAAATGAACATTCTCATTTTCTTCTTCTATGTTATGGCCCATTTCTCGCTTTTGAGCATTCATCCCTTGCACGGAAGCCAATAATCTCATCCACATCTTAACTAAATCTCGTCGGCTGTTGCATAAATATTTGGGTACAACAGCATGGCTCATTACAAACCTAATATCTTCAACCACACGAAGAGTAGTTTCATACAAGGGTGCCCATTTAGCAACCTGAAAAGCAGCTGAATTGAACATTTTCCAATAGGGTTCAAATAACAGAGAAAGCACAATTAAAAATACTTGAATTAACAAATTACTAACAAATTCAAAGCCAAATCCTAAAAGCCAAATCCTAAACTAGAAGCATAAATATCAAGTGACATCGAAATTCTCAAACTCTGGTTACACCAACGTAGGAGAGGTAATAACATTGGAAAACCGCATGAATAATAATACACATCCGAAGGTAGGGAATTCTAGAATTAGAGTTATTAGTAGGATGCAAATAGAGCAGCCAACAAATAGCCAAACAAAAAGAAGAAGAAAGTAAATTTTAATTCTGAATCATTTAGAGCATGCATAAGCAATGTGTGAAAATATCCAATTGCAGTCACCATAAATTAGAATTGGTTAACAGCAATGAGGCCAAGAGTATACAGAGAAAAAAAAAAGCAATATATATATTGTAATACCCTTGTCCCACATTGGTTATAGATGGAAATTTAAAGTGGTTTATAAAGGCTTACAATGGACTATTATAGCAACTTGGGTTAACCATTTTCGTAGAGTGATGAAGGATACGAAATAGTTGCTATAGGAGCCCATTGTGCAGTCGCGCTTGCGCGGGCCTGGGCCCGAGGCGTGACAGAATGGTATCAGAGCCGGTCACCGGCAAAAAACACCAAGAGATAAGTGATATGCGAGTCCAAGTGCTACGTGCGTGGGAGCCACCTCTTGAGCCTAAAGGGGCAAAGTGCTACACGGCGGGGCCACATCTTGAACCTGCGGGACAAAGTGGCACGTGCGTGGGAGCCACCTCTTGAACCTGCGGGGTAAAGTGCTACATGACGGGAGCCACCTCTTGAACCTGTAGGAGCCACCTCTAGATTCACGGTACCGGTGGATCGATGAGTTAGGTCGCGACGAGGACGTCGCGTTCTAAAGGAGGGGCGATTGTAATTCTCTTGTCCCACATTGGTTGTGGATGAAAATTTAAAGTGGTTTATAAAGGCTTACAATGGACTATTATAGCAATTTGGGTTAACCATTTTCGTAGAGCAATGACGGATACGAAGTATTTGCTATATGAGCCCATTGTGCAGTCGCGCTTGCGCGCTCTTGGGCCCGGGGCGTGACATATATTGTATTATGCTCAACAGGATTGGCAAACTTAACTTTTCAACCTCCAAATAAATTTTCACAGTTAGCAGTTGATAAATCACCACCCAGTGAAGAAAGAGCAGTTCATGTAAACATTACAGGAGTGTAACAGTAAGAACAAGCAGAAATGAAAGTGAAAAAAATAATTGCACTACCTGAAGCCTTCCATCATCTCTGGCACAAGCAACGAATATATTTTCTAAGCATCGCAACAGCATGTCCATCAGATTCATTTCCTCCACTAGACGCGGTGTCAGAGTTGGGACAGTTAAAATTTGGACAGAAAATGTTGACAGCAGCGGATATTTTTTGAATACAGTATCGGTGGACTCTTTTATGGCTTCATCTATAATCATTGGATAATATCTTACAAATACTTTTGCAAATTCATATTTAAATACTGGTTCACCGAGCAATTTCAAAAGTAACTCATGGAGCTTTCCCACAACACCATCATGCATGAAACTCTCGGCCCTCAATAAAGCATCCAAAAGGCCAACTGAAGAGTACACTCTCCCAGAAATAAAACTGAGCAAACTTTCACTGTGTTTGCAAAAATCCAATAGCATCTCCACCATGACAGAGGTCAACTCATCTGCGATCTTTTGAAGCTCAGCAGCATGGTCATAGGCTCTAGGGCTCTCCTCAGAGATCCTTTTTCCACATTGTAGCTTGTCTTTCCAATAACCAAGCAATAAGTCCATAACAGGTCCCAAAGACTTCGCAAAGTTCTCAGGAAGGGGTAGTATCTGCTCTGCACCTCTGTGCTTCGAGCAAAACCCTTTCCGTTTCCATGCAGTAACGTCTCCACAATCACAGCACCCTCCACCTGTATATATGACAGAGTAATCGTGATCCTTGTGATTTCCATTCTCAAAACAAGGAACACAAATTGCACATGTTGGATCATGCTCGCACGTCCGACAGCGGTATGCAATATCATTGTTCCCCCAAACAGCCCCACAAACACCTCGTCCATTTTCACTCATTTTAGCCAGGTGTTCTAAGGCCACATTAGGCTCACCTTCAAACATCAGCCACTGCAGCCAACTCAAGCTCTCGCGGAACACATCTTCACCCTCCTCCAACTCATCATTCGGCAAAATTGCAGATACCAACTGTTGTATACAAAATCCATTACTCTTTGCATAGGCCACCAAACCTCGCTGTCCATGATTCAAATGTTCCTCTGGGATTCCCAGTCGTGAGAGCCTCTGGAACACATAAAAATCAAATTTTTTATATCTTCCATACAGCGCGGTTAACAATTCTAAAATCCAGTCATATTACAGAACATAAATTACTCTCAATAGTAAAAAAAACGTGATCCACAATTCTCCTGATATAGCAACACATTCCACTACTACATAAACTTTAGTCACAATTCCCACTATTTAGCTTAAAATTGAGCAGTTTGATGCGACCTTACCTGAAGGATGATATCATAACTAGATGGATGAATTGATTCCGTCGAAGAGTCAACCTCTATCCGAAACATATCACGAATCCAATCGATGCAAGAACAATTATCAATTCCACAGATTTCACTCCCCAGGGCTGAAGCTCACTGTCAACCACACTCAAATATGCATATGTATCTAGAAATTCAAATGTATAATGATCGTAGCATTCACTAAACGTAGTAAATTGGGAGAATATTATCAAAACCCTAGGAAGTCTGGATGATCCAATTTTACTTTGCGGAATGTGTCTGGATATTTTCCCCGCGTATGTTTATTAATAATAATTAATCAAAAATAAAATCATGTAGCTGTGTTTGTACCTTGCGCTGTACGGTATGCACAGTTAATTGACGGTGTGTGCTTTTTATGGAATCGCCCTTAATAAATCACTAGATTTGTACAATTTTAATATTACCTCGGGGTTAATTTGGTCAAAGTAAAAAATTCCCTTCCTCTTTAATTTTCAGGTTTACATTCATAATAAATTAATAATAATAACTATTAAAATATTTGTCTGTCCTTTCAAATTCGTATTAAGTTTTAAGTCGAAATAGATAATTAATTCGTCTTTTGAATTAATTTTTAAAATGTTTCTATTTTTTTAAAAAAATATTTCTTTCCTTAGTAAATATCGTGTTACCCTTAGCTATTTGACAATACATTAATAGCCGATCCATGTTTGGGAGCAAAATGACAATGGATTTCTTACTTCGCGCACAAAAAGAGCGCCAAGTAGCATAGAACCATTGCTCATATTTTCACAAAAAGAGCGCCAAGTAGGCTTTGACATCAATGACTGCACCAAAGATGAATTTGAATTGTTGCTGGTAAAGAACAAAATCAAACAGATGACATTTGTTAGATCCAGCACAGTATATGAAACCGAAGTGCCTACAATTCAAACGGGAGTCTCCTTCGGGGATCAAGGTTTGAGAAAAGGAATTGGGTACGTTAACCAAGCCAAAGAAAAGGCACCAGCAAGCTTTGTGTCTATCAGACCAAACCTAAAGGTGCAAGATCTAAGGCAAGGAAGATCATTCAAATACTATAACTCAAAACCAGTTCAACGAAGATATAGATTACCTTATAAGAATCAGAGGCTTCCATATCGCACACATCATCACACACAACATCGAAATATATCAGCTCACATCACACCAGACACACACAAGCTATTAAAGCTGATTCAGGTATGGGTTCCCAAAGAGCTAATCCGTTCTGGACCCAAGTAGAATTGGATACCAACGATAATTATGCTTGATGACAGGTACTGAAGAAACTAGTGTCGGACTGGTACTTAGACAGTGGGTGTTCTCGTCACATGACAGGAAACGTCGAGCTGTTGTCTGAAGTCACAGAATGTACTGGACCAAAAATCATCTTCGGGGATAACTCAAAGGGTAAGACCGTGGGCAAGGGTAATATTGTCCATGGTAATATTACTATCATTAGACGGTATGACCATGCTTGTAGGAATCAGAAATGGAAACACATATAAGATTAACTGAAATTTTGCTCAACCTGATAATCCTACTTGCTTCATCGCGAATAATGATAATAAACACTGGCTATGGCATAAACGCTTGAATCATCTCAACTTTAAGACTATCTCTAGCCTGTGTAAACATGATTTAGTTGTCGGTCTGCCCAAGACCGACTTTGCCAAGGATAAGATCTGTGAAGCTTGCCAAATGGGCAAACAGATCAGATCATCCTTCAAAAAAAAGAATGCCAAATCCTCCTCACGTTGCTTAGGACTATTACATATGGACTTGTTTGGTCCTATACCAATAACAAGTTTAGGGGGAATGCGGTATACTCTTGTTGTTATTGATGATTATTCACGTTTTACATGGACTATATTTTTGAGCAGTAAAGATCAGACCGGTCCGAAGTTGATCAAGCTGCTGAAACGCACTCAGAATGAGAAATCATCAAGTATAGATAGAATTCGAAGTGACAAAGGCACTGAATTCTCAAATCAGAATCTTGAATCATTTCTAGAAGACCAAGGAATTAAGCATGTATTCTCAGCCGCTCGAACCCCTCAACAAAATGGAGTTGCAGAACGAAGGAACATAACGCTTAAGGAGGCAGCACGGACAATGCTTGCAGATTCTGGTATTTCCCAAAAGTTCTGGGCAGAAGCTGTAAATACTGCATGCTACACTCAAAATCGATCCATGATTAACAAGAAGTTAAATCTAACTCCATTTGAAGTATGGACAGGTAACAGACCGTCTATCTCTCACCTTCATATATTTGGTTGCAAATGTTTCGTTCACAATAATGGTAAGAATCATCTTACAGCATTCGAAGCTAAGTCAGATAATGGAATATTCTTAGGATATTCATCTAATAGTAAAGCTTTTCGCATCTTCAATAATCGAACCTTAACTGTAGAAGAATCAGTTCATGTAGTGTTTGATGAATCCTTGTGTATTGAGGG
Organism: Haberlea rhodopensis; assembly: GCA_907163345.1. Lineage (NCBI taxonomy): Eukaryota > Viridiplantae > Streptophyta > Magnoliopsida > Lamiales > Gesneriaceae > Haberlea > Haberlea rhodopensis. The sequence goes on from CAJQUN010000545.1 coordinate 181,776, forward strand.
TAACAAGGAATTAATTCAAAATCAGATGGAAAATATCCATCTCGAAGCTAACAGTAATGATGAGATTGTAGCTAATAGGTCAAGAGACAATCCACCGGAACCTGAAGTATCAGATATCAAGGCACTGAAGTTCTTCCAGATCGAGCCGATCCGGAGGTTCTGAACTCTAATATTAAAGCAGATGCTGATAATGTTACTACTACTAATCCGTCTGGACCAGATAATCCAGAATCAAGATATCGATGGACAAAGAGGCATCCATCTGATCTAGTAATTAGAAGTCCTTCTGCACCCATAAGAACCAGAGGACAGATGATGGATGAATTCACTCACGCCGCTTTTATATCTAATCTGGAACCCAAACCGATTGATGAAGCATTGACTGATTATAACTGGATAAAGGCCATGCAAGAAGAGCTTAACCAATTTGAACAAAATCAAGTCTGGAGATTAACCCCCAGGCCAAGTGGTTTGCCTGTTATTGGAACCAGATGGGTTTTCAGAAACAAGCTAGACGCAGATGGAGTGGTGGTTAGAAACAAGGCCAGACAGGTGGCACAAGGCTTCCGACAAGAAGAAGGAATCGACTTCGATGAATCTTTTGCACCAGTCGCAAGACTTGAAGCAATCTGAATATTTCTTGCATTTGCTGCTTTTAAAGACTTAAAAGTATATCAAATGGACGTAAAGAGTGCTTTTCTAAGTGGTAAGCTTCAGGAGGAAGTCTACATTGAGCAACCTCCTGGATTTCAGAACCACTCGTTTCCAGATCATGCATATCTACTGAATAAGGCAGTATATGGACTGAAACAAGCTCCAAGAGCATGGTATGATACTCTGTCTCAATTTCTTCTGAACCATGATTTTCAGATCGGCTCAGTGGATAAAACTTTATTTAAATTTATTAAGGGGGAACATACCTTATTGGTTCAAATTTATGTTGACGATATCATTTTTGGGTCAACTAACCCCAAACTCTGCGAGAAATTCTCTAAGTTAATGCAGGGACAGTTTGAAATGAGTATGATGGGAGAATTGTCTTTCTTCTTGGGTCTTCAAGTCAAATAGCTCAGCAATGGTATTTTTATCAATCAAACCAAGTACACCAAAGAGCTTCTCAAGAGATTTGGAATGGAGACTTGTTCAACTGCGTCAACTCCAATGAGTACTTCAATCAAGCTAGATAAAGACGAAGGGGGAACAACAGTTGAGGTAACCATGTATCGAGGTCTGATTGGATCGCTATTATATCTTACAGCGAGCCGGCCTGATATTATATTTTCAGTTTGCATGTGGGCTAGATTTCAGTCTGATCCAAAGCAATCACATTTTATTGCTGCTAAGCGCATTCTTAAATACCTAAAAGGATCTCAAAACGTTGGTCTTTGGTATCCCAAAGATTCAAATTTCAGTTTAGTTGGATATTCAGACGCTGACTATGCTGGGTGTAAGATTGATCGCAAGAGCACCAGTAGAACCTGTCAATTTCTAGGTGAAAGATTGATCTCATGGTTTAGCAAGAAGCAAACATCTATTGCCACATCTACAGCTGAGGCAGAATATCTTGCCGCTGGAAGCTGTTGAGCTCAAATGCTCTAGATTCAACATCAGCTCAGAGACTATGGCATTCAAGCTGTTGAGTCTCCGATATTTTGTGACAACACCAGTGCCATTGCTATAACGTATAATCCAGTTTTGCACTCTCGAACAAAGCATATTGATATCAGACATCATTTTATTCGAGATCACGTTGGCAAAAAGGAAATTCGGATTGAGCACATTTCAACAGACCAGCAAGAAGCAGACATTTTCACCAAACAACTCCCTGAGGCTAAGTTTAATTATTTTCGTCAAATTCTTGGCTTAATAGATCTATCTTGATATTTTAGAGGTATCGTTTATTATGTCTTAAAGACCGTGAACTAGGCATAGATCGATAATACAAAAAATCAGAAAGACACAGACCGGTCCGAACTTTCAGACCGATCTCTGTCAAATCTGATATTATCCTATGATCTGTCTGCTCTATTACAACCAGTCTTTAATATAGTAATTGTTTAAACAGCCCAGACTGATCGAATTTTAACCGCCTTATCTCTCTCTCATCCTGTCCGTTTATTTTGAATCGCTTAAATCAGTCATCGAGATACAGATATGTGTCCTCTTTCTCCTATTTAGCGGGCTGTACATCTCACTCTCATCTCACTTTTTACGAATTACTGCTGTCTGTTTATAACTTTCAAATATTTCCAATTTCTCCGCATTCTTCATTACATATTCAAATGGCCACTATCACTCACAATTATTTATCTGTTGAGTTCGATGAAATTTACAGGGCTGAAGATCCAGAAATGGTTTCTATGTTCAAATCCTTGGAATCTTCAGGATTAAGGAACTTTCTGGAATGCGGGACCGTGGTTTACGAGTCAGAGATTTGAGAGTTGTTCGCCAATGCTGTTTCTCAAAAGACGTTCATCTCCACCTCCGTCAAGGGCAAATCTTTTGATATTTCTCAGTCGACGCTGTCAAAGACCTCTGGTCTTCCTAGCACCGGTCTGACTGATTTTGGCCACATCCCTCAGGCCACTATCACCAATCTTCAGGGCAAAGTATCTATTTTTGGCCACAAACTGCAGCTATCCTTCAAGAAGAAAGAAATGCTGTTTCATTTTCAAGTTCTCTGTGAGATTGTTGGCAAGCAACTATTGGGTAAAGCCGGAAGCTATGACGCCGTAACTGTCGAAAAATTCCGGGCAATGGCTGCTATCCACTCCGGACAAAAGATGAATTGGTCCGCGATCTTGTTTGGAGCCCTGCTAGAAACGGTCATTGCATCCAAACAAGCTGTCTGCTTTGCTATTCCTCTCAGCAAGCTTTTGGAGACACTGGACATCGAACTGGGGAAGTCGTCTGCTCTCAACCCCTTTAAGATTCTCAACCCCAAGGGTTTGGCCTTGCTTAAATCCAAAGGTGCTCCACCCACTCCCTCTGATCTGGTGACTGTTAATATTGAACGGGGACAGGAACAAGCTGCTTCTAGAAAATCTTGAGTCAAGCGCAAACTGACAATCCAGACTGACTCAAATGAAACTCAGTCTGCCTCTGCTCCATCATCTCCAGCCAAACCCCCTCCAAAGAAGCCAAGAACCCAGATCACCAACCCTCTGTCAACCTTCAATATCAAAACCATACCTATCTTGCCCTCAATAAAAGCCACCCATCCAACTCAACCTTCAACAGTTCCATCCACTGTACCCAAGGTCACAATCCGAGTCCCTTCTAATCTCCCTGTGGTCAAGGGCATTGTTATCAAAGAATTAGAAGACTACACCCAATCAGGGATTAAGCCATCTTCTCCCATTGGCAAAGACAAAGGCAAGGCAGTTCTAGCTGAGCCTCTGTCTTCAAAACCCAAGTCAGCCGCTCAAACTGCAATTGACATCGCCATGGAAGATGTTGAAGACAAAGCAAAGGAGCTTACTGTGGTATTTGATGAATGGGTTGAATACAGAACGATCAACCATTTTGGTATGTTCTTTGGCAAGCTAAAGAGACTCAACAAAATGGAACAAGAAGTCCTTAAAGGGACAGAAACTGATGATGTACGGATTGCGGTGCATCGCAAAGAATTGTTCCAGGCTAACCACGGGCTCAGACTGGCAAACTTGCTCATTGCAGCCAAAAAGGCGAATTTTGATGCCAACAATCCGACTGCCAAAGATGATGGTGCTGTCATTGCTTAGCTGGAAATGGATATTCATGCTCTTCACCTGGCTGTTCATTTTCAACGACAGAAGCTCAATATATCCACACCGATTCCCAGCCCAGACCACCCCTCTGCAAGCAAAACTGTGGCAGAACCATTCTTTGAGCCACTTCCTTCTGGTACAGCCGAGCAGCCACTGACCAATGCTCCGTCTGCAGCAGAGACTGAAGCCATGGATGTCTTGCTGGACTCTCCCACAACTTTGATCCCTTTGGCATTCTCAGTCTCCCAAATTCAGCACAGTCCAACCGACGCACCTTCGATAGTTGTCTCACCAGATCCGTTGATCCGGATCTGGTGGTGTCAACAATTGTTGCCGCTTTACAGGTTGAGGAGCCTACCAGACCTATCACTCCTCCAGATCAGTCTGCTGAAGATTTGGCATTTGTGGAAAAATTCTCTACGGACTTGGTTACTTTGATCCGGTCCGATACACGCCAATCTGACGTTCTTCCCTTGTACCAATTGAAGCCGATGATGATCCTACTACGTCACCATTTGATCACTCTCCGGGCCATTTATCTGCTGAAGCCTCATCTCTGGCCAAGTCTCTTCAACATCTCTCTGACAACTGTCTCTTTCTCTCTCAACGAGTCAGAGAAGTTCATCAGAGTCAAAGGTCTACACACTTGGATTTTGAATTCTTCAGAGAAAAGATGACGGCTAGCATTAGCAGTATTCAGCGTGGACTGACTGACATGTTCTCTCAGCAAGCCTCTTATAAAAACAGCCTGAGAAAAGAACAGATCGAGCTGGCAACTGAAGTTCGGACTTCCGTAGCCAAATCCCTTATTGCTCAAGACACTCGTCTGGATGCTATTTGCGCTCAGCTCACGCAGATCGTAGATTTCCTTCAGGAGATTGCTGCTGACAAAAAGGGGGAAAAGAAAAAGGATTTCAAGTCAGCTCAACAGTCTTCAGCTTTCAAGTCAGCTCAACAGTCTTCAGCGAAGAAGTAGATGTCTATATAAGTCAGACATGTAAATGTATATCAGATTTTTACTCAATAAAAATAAGAGTTCTTCAGTTACTTATCTAAGTCTTAGTTCATTTATTTTGAACAAAATGACTTAATCGATCCGAACTACAACTTAACAATGTTCATTTATTTTGAACAAGAAGACTTAATTGATCCGCAAGTATACGCTTCAGAACTTTTAAAAGACTGAATAAGAAGACATAGAAGCTAGGTTTTGTCATCATCAAAAAAGGGAAATTTGTTAGTTCCGGATTTAAAGATGACAAAACGGATCAGACCGGTCAAGACGCTAAACCATGTCAAAGCAGATCACGCCAATATGGTCTATCGCAAAATCAGAACGGATCGATGAAAATCAGCCTGACCAGATCGAAGCACGAGATCAGCTCAATTATAATCAGACCAGAGCAGACAAGGTTGAATAAGCGTCGTTCTTCAGTCCGAATCATTAACGGCTATTTATTGAAGCATTAATGATGCAATTAATGGTGACAAAGACCAAGGACTGAATATTACCTTAAAAGGTAAGAAGACAAAGAAGAGCTTACCTGACAGACGCCGAAAGCATAGACCAGAATGGCAAGTGCCTAAAAGAATAAGACTGTAGCTTCTTCAGAGATTGAGCAGAGTCAAGAATTGCACAGAAAAGAAAATAATGTTGTTGGTATAAGCAACTATAAAAGGATGCAACTAAAGAGCTCAAAGTGACGACTGATCAATCAAGAAACGAAAAGAAAACAAAAACAACACAATCTTACAAGTCCAGATATTCTTGAGCAGAATCACTTTCATAAGATATTCATCTTACCAGTCTGCCCAAAGTTTTCATAAGTACAGCATATTGTAATATTTGATCGTCATAGAATCATTGTGTGCATAGACAAGATCAGTCTGTCTTTTGTATTTTTACTAAGATAGAGAAGTGAGATTCAATTGTAACTGTCAGACAGTGTGTGTCTGAACAGATCGAGAGACTAGGAGTTTCAGTCTGGTAGTGGGGTAAATCCAGCTGAATCGGTTTTGTACAATAGGATTGTATAAATCAAAGTCTTATAGTGGAATCCTTCCTTAATTGGAAGAAGGGGAGACGTAGAAGGATTACACCACCTTCGAACTTCCAGAAACATATTCTGTCTTTTATCATTCCGCACTACGTTATATTCTTTAAGCCATCGAGCCGTTCTTACTAGTCTAGAACATACCGTTCCGCACTATTATATTCAGTGGTCTGTTCTGCAGAGAAGTTGATTAAGAAATAGATCTCTTTCACTAACCCGAGAGAAATAAAAAAGGATTAATTTTAAAGGAGTGTTCATTCACCCACCCTCTAAACACTCCGGACCGATCCTAACAGATCTGATCTGTGGACGGACGATCGCGCTTGATTCATATAACATGCAAATATCAAAATATAATGCACGAAAAAAATTAGCGTTCACCTAGGTGAATCTGATAATGGTCACCCTCGAGTCCAACCAAACTGACCAGATCTACAAGCCACCACCAGTGCTAGTGTGATGTCGGCTTTTTTAAGAGAAGTGAATTGATTAGAATGATAGGTTCACTATAACCCTAGATATGGCCAACATATTTATAATTGTAATGTGCAACTAATTGGGCTATGGTACATAAAGCCCATCGAACCAACATTTGGCTTGCAGGACATTTATGCTAACACCTGGATCAACGCTGCTGATTCCTAACTATGGCTTTATGTGTGTTAATGCTACGCGATTGTGTTCGTCTTTGTTTTCTAGTTGTAATGTAGTCTCCTGGATGCCTGTGGCTGGATTTCCTTATAACTATCTTTTCTATTAATATAATGTATGTTTATGTTAAAAAAAAGGACCTATAATATAATCTAATTAATACTTGGCGCGATTGTTTTTCAATGAGGGCATTGAGCGTCAACATGGGGTCTATCTATCTAATTTCTGCTTAAATATTATGAATATTCAATTTATCGCCTCCAAATAGAAGGAAAAAATCTCATTTATGCATAGGTGGTTATACTAGTTAAAATGTATTTATGCATCGTAGCACTTATTAAAAACATATAACATGACATCAATATTCGGGAAAAATAGTCAGGTTTGTCATCTAAATTTGTCTATTTTGAATTATGATTTCGACCTACCATGTATATTATATTGTACTAGTTAATTTGGCACCATATGATATATATGTCCAATAAAGCGTCCAACACAAGTTTAACAGACAGTTTTAGAGAATAAAAAGATGGTTCATACGCATTGAACATACAAAATCGTACGTATATAAAATCAAATAGGTTGGAGTAAACAAAAGTCTTCCCCAACAGTACACCATAACAAGAGTTGTCATATGATATCCTTGTAGGACCCAATAGACTCTCTAAACAAAAGTCATCTACGAAAGTGCAGTAGTAGATGACATCAGATATCACAATAAAAGTAAATCTAAATGAACTCCAAAAACCAATCAAAAGTTGTTCACAAGAGTTTTCAAAATGACGATGGTTCATTTCATAATGCAGATATGTGTTCGGTTTCTCATAGCAGTAGCGAGCATCGCATAAGAGGAATTATAGTTTATATTCATTGTTGTAGTTGCATTGTTATTTTAGGATATTGCTCTTATATTACTTGATATGGCCTCATGATTAATTAATCATCTTACTTTTATAATTATTTATATACTTTCTGACAAAATGAATGTAAATGTGACGTTCCAAATTATTATCAAACAAGTAAAATATATAAGTATCATAATTTAATATTTTCTAATGTTTTTGATACAATCTCCTTGTACATGAAGGGAAAATTTGATGTCAAACATCATAACAAAGGTAACCGAGAACAATCACATATTAACAACGGGTCATAGGTAAGCCAAAACTCAAAATATATATAAACAAGCAAAACTGAAGACCTGTAATCTACCAAAAATTCATTATGCCGAATATTTTATAAAAAATTATTATTAAAGTTTGACACAACGAAAACTTATTTTTAACTCTGTTTTTTTTTAAATAAGTTCACATAAAAAAGTATTATTAAAGTTTGCCACGACAAAAATCTATTTTGAACTATCTGTTTTTTTTAATTCATACTTGACAAAATCAACAAGTTTTTTTCTAAAATAAAAAAGAAAACATTTTAAATTTTAAAAATTGAGATAAGAGGGATGCACTATTGGGTCAAGGGTTTTGATATAATTCTCCTTATACATTAAGAGAATATTTGAACAAAGGTAATACCATATATCAGCAATAGGTCGTAGGTAAGAAAAAAAATCAAAAATATACATAAACAAGCAAAATCGACGACCTGCAATCTATCAGAAATTTATCATGTCAAATATTTTATAAAAAAAATACAAAAAAAAAAGAAAAACTAAAAGAAAAAGGAAATAAAAAAAATTTAAAAAAATAAAAAAGCGACGGCCGAATATCACAAGAACAATAACCGATTGAACAAATAATAAATAACAAAAAAAAAGGGAAAAAAGGGAAGGGGTTACTGTTCATTCCCCATCCTCACTTATATATATGGTATAATTAGTAGTCAAAATTAGGTAACGATCTTGTAACTTATGTTTTTTTGGCTTTTACTCTTATTTCATCTGAATGCTGATGTGGCACCAAAAAAAATTGATGTGACATAAGAAAATATTAACGTATTTAGCACCATATTAGCATTATAGCGAAATGGTAATTTAGCAAAATTAGGTCTTGATCATGTAATGTATGTCTTTTTGGCTTTTACTCTTATTTCAACATAACGATGAGGTGCCACAATAAGATACTACCGTATTCGACATTACATCAACATTCCGACAAAACAGGACCAAAAGCCAAAAGAAAAAGAAATAACTTACTGGACCAAGATCCAATTTAACTACTTAGAAGATCAAAGCCTAAAATAGGTCAATTTAGAGGACCATTTAGTAATTTTTCTGCTAGTTAATTAAATTACAACATTATTTTATCAGTCCAAGTATGACAAGAAATTATTCATTCTTTAGCGGCAACTATAGAAGAGAAAGGGCAACGATGATGAAACAACAAACCTACACATTCAGCATATCAAATGAATCCTCATTTTTTGTATCGAGAAGTGATTTCACGTGAAGAAGAACTTTGGCATAAACCTTGCAATATTTGCGGAGCCCCTCAATAAATATGAACGAAGATCTCTGCAGCTGGGGACGTCAGGCTTCAAAATCCTCACCAGAGTATGTTCTTATACAAAAGCCACCTGAAAATTTTGGGTCTACTTCTGCAGAAACCGTCTTATAATCCATAATCCACAAACTGGCAGAGAGAACAAAAGTGCCCGAGTTCCAAGGCCTGTGCAGGCCCTTTGCTTCGGAAAACTTAGACCTTGAACAGAGTAGCTTCACAAGTATATATTGTGTCATTTGATCTGTATTCCCTACCTTCAAAAGGATTGCTTGATGATTGATTGTTAAACCAATCAGCTAGATTCTTGGCAGGCGTCTTTGCAGTTTGCTTGTATGGATTCTTATGCTGTTAGAACGTCCTTGAGAGTAAGAATATCATCGCGAGGACATGCTTCTTCAACCAGAACTTTTACTTCATCACCAACATGTACACCAAGGGATACCAGGCAGAAGCTTACAGTCCAACCTAGAGAAGGCATAATTCGTTAAATTAGTCATTACCAAGCGCATAGATCATTTTCTGCTGCAAAAATTTGAGGAACGGAAGATTCCAATTTTACGATTCTTGAAGATGGAGCTTTCAACAATTCATATATTCATCATAGCCATGGAACTGGTAAAGGGCTAAAGTATTATCTGATTTTCCAAGAACAGGCAAAAACAAACGCAAAAAAATAGTATAATTTACCTATTATACAGATAAAAATGAGGCCCAGAAGGCAATAGTAGCAGCGGGTAATACAAGAAAATATAACGATCACCTCCATTAAAAGTATAGCTGCAATTCTATCTTTGATAAACCTGAAGACCAAAGTCTAAAACTTTGTCTTTTGCTTGTCTTCTCCAATATTCTATTATCCAATATCTCAGGCTGCTACTGGTGATTTTCTTTACGACCCTAGTAGTCATGTTTACCATAGAAGCCATCCCTTCCAATTGTCCCGCTGAGAAGGGATGAGAATCTCCCCTGAGAAAAGCTTTCACCTAAAAGTATAAAGTACTAGCTTTATACTTTTTGGTAGGCATATAGCAAAAAACAATCTAATAGAGAAAGTGGTCATACTCATGAAGACGTATGCCAACTTTTTGAAAGGAAAGACAGAAATGCAAATTTCTTCCACCAGTAGATTGCTTGGAAATATATTCTAAGGTTCTAAGGTGACACCTATAGCTTTTGGTCATTAGGCAACATGTTTTCTATCACCTAGATATGTTTCCTTAATCTTTTGGGTACAGTTCGTAGGGAAAAAGAAGATCAAGCATATTAAAAGCCTTTATGTGTTGGTTGTAAAGAAGAAGAAAAAATATCGAGACAATTTCACATTGTCCAGGTGAGCCAAGGCAGCAAGACGGACATAAAACTCCGCAGTACGCACAATTTCTGCCCCTACATTTACCGCATATGCAAGGGCGGATCTACAGTGTGGGCTTCAACCCACCCAGCCCTGCCCAGAATTATTATACATATATTTTTTGTCTAAAACTAAAGCGTGAAAGGGTGTGGTGCGGGTGGTAGAAATGTTAATATGTTAGTGTTGGGTTGCGAGTTTTAAACCCAGGAAGCTCAATTTATAAATCTTTTGGATTTTCATTGCATAATATTTTTTGATTTATTTAAACAAAATTTAATTTTAAAATTATTTTTAAAAAGAATTTAATACTTATTTGTCCCATTTTTAAGCTTATTTTTAAAAAAGATATAGATATACATCATTTTTTTTGTAAACTCTAGTTCTTTTAAAAAAAATTCTGGTATATTTTTTTTCTATCTAATATTAAACTCATTGTATATATTAATTTGAATTTAGATTAAATGGATTATGAATATTTATACAGAAGATTGAGAATTAAATGGTGAGTAAAACTTATGCATGTAGAGAAAGATATTATAAAATAATAGATAACGAGTATACGAACGAAATTATACAAAAAAAATTTTCGGGGCTCCGCCCCGAACCCTCACAATGGGGGGGGGGGGGGGGTTGTCGCCTCCTTCAACCCTGCAGTGTCATTGCCTCCAGCTTCCCCAATATAAAATTTCTGCCTACGCCCCTGCGCATATGTGTATCTTATTTGACATAGACGCACTGTTAAATTTATATACAAAGAAAGAAATAGAATTTCAACCATAAAATATATACCTGGTAGTGTGCCAGGAGATCCAAATATCTGTGTATTGGAGAAGTAAGTAGAGCATAGCCCTGAAGTCCAAAAATTCCATGCCGCCGTAGGCTTTCTAAAATCCATTACAGCAGCACGCATAATTTTGACTATAGCAGAACTCCTGGCAGGGCCTCGAGGAAGATGAGCAAAGAGTGGCTATAACTTCGCCACAAAGTATCATCATCTCAGATACAAGCTGCATTGCACGATCTGCCTGATTTTCCCCATACAGCTTGATCAAGGGCTCTGGATCATCTGGATTAGAAATTTTTATTCTGGTCTCTATAGCAGATGTGTCTACAGAACCCTACACAAGGCAGTTTACATCATATATAAGCTGATTCACATACAACACCATTACAAAGTGATACAACATCATTACAAAGTTCCATGGGGAAATGGTAGTTGATACATCCATTGATTAACCCAGTAAGAACGCAAACAGTATAATTTAGACCTACAATTTACAGTAGATGGTAGACTAAGATGCCTCATCTTGAACGAAAAGACTTACGGCGTGCTGGCAACAGAGAAGCCAAAGTCGTTGCATTCATTGGTTAATGATATTTCAATGGTGAGACAGCAACAGACTCGAAAGAAGCTCGATTCTCTGAATTTGAATATCTTGTTGTGTTTCTTGGAGCTTGAAGCTGTTCAAGAGCGTCGAAAATGAAGTTCACTCGATGAAGATGAAGAAGACGCAATGAATAGACTGTAGTTTAGAGATATTATGATCATTTTGAACTAAAATAGATCTAGTTGAAAGCAAAATATTTTAGTGAACTAGATCGAAAAAACTTTTATCTTCTGATACCCGCCCGAAATTATCCATTTTTTAGTTTTATACATAGATTATTAATTGGACCAAAAACCCACTTCGGGCTCACTCAATCGGCTGACTGGTCTTTATCTTAGCGGTTGGGCTTCTTTTCTCGTTCTATTTTTCAACAATAGAAATAAGGTGGATGATCCAACAATGAAATCACAACTCGTTAAAAAAAAAAAAAATATCATCCAACATAAGGTATATAGAGCATATTTTGTTCTATAGTTGCCAGCAAATTTTACAAATCAACGATTGAGAGATTATAATTTACAAAGAATAACAAAGTAGTTCAACTAATTCCAGATCCTCCACTCCATAATCACATCATTTCATAAACACCAGTATGACAATTTGTTCTCAAATTTATCTTTAAAAGATGTGGCTGGATGAGGGGGAAATCATTAATCATCGACAGAATTGTGCACATAATCCCTGGATCTGGGTTTCTGTTGGATTCAACAACGAATATGTCCTGCTTTTGCTGTTGTTCGAGCACATCAACGTATACTGGCTACCGGTTTGCTCAACCTACAGATAAGAAAAAACTATCTGACATTAGTACAGATACTGAGGTAAAAACATATTTAAGGGGTGAAACATATGTTTTTAGACTCAATAAAGAATATGTCCTAGCCTAATCAAGAAAATTAAAGGGGCGTTTGAACGATTTTTCTAACCTGGCACGAAACGGGCTGTGTGTTGCAGCTCCATCTCGAAGTAGGAACACAACTTAGATAATGACACCAAGAACAACGATCATTCAAATCAACTCCACGAAGCAGCATGACCATGCCAACCGTGATCCTATATTAAAAATGAGTTTTTACGATAAAATTTCAAGTCATACGCCTCATAAGCTTGCTTAAGAAAGTGGAAAGAAGAGCAAAATGGCTTAAAAACTTGATTGTAAGATTCACGAACTCACCCAACAATCAGAAGGATCAAAGAAACCAACCAAAGTATGCATTGATAAGCCTTAAATTTAGGAGTACTCGGTGCTGAGGAATATCCTGGAGGAGCATATCTCTGATTTACCCATCCAAACTGGGGGCGGATCAAGAACACAAAACCAAGAAGAAATCCCGATAAAAACCCTCCAATATGAGCAAAGTTGTCAACGTGTGGAAGAATACCTACGGCCAGATTGATTGCGATAATTATCACAAGGGTCAAAAAAGCCGCTACCTACATAAAAGGTTTGTTGAGTGAAATTTAAAGCTGAGATCCATGTCACAGAAGATAGATGCAGTATTTCATCCAAGGGGCAACACGGGGAGATGGGTTAAACTTGTTTAAAAAATTTAAGAATAAAAGGGCAAACACATAACATACCTTGTTTGCATATATAGACCAATTAGTGATAATCTCGGAAAGCATTCCTCCCAACAATCCAAAAAGTGCACCAGAAGCGCCAACAGATATATTTGACTGAATAAAGAGAGCAGATAGCAAGCTACCACCAAGTCCAGATATAAGATAAAGCAAGCCGATACGCACTACAATAGTGAGAAACAATTAATCTTTTCACCAGAATAATGCTACAAGAGTTGCGAACAACTTGATAACGTAATAAACTACCATAATCCATATAGAATCATTCATAAACTCTTTCTTAAGAATCAAGCCGATATTGCAATTATTAAACAAATAAGAAGAAAATTTACAGATGATAAATTGATAGTTAGTTCACATACCAAATCCGAATTCCTGTTCGAGCCGAATGCCTATAACTAAAAGACTCAGCATATTGGCAAGTAAGTGAAAAACTCCACCATGCAACCACATACAAGTGATAAGACGCCATCCTTCATGTTTGTGGACAACTTTACCAACATCTAAGGCTCCCATCTTCTCTAACCTGAAAAAAGGATTTGGATGGCAGTTTTTAGATGAGATAATCAAAATTATACTTTCCTCCTTACTGAGAGGAAAAAAACGAGAGGTAAATCAATTCATTATCTTAGCAGTATACAGAATATGTGTCCAAAACAAATAGGATGATGTAAATGTGATAATCTATCATCTTCAAGGAGAAATCTTATGTCATCATACTTAAAAAGGAAGAGTAAAATTCGTCATCTCAAATATCAGCAATCACAAGTAATATGGTTGTCCTCGTAGAAGAGTCATATTTAAAAATGAAATCAGAACCATATTAAGTAACTTTGAGTTGATTCGCCCTCGGATTATCATAACTGTAACTAGTTTTCCACTGTGGGCAAAAACTTTTGTAAATGATGGTTTTGCACCAGCATTATCAGGAAGACCAAATTTTCCATCCTCATATTTGTTAAGATAATAAACTCATGTTCAGAGCTATAATGACAAAACAGTTTCTCCTTTATCAAAGATTGAAATCAATGGATGTCCTGTTCTCCAAACAAAGTTGATGAATATACTGGAAACAACAAAGCCAAATGTCTTATGTAGCATTAAGTATCATAGGAAAAGACTCAAAAACATCAAATTATCTCCCCTACTTTTCATTCATTCTTGAAGTAAACTAACTTATGTTCACAAGTCATATATTTCAACAGAGATATATTGTTCCCTTCATGAAAATCAAGACAAAACAAATCAAAATGCATAGAGATATTCTACTAACAAAAGGGTAATATAAAAAATACACTAAATACTAAAGCCAAAATATTTATGCTGAAAAAGAGACCAAAAACTCAAAAAAGGGATGAATACGGAAGAGGCGTACGCTGAAGAAGATGGCCCAAGAAGAGGATTTTCACTAAATGGCTGAAAAGAAAACCTTCCCAGAAACCTGGCAATACAAGAAATCGAATTCTTGGGGCAATTATTCACATACATGGTTATGACAAACATCACGGTGTTCGCTATCACAAAGGAAGGTATCAACCAGGAAAACCATTTCTTAAAATGCTTTACTTCTCGGTAAATAACGGCGTTCGGGCTCGGGGTTGCGGCGGGCTGCGGTGACTCCACCGAGACAGGGTGGATCATGTTGCTTCCCCGCCGTGAGTGGACTCGTATTTGGATATCTTGGGGAGTAGCCATAACGATCCAAGAAATTGGGTAAGAACGAAAAAACGGGGAGTTCAAGGTTGTAGGAAACGTGAGAGGGTGGTCGTATATGTAAACAGGCAGGCGGCGGAGGGCGGAGGGGTAGAGGGAGAGGATCCGGTCAACCGTTCAATTGCAATATGCTTTTCCTCTGCGATGTGCTATTCATTGTCTGTTTTATAAATAACGTGTCTTCCTTATTTTATTAAAATTCCCTTTTCGTAAGCAAACATCATTTATATTTTAAAAACATAAAATATCATTGAAATTTTAAAATAATTATAAGCCAAAATTTTAAAACAAAAATATATTATTGAATTAATTATAAAATAACATATTATATGTATTTTCTTATGATTTATTTCATACCAGAGGTGATTTTTTATATTTAGCACATGGGATTTGTATATATTATTTTTAACAATTTAGCATTACTTAGTTTATGAGATGCATTTTACATAAATAAATATAAATTTCACTAGTTTTATTTTTTAAATACGACATTTTTAAATAATTGGTGGCAAAGGTATTAGGTAGCATAAACAATTTAGTACATACTTAATTACTTGTTCCAATGTTGGAGAGAGTGGACTTTATCCATGAATGGGGGACAATGTCTAAAGTTATAATAATTTAAAAAATAATAAACATGTAGTAATTAAGGCCACCAGCAGCGCACAATCCCAGAAAAGAAAAAAAATTGTTTAAAGTACACATAATGTTATTACATATTATTATGTCAAGAACGTAATAGATGGACACCTCGGGTTTTCGCATTGGTTGTCCCTAGTTATTTCAAATGGGATGCTTCATATTCGAGGCTGGCTTTGCCCAAACAATTTGAAAAAAACCCCATAAAAAAAGAACATAGTAGATCAAACGCTTACCATTTTACCAAAAGTTATAGCTCGTGATGTGGTGCAACTCAAATCATTTAAACCATAAGACAATATAAGCACCACGCTTCGATTTCTATCTAAGCAATGATAACTATTACACTCCAACAATATCTAAGGTATCATAATTTAAAAATAATAATAAACATATAGTAATTAAGGCCACAAGCAGCGCACAATCCCCAGAAAAGAAAATAAATTGTTTAAAGTACACATAATGTTATTACATATTATTATGTCAAGAACGTAATAGATGGACACCCCGGGTTTTCCCGTTGGTTGTCACCAATTGTTCTAAATGTGACGCTTCATATAAGATCAAATGTTTGCCAGTTTACCAAAAAGTTATAGCTCGTGGTAATGGTGCAATTCAAATCATTTAAACCATAAAACAACACATGCACCACGCTTTGATCTCTATCTAAACAGAGATTATTATTACACTCTTATCTACACATAGTTAATGCTAGTGATGCTGAGCACCATGCATATGATCCTACAAACTACAACTTTTGTACGAAATATAATTATATTGAAAGAATTTTTGCAATTAAATTTTATATCGGAGCTTTTTATTGTCATATTTTGTTTTATATGATAAGAATAAAGGTATTATAAAGGAGAAACTTTGGTATGTTTTTAGATATCAAAACAATAACTCTAAAAGCTCGTGAATAAATTCATGATTTTTTTTTGGATAAATATATAAAACTGGAAAATATAGCTCAAGCCTTCAAGCTAATCATCACTTAATTTAGAAATTTTAAATCAAATGATCAATAAATTACAGGCTAACCAAGGTCAAATATGTTAACGGTTCAGATTTATCCCACGTCACGTTCATGAATTCCTTCAGGGTGCTTTTGAGAACGAACATATTATAATACAGCACTGTTTTCTAGTCCTAAATCTCTCCTCTCCACTATAGACTAAAGAATCTCTCTACACCTCCGCTAGAGTTTCCCATTTCTGACGTACGCTAATTGACATGCGTTTGTTCCATGCTGAGTCGGTTTCTTGGGTTTTTATGTAGTTATATAACGTGAGTGCTATAAGTTGCAGAAGAAATCTTGAAAGTTATGAGTATTTAAGTTGCAGAATATATATTTTCTTGATAAAGTAGATTGAAATGGATCCACGTTCTCATGGATTCTTGAATCCCTCGAACGGATTTCAATTGAGGAATCAATCCGAGGGAGAGTTATCTAATTGGAAACTAGTAAATGGAAGTAGATCAGAAATTAGTTATTCAGATCAGAAGCTGGTTAATGAGCGGGGATTTCAAAGTTGCTTTCAAGAACATAATGTTGGGGGGGTAGATTCGCTCGCAAAACAGCCCGTCTCAAATGGTACCATCTCTAGTTCTTGTGTGGACACTGAGGATGAATATCAAGACGATTGTGATTTTTCAGATGCTGTTTTGAGGTATATAGATCAGATGCTCATGGAAGAAGACATTGAGGACAAGACACATATGCTTCAAGAGTCGTTGGATCTTCGAGCAAAAGAAAAGTCATTCTACGATGTTCTTGGGAAGAAATATCCGCCTTCTCCGCAGCCTGAATCAGCTTTGTCAACTCAATTTGGTGAGAGCCCAGATGCTTATTCACAGAGCGAGATTATAGGGGGTGGTTACCTAATTGATGTAGTCAACCCCAGTTGGATATACAGTCCTTTATATAGTGACAGTCAATCTGTATGGAATTTTAAAACGGGGGTGGAAGAAGCAAACAAGTTCCTTCCTGGTGAAAACAAATTGTTAATCAGTGTGGACGTTAATGGTTTTTTAGCTCAAAATTCGATAGAAGAATTTGTCCAAGGAAAAGATGAGGTGGAAGAATGCTCACCTTCTCAACCAAAGGGTAAGAGAAATGGTCATAATTTCGATACTGATTTTGAAGAAGAGAGAAATAGCAAGCTTCCTGCTATTTATACGGAGTCTGATGTGCCTATGCAGGAATTTGATAAAGTCTTGCTTATTTCCTTGGGGGAGCATGAAAAGAAATTTGCAGCTTATCGGGCTGACCTTCAATATGCAGCGAGTAAAAGTATGCAACTCAACGGGAAACTAAAGGGATCCAATGATCGGAAGAGCCGTGGCAAGAAACAGAGCAGAAAAAAAGAAGTAATTGATCTGAGAACACTTTTGATTAATTGTGCACAAGCTGTTGCTGCTGACGATCATCGAAATGCCAACGAACTTCTTAAACAGATCAGGCAGCATTCGTCTCCTTTTGGTGATGGAAATCAGAGATTGGCTCATTATTTTGCCGATGGTCTAGAAGCACGCTTGGCCGGCACTGGCAGCCAGATACATAAAGCCCTTGTTAATAGAAGAACAACAGCTGCTGATTACTTGAAGGCTTACTATACTTATCTTGCATCATCTCCATTCAGGAAGATTACAAATTTTGCCTCGAATAAGACAATCATCACAAAAGCAGAAAAGGCAATGAGAGTTCATGTTATAGATTTCGGTATCCTTTACGGCTTCCAGTGGCCTACTTTTATTCAACGTATTGCGGCACGAGAAGGTGGTCCACCTAAGGTTCGGATTACTGGAATAGACTTTCCTCAACCTGGCTTTAGACCTGCGGAGAGAATTCAGGAGACAGGGCGCCGATTGGCCCATTACGCCGAGAAATTTAACGTCCCTTTTGAGTATAATGCTATAGCCCAAAATTGGGAAACAATCAGAGTGGAGGATCTCAAGATCGACAAGGACGAATTCGTGGTAGTCACCTGCTTGTATCGAGGCAGGAACTTACTCGACGAGTCGGTGGTTACAGAAAGTTCAAGAACAGCTGTTCTTAACCTGATTAGGAAAATCAATCCTTCTTTATTCATCCATGGTGTACTCAATGGAACATACAGCACCCCATTCTTTGTCACCAGGTTTCGAGAAGTTTTGTTCCACTACTCTGCACTATTCGACATGCTGGAAACAAACATACCTAGGGAGAAACAAGAAAGACTGCTGATTGAGAAAGATATATTTGGGAAGGAAGCATTGAATGTCATAGCTTGTGAAGGCTGGGAGAGAGTTGAAAGGCCAGAAACTTATAAACAGTGGCAAGTACGTGATCTTAGGGCGGGTTTCATACACATCCCTTTCGAAAGGGAGATCATGAAAGGGGCGATATACAAGGTGAGAACATGTTACCACAAAGATTTTGTAATAGATGAAGGTGGTCATTGGCTGTTAATGGGCTGGAAAGGGCGGATAATCTACGCCCTTTCGTGTTGGAAACCTATTTATTAATTAAGTTCATCCATGATAAGACATCAACCAAATGGTTCGAGATAAATACACATCCCTGATGTTGCCTTTTCATTCTCAAGCAAAGGAATTACCGAGTTGTCTGGCAGTCTGGTTTACTCAAAAGGAGTTATTTTTCACTGTTTTTCAGTGAAAATGTTTGTGCACCATCTCATGAATTAGATTTATGCGCCTCTTTGCTCCATTGTATGCTTTTTGTGATCTACATTCTTGCTGCAATGAAATTTTTCTTACAGAAAATAAGTCCATATCCAGGATCTCCAACTTTTATTTTGTAAAAATTAATTTATTTAGATAGAGATAGGACCTGTAGAAATTCCAAGAAATTCCATTTGTTTAACTGAGATTCCTGAAAAGTAGATAATATATTACATGTAAATCAAACGAGAGCAACTCGTGGGGGACTTGGGGGACACCACAAAAAGTTTACTTTGAAAACAACTAGTTTAGTACAATAATGACACATAAACCAATGCCCTATTTGACAACGTTAATGCCCCAAAACATGTTCTGTACCTCGAATCTAATTGAGAAACATATTATTACTTGCAAGATCAAGAAAGTATTAAAAGCCACCTGCACTTGGGATTTTTTTTTTTTGTGAGGTTAAACACTTA
Source organism: Haberlea rhodopensis (assembly GCA_907163345.1). Classification (NCBI taxonomy): domain Eukaryota; kingdom Viridiplantae; phylum Streptophyta; class Magnoliopsida; order Lamiales; family Gesneriaceae; genus Haberlea; species Haberlea rhodopensis. The sequence goes on from CAJQUN010000545.1 coordinate 201,500, forward strand.
GCTTTTACCAAGTCGGTTAGACCGGAAACTCAACTTTTACCTTTGTTTTATTTAAATTGAGTCTCCAAGAACAAAAAGTATATTTGATAATAATCATGAAGTGCAAATTCTTTTAAAACTTATAATATCTTAAACATAATATGTCGATCGTCGAGCAAAAAAAATTGTTCCCACAAAACCAACACTAACACCAATCTTAACAAATGTATTGAAATGTTCTTGAGCTGACTAATTCATTATGTATCACTTCATGCATCTTGACCAAATGTAAGAAAAATCATTATTTTATTTGGGTTGCTTCATCCAAATGGTTATTCAATTGTTACAACCCACAAAATATACAAGTAAGAAGATGAAACACGACAAAAATATAGCTTACAGCTTAACCACCTTATCTATATCTATATATATAATAGAGATTGCAAAACCACTCTCTTTCAGCCAATGCAAAGTCAAAACCTACACTAATGGTGATTGGATGAAAGTGCGGTTCCCATTCTGCTGATGCATCATCATCTTCTGCAGTTAAAAGTCCCACAAACAGGGACTCCAAGAATTATTACATTACATATTATATAGTGTTCTAAATTTACTATTATGAAGAATAGTAATAAATAATACTTAATAGTCATTAACATTTTTTTTCTTTCAACTTTTTTTTCCGAAAAAGTTTTGTTCAAATTTTCTTGTTAAATAATTTTATTTTTTTTGTTAAATAAAATTTATTTTTTATTGATGCGTTGGTTTAGTCCGAATGTTCTCTATATAACAAATGTCATAAATTTACTATTATGAGGAATAGTAATAAATAGTACTTACTATTCATTTTTTTTCTTGTAAGTCATAATAGTAATAAATAGTACTTACTATTCATTTTTTTCTTGTAAGTCTTTTTTTTTTTTTGAAAAAGTTTTGTTCAAATTTTGTGTTAAATAATTTTATTTCTTTTGTTAAATAAAATTTGGTTTTTGTTGATGCGCATGTTTGATCTGAACTAATTAGAAAAAAATAGATCTTAATCAGTTGTTGATGCGTGCAATTTCAAATGTTATCTTTTTCAGTTTATATAGTAACATGAACATCATTTTTTTTAAAAAAAAATGAGAGTCAATCTTTTTGTTATTTTTTCCATTTAATTACCGTAGCCTGGTCGTTTTTTAAAAAGTTCGTTAAAGTCAATCATTTGAAATGTTATTTTCGATCAAATTAGGAAAAATTGACCAACATGCTCGTACCTGACACCACGCCTTATACGGGGCCAAAAAAACTATAGAAGTCAATTACTTATAAAACACGGAAAGCCTAATCACAACATCAAAAGCATACAAATGCACACAATATAGAGCCACAAGGTGGACACACAGAATAGCAGAACGACTGGTTTTTAAAAGGGGAAATTGTAAGGAATTGCTCTTTTGGGAAACTTTAATCACTTAAGTCTTGGGAAAAAAACTTTAGTGCAAGAAAATCCAAGTTGGAGAAACTTCTATTCAAATAGGTCCAATTTTCAAAATTTCAAATCAATTGGGTGTTTTATTTGACTCTTTTACCCCTCAATGGTTAGGTGAGATTGCATTATATTCCCTAGGCTTTTGTTTAGCTTACAAAATGGTCTCTATATAATATTTAATTATCTTTTATATCCTGATATTTGTAAAAAATTGGCATTTAATATCTTCTTTTTACAAGTTCCCGTTTTTGCGATCATTGGCATAAAACGGTATCAGAGCCTAGGTTTATTCTGGAAATACTACGATAATATCTTGAATATTAATTTGTAACCTATACGGAGGAGACGATTCAAGAAAATTATAGACCCGAACGAATGTTCGTAGTGTCATTCTTACAGGTGGTATTTTCAGAAATTGGAAAAACTAAATCAAAAGCATATGGCAGAAGCTCAACGCTTCAACCATAAGTGGAAACAATTACGAGGAACAGGTTTATGCACACCAGGCATAAATCATTACAAGAAATTGGAAAGGATGGCTAAGAGGCTTCATCAAGTGAACCTCAAACTTCAGTTCCAGTTAGCCGAACTTCAGGAGGACGATCATCCTGAACACGAGGACGTTGTACCAGACCCCAATGATCTAACAGGGTCCAGACCGGATGATTAAGATGGGTGAGCTAACCTTTCGAGAAATCGAGCCAGATTCTTCTAAGATATCCCAAGATCTTAGAGAAATCCAGAAGACAGTGCAGCGCTATGGTTACCTTCAATACCATGTCCCTACCCAGATCCATCAGATCCAGAATCAGATGGAGACCATGATTAAACATCAGAAGGAGATTCTTGAAAACATGTGCAATCCCGAGTGAAGGAATTGGAATCGAGGCCCAGTTCTACAGGAAGAAGGAACGGAGGATGGTTGCCACCATCTTACGGAACCGAACCCCTTTTACACCAAAAAGGGAAAGCAGAGGAGGTCCGGAGGCCTTTGACGGAGACTGAAAAAATGATTGCAGTCCTACGAGGAGAACCATTATATCCCACAAAGTGATGGAAAGAATCAACCTTGAAGATCTTGCTGATTCATTTGCGGGACTAAATCTCGTAGAATTCATGACAGGAGAACTTGTACAAAGACCTCCACCACAAGAGAGCTTCGGGTCACACAATCCACCCGAAGAAGATCAAAATATGCCACATAGGGACGATTGCACCTCAGCAACTTTGGATCCCCCTGTTGGAACAAGGAACCGTTCCCGAAGGCCAGATATTCATTAGACGCCCTACGGGAAATCGCAGCTTGATCAAATCCATCCATATGGACTTATGCTCAACATGGATATTTTGGATTTCAAAAACAGAGAAGTTCTTATTGATGAATGGGCTTCAGCAATGGGAATAGCAGCAGGAACACTTGACTTAAGCAAAGAATGATTATTTTACTTCTAAAATGAGTCTGGAAGGATCAGTCAAGATTGCCTGGGATATGGGAGACCCATGAACCAAGGAAGAAATTTTAGCCGGAGAGTCCCTGAAAGAAATCATGGACAAGATGGCAAAATTCTTCAAAATCGGTTTCATTGGGGTAAGCTACTTCGAAGGAATGGAGGAAGAGAAGGCTAAGAAATACAGACAAGCTCTAATTAGCCTGAAACTACACGACATCTGCTATGTAGACGAATACATCAAACTCTTTACAGAGTATCGATGGAAGTCAAAGATAGCGGAAAAGGATGCAGCAGAGCTGTTCTTTGCCAAAATTCCGAGCCCATGGAGAGAAATGCTTATCCAGGAGTATACACCGCATCCAATCGGGACGGTGTCCAAAAGAATGTCATTTCTTAAAGTGAAGCTGGCGGAGTGGTGCTACCAATCAAAGCTCCAAAAGAATTTTAAGAAACTCAGAGGAATCAACAAAAATGGCTCCTCTTTGTTGTACGGGAAATGATATCCCTACAATCATTGGGAACTATCGACAAAGGCGAAAGATGAAGAAGCACAGAAGTCATCCATATGCCCGAGGAGGTGGTTCAAGAAGAAGTAGGTCTCATGGAGACCTAGAAAGTTCTGGTCAAAGCAGAAAGCCCGAAACTATAGATCGGGGCAAAGATCAGGACCAAGAAGGAGTAGAATCTCGTCAACAGGTTCTAATCAAGCTAGTTCTAGCAGAGGACCAACAAAGAGGACTTTCAGACGCACACCTACCCGTGCAAATGAGAGTTTCAGAGATTGTAACTGCTGGACATGCGGAGCGAAAGGACATATCTCTACAGATTGTCCAGAAAACCAAAGTCGTGGAGTAAGACAGTTCGAGCATACCAAGGAATTTGAAGATGCTGTCTATTTTAAGGATTTGGTACAGGTGTATCAATTTGAGGATATTCCCTCAGATGAAAGCATCTATGAAGAAGAGATCTATTCTGAGGATGGAGGTGAATCTAGCTCAGAATCAGAGTGAAGGAGAGTTCATTCAGCACGTGATTAAAGAATAGTCGTCGGGGTTTTTCACTCATACCACGGTTTCTCATAAAACCCTTATGAGGATCATGAAAGAAGAACCAAAGCTTCTGATGTACGCTGGATTTACAAATGGAGCAATGGAAAAAGCCATGGATATGATCGGTCTTCGAAGCAGGAAGCATCAGATTATCCATAGGGTAACAACAGGTGAATTTGCAATCCCAATGGAATTCACGGGAAACCAAATTGAGATGCAGTTAATCCCCTACAGAGAAATCCAGGAGATTAAGAACAAGGTCAAAATAGAAGTTGCTAACACGCTCTCATGGATACATATTGGAGCCATTAGAGTAATCATCAAGGCAACTTTCAAGGAATGAATTGATTCGCCCCTCAACCTGGCGATCTTTGACAAGAGAATCCCGAACCTCAAAGATTCTTGTTTATGAGCCGTGGCAGGAAATCTGTATGCAGGAAAGATGGCCTTCAACATCTATCCAAGGATTGCATACAATTTAGGAGATCGAGACTTCAACAAAGTTCTCACTCTTCATCAAAATTTTAAAAGAGAAGATTTGATGAAAGAAGGGAACATGCCTTACTCAATCACCTACAAGGTGTCATACGCACTCTCGAATACTCATCACTCCGAGGTATTCTTGAGAAAGGAATTCATCGAAGTCCCCAGAATCTTCGAAGACTTTGCCAAAGCAGTATTGCCTGACATCATTGATACTCTGACAATAGGAGAAATTAACATGAGGATACAAGATCAACATGTTTTGAACAGAAGCAGGAGCCTCATGATCGAGCCAAGAAGGATGTCTTTTCAACATGATAGGTTAATCAGCAACTATCCCGGGGAAAAACAGAAGGCAGCCTGTTGGGTTTTGGAAACCCGAATAATCTTGGTTTTGATGTTAACAAAACTTGTTATTGTGTTGCTAACATATTTCATCAAGTGTGCAGTTCATAGATCATATTTAAGAGTTTGATGAATTACAAAGAAGTAGCTTGAAAATATCAAGCTGGACCAAGAATGGAATTCTGGCATAGCGGTTTGTTTCGATCATATCTAATAGCTCGGATATCGAAATGGCGTGCTTCCAAAGAGATTGAACAGCCAACTTAAAATACTAAAAGTCATATTTCACAACAGATCGGCTAGTTCAAATGTTATCAAGGAGAAAAGACGCCTGCAAGATCGAGCTGAACCACGAAGAAACAGCAAGCTGTTTCAGCAAGCAACTGTCAGTCTGGTGGGCATAACTCTTAGATCGCTTATCGGAACGGAACGATTCAGTATGGGTTGGAAAGCTAAGACAAAGATCTACAAGTCATCTTTGTAAGTGAAAGACTGAATCGGACGTTAAGATGGCCAAAAAGCTTCTGCAAGTCACGCCATGTGACGCCTGTAAGATCGAGCTGCTACAGCAAAGTTCCTATCAGTCTGGTGGGCATAACTCTTAGCTCGCTTATCGGAACGGAACGATTCAGTATGGGTTGGAAAGCTAAGACAAAGATCTACAAGTCATCTTTGGAAGTGAAAGACTGAATCGGACGTTAAGATGGCCAAAACGCTTCTGCAAGTCACGCCATGTGCTGCTGCATCCAGCAAACAGACAGCAGAAGCATTGCCTCGTATTTCAAGCATAACTCTCTCACAGGAACTCGGAATCGAGCAATTCTTGATTCCGTGGAAAGCTAAGAGAAAGGGCTACAACTTTCATGTGGATCACTTTGCCCAGAAATCAAAGAATCAAGAGTTACAACCAACAGATCGAAGAGAAAGATTATCAATCTGTTTTTTGTATCAAGCTGACTTGTCCAGACCAGACCAGCAGACCAGCAGACCAGACTGAACCAAACCAGCAGACCAGACTGAAACAGAACAGCATATCAGACTGAACCAGACCAGACCAGACTGAACCAGACCAGCAGACCAGGCCAGTCCGGTCCGAAATACAAACAGCCCAGAAACCAGAATATGACCGTTGCAAGCTCGGGAATAGTGCAGAACCTTTTCCAACGGGCATATTCTTGTGTCTAACGTATATATCATTACTTAGGGCTATATATACATGATTTGGAAGCTCAATAACAGCTGATTGAAGATCAATCCAAGCCTTCCAAAGCAAACCCACTTGGGATTCAATTGGGGAACTTCAAAGACAAAAGTTGCTAAATGAAGAGCACTCCCCAAACCTTTGGCACCACTTACCTTGCTATATCAGATCTAGTTAGAGATCATTTGTGCCATATATATTCACTCTATTCATTGTATATGAGAGCTTAATCGATGAGTGAATATCATTGTAACGGTTGATGATTTATCACAACCAATGAGAGGTCTTTGTATGTGAGACATTAAAGAACATACATAGTTGAGTTGCTAGGAGTTCTAGTTGGATGGGGAATTCCCAACTGGATCGGGTTTGTACAACGGGATTGTATAAATCAAAGTCTTCTAGTGGAATCCTTCCATGCGGTGGAAGAAGGGGAGACGTAGAAGGATTACACCACCTTCGAACTTCCATAAACAAATGCTTGTTTATTTACTTTAATTGCATATCTTTAAAATGCTTTTCAAATGGTTAATCGGTTTAGAGCGGGTTATGTCGAGTGTCTTCCGCTCGATTTTGTAATCGAACTCGATATAATCTCTCGGTGCATTAATTCAAGAACACGAGCTATTGAAGCTCAAGTTGGTTGAACTCGGGTGTGGAATGGCAACCCACCCCCGGAATCGATCCTGACAAGTGGTATCAGAGCGGGTTGTTCTTGGAAAGCATTTGAACCGATTTTTGTAGCGGATATCTTTTAAAATCATTTTCAAAATTTTCTCATGAGCATGAAATATTTTCATAGCATATTTTTTCAAAATATGGTGTAAGAAAATTTTTATCATAAAAATCAATTTCATTGCATTCATTTGCACGAAAATAATTTTAAAATCTATTTCAAATGTTTTAATTTTTGTTCAATTCTTTATTAACTCATTTTAAGTTTAAAATTTTTATTTTGAGATTTTATCTAACAATTTTCGAAGCATTTTTAGTTTTCAGGCAGCTTGCTGCGACTTTGGAAAATTGGCATAACTTCTTGCTCGGATGTCCAAATGACGAACCGTTTTTTGCGTTGCAAACTAGACTCATAGAGGATCGTAACGGTATAGGTCTTGCAGCCTAATTCTTCACGAGGAGATGCAGTTTATTCTGCAAAGTTGACTCATGTGCTGCCACCGCTGAAAGATGAAATGGACATTGTTGAGTTTTGTCAAGAAATTCAAATTTGTTGCCAAGTATGCTACATGCATCATCAAAAGAGGTTATTTTTGTTGAAAAATTAATGTGCATTGCATTTTTTTTAATTTGTTTTAGCCTACCCTATTTGCCCCTATCTTGCTCAAATTTTCAAACATTTTAAAATTAAGGGGGAGAGTTTAATCTCAATCCTTGAGGGGGAGTAAATTTTATTTGTCTTCCTTTTTGATTCACACAAAAAGGGGGAGAAATATGTTATTTAAAAAATATGATTTTTCTTGTTATGCAACATTGTGCTTTAATGTTCATATTTTTATTCAAGTTTTGTGATCATCAAAAAGGGGGAGATTGTTGGGTTTTGGAAACCCGAATAATCTTGGTTTTGATGTTAACAAAACTTGTTATTGTGTTGCTAACATATTTCATCAAGTGTGCAGTTCATAGATCATATTTAAGAGCTTGATGAATTACAAAGAAGTAGCTTGAAAATATCAAGCTGGACCAAGAATGGAATTCTGGCATAGCGGTTTGTTTCGATCATATCTAATAGCTCAGATATCGAAATGGCGTGCTTCCAAAGAGATTGAACAGCCAACTTAAAATACTAAAAGTCATATTTCACAACAGATCGGCTAGTTCAAATGTTATCAAGGAGAAAAGACGCCTGCAAGATCGAGCTGAACCACGAAGAAACAGCAAGCTGTTTCAGCAAGCAACTGTCAGTCTGGTGGGCATAACTCTTAGATCGCTTATCGGAACGGAACGATTCAGTATGGGTTGGAAAGCTAAGACAAAGATCTACAAGTCATCTTTGTAAGTGAAAGACTGAATCGGACGTTAAGATGGCCAAAAAGCTTCTGCAAATCACGCCATGTGACGCCTGTAAGATCGAGCTGCTACAGCAAAGTTCCTATCAGTCTGGTGGGCATAACTCTTAGCTCGCTTATCGGAACGGAACGATTCAGTATGGGTTGGAAAGCTAAGACAAAGATCTACAAGTCATCTTTGGAAGTGAAAGACTGAATCGGACGTTAAGATGGCCAAAACGCTTCTGCAAGTCACGCCATGTGCTGCTGCATCCAGCAAACAGACAGCAGAAGCATTGCCTCGTATTTCAAGCATAACTCTCTCACAGGAACTCGGAATCGAGCAATTCTTGATTCCGTGGAAAGCTAAGAGAAAGGGCTACAACTTTCATGTGGATCACTTTGCCCAGAAATCAAAGAATCAAGAGTTACAACCAACAGATCGAAGAGAAAGATTATCAATCTGTTTTTTGTATCAAGCTGACTTGTCCAGACCAGACCAGCAGACCAGCAGACCAGACTGAACCAAACCAGCAGACCAGACTGAAACAGAACAGCATATCAGACTGAACCAGACCAGACCAGACTGAACCAGACCAGCAGACCAGGCCAGTCCGGTCCGAAATACAAACAGCCCAGAAACCAGAATATGACCGTTGCAAGCTCGGGAATAGTGCAGAACCTTTTCCAACGGGCATATTCTTGTGTCTAACGTATATATCATTACTTAGGGCTATATATACATGATTTGGAAGCTCAATAACAGCTGATTGAAGATCAATCCAAGCCTTCCAAAGCAAACCCACTTGGGATTCAATTGGGGAACTTCAAAGACAAAAGTTGCTAAATGAAGAGCACTCCCCAAACCTTTGGCACCACTTACCTTGCTATATCAGATCTAGTTAGAGATCATTTGTGCCATATATATTCACTCTATTCATTGTATATGAGAGCTTAATCGATGAGTGAATATCATTGTAACGGTTGATGATTTATCACAACCAATGAGAGGTCTTTGTATGTGAGACATTAAAGAACATACATAGTTGAGTTGCTAGGAGTTCTAGTTGGATGGGAAATTCCCAACTGGATCGGGTTTGTACAACGGGATTGTATAAATCAAAGTCTTCTAGTGGAATCCTTCCATGCGGTGGAAGAAGGGGAGACGTAGAAGGATTACACCACCTTCGAACTTCCATAAACAAATGCTTGTTTATTTACTTTAATTGCATATCTTTAAAATGCTTTTCAAATGGTTAATCGGTTTAGAGCGGGTTATGTCGAGTGTCTTCCGCTCGATTTTGTAATCGAACTCGATATAATCTCTCGGTGCATTAATTCAAGAACACGAGCTATTGAAGCTCAAGTTGGTTGAACTCGGGTGTGGAATGGCAACCCACCCCCGGAATCGATCCTGACACAGCCTCAAGCAGAATTCAGAAAGTTCCTGATGTATTCCAAACAATAGGAAACTGAAATGCCCAGAAGGCTGGAGAGAAGTGCAGATAGTTTTTGATATCACTGAGAAGAATAATACCTTCCCCTGCGATGTCCTATATTATTTGCAACAACCTACAGTTGGCAAGTTTCACGGAAACCTTCAAATTGGTGAAATTGATCTCACCATTGAAGGAATTGCTGGACGGATCCCAGAACAGCTTATTCTAGGGATTGAATTTCTCGAGGAACATAAACCTTGGGAAAGATTGCAAGATGGAATGGAGTTCACGGTGGAAGGAAAAAGATATCGAATCAGATGACCACCAGTCCATTCTCCATATACATCTCCATTGGGATGTTATACGAGAAGTACAGGGCAGAATATTTTGCAGCATACGTTGACTCGGGAGCTGGAATATGCACTGTCAGGCGAGAAATCTTCCCCAAAGACGTTGGTGAGAAATTACCAGCCATTGCCGGAAGAGACTTTTCCAAACAGATCCTTATTCTCAATGAAGGAGTCCGGGGAGCGGAAATAATTATCGGAGGAGCAGGCGGTACCCCGTGGTATAAAGTCAAAACTCCACCTATATATTTCCATGATACAGGCGCCGATATGCTGCTAGGAAATAATTTCCTACAGACATTCAAGCGGTTAACGCAGGAGAATGAGACCAGGAGACTTATTTTCACAACTCTTTGTGATCATAAGATTATGGTGCAAAGACTACGGGAGGCGTTTCACAGAAAATTCCCAATTAGTTTTTGCAACAAGCGTGGTGATGAAGGAAAACTTTGACACCCAAAGATGAAAGATCAGCGGAAATTTGGAGAAGCCATTCTTCAGTTCCGACAACAAGGTCCTAGTGAAAAGGATTCTCAAACTTTTGACTGGGTTAACAACATGTCTTTCAGAGAGCAGGATGAGGAAAGAGTAACTCCAGAAACCCTGTTGCTACTGAAAAATGCGTTACGAGAAAATGTTCCACAACCTGAATCTACCCTTGAAGAGCGCATCACGCTAGAGGATATAAAAAGGAAGATTCGTAGGAACTACAACGAAGATCCACTAGCATGGTGGAACAAAAATGAGCTAATAGCCACTTTGAAGGTGAAAACTGGAAAAGAAAATGAGTTTGTTAGGTACAGACCGATCCCCATGAACCAGGAAGATCGAAAGGATATGCAGATCATACTTAAGGAGCATCTTGACCTTAAGTTAATCTCAGCAAGTATTTCTCCATACAGCAGCCCAGGATTTCTTGTACGAAATCATGGAGAAATTAAATGAGGAAAGCCGAGATTGGTGATCAACTATAAAGGGATCAACGAAATCTTGGAGTTCGATGGATATTTTATCCCGAGTAGAGAACATTTGGTAAATAGCATCAAGAATGCCAAAGTGTTTTCTAAATTCGATTGTAAGTCTGGATTTTACCAGATTAAAATGGAGGAAGCAAGCAGAAAGTTTACAGCATTCTCCACACCACAAGGACATTATATCTGGAATGTCATGCCAATGGAATTGGCGAATGCTCCCCAGATATATCAAAGAAAAATGGATAATCTTTTCATGGATTACTTCAGCTTTATGTTCGTGTATATTGATGACATTCTTATAGCATGAAAAAACATGAAAGAACATCTTAAACATTTGGAAATCTTCTCAGATGTTTGTTACAAGGAAGGATTAGTGCTTTCCGAGAAGAAATCAGTGATCGCTACAAGACAAATCGAGTTCCTTGGAGTTGAGATCAACGAATCTGGAATTATCCTGCAGAATCATATTGTTGAAAAAGTACAAAGATATCCGGATGACCTCAAGGATTTAAAACAACTTCAGAGTTTTTTAGGAGTTGTTAATTTCGCTGGGATGTTTATCAATAATCTAGCAAACCATAGGAAGGTGTTCAGTCCAATACTCAAAAAAGATGTTAAGTTTGAGTGGAATGACGATCATAGACAAGCTGCCAAACAGCTGAAGGAGGATTGCAGGCAACTACCAAAGCTTGCACTACCAAACGACGACGATGAACTGATATTACACATAGATGCCAGTGATCATTGGTGGGTGGTAGTTCTCATGAAAATTACACCAGAAGGAGAAGTGACATGCATATATTGCAGTGGGCTGTTTGATAACAACGAAGTTATCAGATGGCACATCAACGAGAAGGAGTTCTTTGCTGTTTGAAAGGCTTTTAAGAAATGGCCACTTTTCCTACTTGCAAAGAAATTTATCTTGAAAATAGATAATACGAGTGTCAAAGCCTTTTTAAAAAATAAAATTGAATCAAAACCAAAAAAAGGCTAGACTTTTAAGATGGCAAGCTGAATGCCAATATTATGATTATGATATTGTCATTGTAACATCTGATAAAAATATTCTTGCAGATTTTTTGACGAGAGATGGAAGCGAGTGAATCTAATTCCATCATCACGAGATCAAAGCACCTCCGTGAAAATTTGAAGGAGCTAGACAAGAAGATTAACGACCTGGTGAATAATTCTCAGGTTGCGGGTCAAGTACAGGAACTGGATCTCACGAAGGTCCAACAGGCTATGAAGGCTACCATGCAGGCTCACACTTGTTTATGGGATAGTCTTTATATTCCCCTCCGACGGGATGCATCAGCAGTGAAGCTAAAGTCATGTTTCAGAGAGCCGAGCTCATCAACCGGTGTGGAGGATTCAAGTACCACCACTACAGGTCCTAGTATTGATCCTTTCGGGGAAGATACAGAAGGAAAAATTGATTCCAAGGTATCTGGGATATCTGAAGAATCAAGCCAACCCAGCACCTCAGGGGTTAAAGAGGGAGAGATTAATCTTAGGCCATCGACGGGCAAATATAAGGTTAATACTAACGAAAATATGGTTTCCCCCACTTCCCCTTTGCAGAAATATCAAAGATCATGGGAGAACTTTGTACAAGAGTGGGTATAATTCCTGGAAAAATTACTGCAGACTGGTCAGGAAAATACCCAAGAATGTGGATGCATCCTGGTGTCAAACCAGAAAGTGTTCGTGAGTGGTTTGATTTTGGCTGCCGAACCCGAGTCTTTACTACAGCACCAAGTTTTTCGGAAATCGTAAAATTACCGGATTGGATCTATGAAGGAGTGTATGACTCATGGTAAAACAATCATACACTTGGACGAGGAGATGTTCTGGAGCTGAAATTCATTACTGCAGCCCCAGAAATTACAGGAAAAGGTCTTCACTCTTCACCCTAGCTTTCATTTTGTAAAGTTACAGAGACCTAACTTGAAGGCAATGGATCAAATAAAACCACCGCCTGAAGGAACAACACTAGTTTCCCCGCTCACAGAAGATGACATTACCACCAGAAGAGCATGGGGATTATGGGTCTGTCTTACTGAGATGGACAAAGGCAAGTATCCGTTCAAAATCTTCCAGAAAACAGCGAACAGATCATTCATGGTTAACTCCATGATAAGCCATACTACAAAATTTGCCGAGGACATCTTTGTAAAGAAGAGGCAAATATTATGGGAAAACAAGATTCCGGCCACCAAAGAAACTAGCCGAAAGTTCTGCAACATGGCCCATGTGGGAAGATGTCAGGACTACATCTGCCCGAGCTGCCCAGAGCAAAAAGAGCCATTGTTCGGGAAAGGGTTCCCTGTCAAACAGGACCAGAAGAAAGAGGACAAAGCAGGACCAGGCAAACGTGGAAGATTCCCACGCGGAATGCAAATGCCAAATTTTTAGGGACCACAGGGAGACAAGAGTCATGCGACTCTGACGAGGACCACTACCATTTGCAAAAGAAAACAAAATGGTAGGACCACTCTTCGGCCGAAAGTCGAAAGGACCACAAGATACCAAACAAGAGAGAAGACGCATGCAATGACGTCTGATAATAAACAAGAATTGAAGTCCGGATTTCAAATCCACCTCCAGACTTTTATAAATACCAAGGCATTCAGGAAGCTAAGGACATCGAAAATTCTCCATAGTTTTCTGAAAAATAAATATTGTAGTCTCCAAGCTTTGTAATCTTCAGCTTTCTTAGATTGGTAATATTTCTTTTCTTTCTTTCAATTCATAAGTGTCTGTAATATTGTTCTGTTTGTTTAAAATTTATGTGTTCTTGAGTCAAGCATCATCTATATGAGAGGCTAAACATGTCCGTCTCCTCCCAAAAGGAGACGTTTTAATGTAATAGATGTTATAAGTATTCCAGAATAAAAATAAGGTTGTTGCCCAGCTATCTCCCGGATTTCTTTAAATCTTTTTTATATCTTGATTATACCTTACGACCTAAGGTAGGAAACGAATTAGGGCTGTGTTGTGCGGTTTCTGAAGAAGTCGGATAACTGGCAGACTAGCCTCGCCCGTGTGCTAAGGTTGAATGGTGAGGAGCCATTCGTAAAACAGTTTGGAGGCAGTAAGTTTTCGACGGGTGGCGTTGCGACCCACCTCACCCAGTGCCGTTATGGTCAAAATGATATATTTCAGTTTGTTAAAATTTTATTGTAATACGGAAGCATGTTGGGCCTTTTATTATTTTTTATCATGATCTTCAAATCGGGTTGTGAACTATAATTAGAAGATTGATGCATGAACTGTGAGTCCTTTGCAAAAGTATGCTCTTGGGTTCTCCCGAGATGACAGAAACTGAAGGATCTCATGTTCATAAATGCTACTGTTTCATGAATAAAAGGATACATAAGATGATAAATAGTATATAGATGCTTATTTGTTCTTTAAACCTTTTCGTAGGGTGAGAATGCAATTTTATTAGGAGTTGGTTGGAACATGTGGACCACATGGGAGTTTTATAGTCATTTCAACCAAAAATGGACCTAAGTGAACTAAGGTTTTTTAATTAGACTATGATGAATTAAGTTTCAGGAAAGGGTACCGACCTGCAATTTTCCCTTTCTAAAAAGATTAATCAAACACTGGTGTGGACAGCTCTTACTGTCAATAATCAACAATGTTCAAAGAATATCAGCTCCCATGGAATAAATTGAAGATAAGGTTTTGTTTGACAAAACCCAAAGTTATCTGTGCGAAACTCGTTTGAGTGCGGAGTGATACTTAGAGTTTGAGTACTTGATTAATCATGGATAAAGCAAGTAATTTCTAGGTTCATTATCTAGTTTTGCAAATTCAGTTATTTCTTTCTGGAAACATGAATCGGGTGATAACTCCTAGATTTGCACATTTCAGTGCCAAAGCAAGAAAGAAAAGTTTGGGTGGTATTAGCATAAGATGTCTTACGAGCCAATGGACCAATTGTTGGCTGTTGGGTTCAAAAAAACCCTAGCCTATTAGTACTTAATCTCAACTATAAATAAGTGCTTCATTTCTAGAGTTATAAAACCATATTTCAATCAATACACTCTCATAGAAATGCTAACACCGAACTAGCACCGACAAACACAGTATTTTTCTACATATTTTAATGCACATTCACATGTTATTTCATGCAGAATCCTAAAAATTCCATGCAAATTTCACTTGACCAGCTATTGGCATATATTATTTTAGAGTTACCGAAGATTCACTTCTAAGAGATCCTATTATCTGTCCCATTTTACCAAGATGTCCAAAGGAATATTTAGGGCCATAAATTTGTGATTTTCCTTGAAGCAGATTTCAAGTTCCCCTGCATGATTTGCTGCTCTGGCAGCAGTATTTTTCTACGTACTTTCCACAGATAGCCGCAAATAAACCACTGCTCGAGCCATAACTCAATTATTTTCCGAACTTTTGTCTAAAGAACATTAAAATATTTAAATACAATACTTCCAAACAATAATCAAATTCAAAAGTTCTACAACATTTCAAAGATTAGGAACGATAGGACGGATAAATTATGGTGTTTATGCTAAAAGATGCTGGCTTTACCCAATATTCTCGCAATTGCCAATTTCCCGGCAATTGCCAATTTTCCAAACAAAGCATCTTTCAGAAAACTAAGTAAATATTTACCATGTCATTCCCAATCAAAGTGATTCACTTCTCAGGTGGGGTTGTCTCATCAAACCATCAAGGGGATTTCTATGCTACATTACAATACCTCTCTCCTTATATAGGAGCAGCGTTGGTTGAATATTTTATGTAACGTGAAAAATTTTCACATTTATATCGACAAATGTCTCTTCTATTACGAATGCCACCTCGTCGTGAAGCTTATCCAGGGGATGTTTTTTATTTGCATTCTCGTCTTGGAAAGAGCCATTAAATTAAGTTCTAGTTTATTTTTATTTTATTTTAAGATAATAGAGCACAAAATTTTCGATACATCAAGAATGGATGGTGTTACCTGGAAATTTGGTAGGGTGTCTTTCCAAGAGTAAGATAAGCCGTCCTGCAAGAAAATGTGTTAGAAGGGAGCCAGTGAAGGTTCCTGGCAAAACCTCTCCGACGATCAAATCAATATAAAAAAAAGGAAAACAAACCAACGAATATATATATATATATATGTGTGTGTGTGTATATATATGTGTGTGTGTGTGTGTATATATGTGTGTGTGTGTGAGTGAGAGGTGGGAAAATGATCTTTAACAGCATGTGGGGACCTAGGAGACAAATTAGAGTCTGCTGCTGATAATCAGAGTCTTAGAGATGAGGACCACAGACAACTGTTGTACTCATGATATGATATATGCAGCTTTTAAGATTTTATCCGTACTGGGAGATGCGATTCGTGAACTGGGCTATCCAGGGTTGCTATTTGATTGGCTGACTTATGAGTGTGGTTCACCTCCGTCAGGAATCAAACTCCTGCTATGGCCAATCCGGATATGAGGGAGCACACTAGGTATTAGAGGGGTTATCATTCAACTTGTAGGGGGCTACACTAGGGGAACCACAACAGCTGATATCTCTGGTCCTATTTAATTTTAGGGTTTATCTGAGGCTTAAACCAACTCGCATAGATCAGCTCGGTATAATCCTGATCAATCCAAAGTTCCTTATCTCTTTCATGATTGGTATGGCAAACTAAGCCCCACCTTAGCACATCCTGATAAAACTGATATGGGTCCAAGATGATTCTTAATTCGAGCTGAGGTCACAAGGATATGTCGAGCTTAGCTAACTGGATGTGCCGAGCTGAGGTCACAAGAATGAGCTACATCGAAATCTTGGAGAGATGGGCACTAGGTTAGCACCGAGATGGGCTGTTGGGTGCTGATTCGACAATGGAAAGCGTCCGATGCTACTTTTCCGAGCTCATCCCACTACATATTTAGGACTGGGAAGATCTTTGGGCCGCCTTTGCTGGGCCATGTATACCAGGAAGTCGGGTCGGGTTATGCTCCCAGGAGTTTGGGTCGAAACCATACTAGGACCACTATCAGGTATGAGAAGGCTTTCGATATCTTGTCACAAACCAATCACTTGTGTATATACAATGATTCAAAACACCCAATTCTTCACAGTGCTCACTCTTTTTGATAGTTGGCTTGTAGCATAATTAGGGGAATATTTTCAAAATAGTATATGAATGATTTGTAGTTCTACGTATGAGATAACAAATCGGAAAAAGGGTAATACCAACATGAATGCAACGACAAAGGTGCCAAGCAGTCAATAAGGTCCCCTTTACAACTCCATACTTCTTGTAAGCAATCATCGAATACTCACTGAATCTCGGAACATACCAACAACTATTTGGCAACTAGGGCGAGATTTCCCCTGCCACAATCACCATTACAACACGCACAACAGGATTAACTAATGAAAAGTGTTGAATGCGAAGAAGTCAATAGTTTTTCATGGAGTAAAATACGGGTAAAATAAACCATAGCACTTGATTCTACCAACTTCTCTACTCGACCACCCAAGCTGACATTCCCAATTATATTTCATTTCATGTTTTTATTGCGGGAAGATGATGAAAGTTTACTAAATCAATTATAAATTTATCTAAATCGTTGAATAATTTGACGTTGAATGAGGAAGAACTCATGTTTGTAGAACCTTGGTATAGATAATGCTGTTTTAACACCTACACTGGTCATTTCATCATCTGAAACCCGACATAAAAACCAAATAAATTTTACAAAAAATATCTTTTTTTATTTTTTAACAAGAAACCCATATTATATTATAAAAGCAGTAAAGTACAACAAAAGCAACCTAAAACCACAGGAATCAATACAAAACAACCAAACAACCACAAAGACATGACCTCATAATGGATAGTAACAGAAGTAAATATGCTTGAGCATGAGAGTGCAAAGACTACCGGAAGCAATTTCCCCCCAAACCATGTAACGACCCAAAACCTTTACATGATTTACATGATCATGTCATATAGAAGCATTTGATATGCATAAATGTTGGGTCTATTGTGCTTATTGTTTTGGATTCTATTGAATGTATAATTATGATAAGAATTGAAATCTAATGAGTCGGTTTCATTATATCGAGAATATGGTTAAAATTATGAATATACATAGTTGAGGGACTTAAGTGTAAGATGATAGAGATTTGAAGGACTAAAGTGCAATATTTAATATACTTAATAGTTATCTAGTGCCTTAGGAAGAAAAAATATCATAATTATCTTTCGTTTTCGTTTCTTCATCTGCTCCTTGAGGGAAAGCTATCCAAATTCCATAGAAACTCAAGTTTTGTGCCAAAAACTTGTAGAGGGAGGTATACCTATGTTTGTACTCTTTATTTTCTATGGTTTTGACAAGTTTTAATGATGTGTTTGTTGATGTTGGTTGAGAAGAAACTTAGGGTTTGCATGTGTTAGATGAAAACATATCTTTTAAAGTAGATTTTGATGTTATACATGAAGGGAATGGGTTTAAAGAAGATAGAAGAGGTTGTGGAAAGAAAGAACATGTGTTTGTATAAGAAATATGCTGAAAAACAGAACTCCTATGGCGTTTTGAATTTTTGGAATTCTTAGACTTTAATTTTGATGTTGGTGTTCAAATGAAAGTTGTAGTATGTTAAGTTATCTTTAATTTGATAGTAAATTCAAGTAATTTGGAGTTATAATGCATGAGTTATGTCAATTTTACTAAATTATGTACATGTTGACCTCTAAAGTGAAATGATTTCTGAAACTTGATGTTCTTGGCTAATTTTGTCTATGAAGATGATTTAATTAATTTAAGTACTTCAAAGATGAATTGTATATCTTTGAGTTATCTTTAATTTGACGTAAAGTGGGGCTCATTTGGAGTTCATATTAATTAGTTATGAATTTTATGCCAAAAGGTGTCAAAGCTGAAAAATGCAGAATTTTCAACAAAACCATTCTGCCCTGTAGCGATCGATCGCCTCTGTGTAGAGCTCGATCTCTTCAGCCAAAATTTTGAAAAAAATGGTTTTCTTTGATGAGTTTAAGTATGGGAAGCCTAGTATGATATATGTGAACTATGAAAACATGTTAAAGGTAAATATTAGATGATTTATTCATGTGTTTGAGATAAATGTATTTATAGGTCATAATCTCGAACAAGCTACAGATAAGGCAAACTACAAGAGTTCTTCGAGATAGGAATATCGTTTGTGAGTATATCCTATAACTTGGTATTTAACTGTACATAAGTATATGATTTATATTCTATGAATTGCGTTTATAATGGATGTAAATACGTGTTGTATATGATGTGATGTTTCCTTATATTGACATGTGCTTATGAATGCATTCATGTGCATACATAAGAGATTAACGAACTCTGTTATGGATGCTAAGGATCTTGAACAATGTGTTAATGCATTCTGAGTACGGTCAGAATTACAGAATCAAATAATATCGATCCCGAGTTAATTGAGAACTCAAAAGGGGATCTACAGAGTGCCATGACCATCTTGTGATCACAAATTGTTCCTGATTATAGTTGATCCATAACAGAAGAACAAATAATCATACATACATGTGTACATGTGAATTACTTGTTGTACAAGTCTTACTACAGTTTTGATGAATTATATACATACATGATGTTGAATATCGGTTATTTGTATATGCTCAGTGAAGTGTTTTGTTTCAGATAATCCAATGTAAAAATCGACTCTAGAGGAAGGTCTAGAAGTCTTTTTGAAGTATTTTCCAGTATGGATACAAGGTTGGCCGGCTGATCTGTAGTTCTTCTCCATCAGCTCATCATTGTACATATAAGTGTATAGGTTTTTGGTATGAGTAATGCGATATACAACATCAGTCCATTTTTGTGGCATATATGCCATGTACATATTGTTATGGAAAGTTTTAAATTTATATGTTATAAAGTAAAATTTCCGTTGCAACGAATTAAATATGTTACTATAGTAATGCTATAGTCACAGTCATGTGTATGTATATAAGTAACGTGACGCCCTTACAGGATAAATGTTAGGCGACATGCCTCATGTATTTACACGTGTATAAAAGAGATATGCGTGTCATGTGTAACGAAAAGGTAGGGGTGTCACAAACCATACATAAGATAAGGTTGGAAAAAGGAACTACCCTCGGTACTCTAACATAACTCAAGAAATCATCACTCGAACTTACCTTGGGCACCGGTCTGACCCGAATCCTTCCCTGAACAATAAACAACCCCAAAATGACGTCGCTCTTTCCACTACCAAAAATCGGAGAGAAGAAAAACCTGCAGAAAGTAACAATAAAATGATTGGCAAACTAGCAGTTGAACGAAACATATAGAACTTGTTTTGGCCACACTTATGAATCAACCCAATATGATTGGTCTAAAATTATTGATATGTTAATTTATTTATTTATTTTTAATTTAAAATGTTTTCTGTTTTAATATTCAATTGGTGTATAAGTAAGTTCAAAACGAATACATACAAGTGCCCATACAAATCCTTTATGGAATTAGGGTTATTGATTTTATACAACACAACTCATATCCTCTGTTCTTAATGTAGTGTAGAGATGATTGACAAGATTATTACATATTAGTTTATAAATATATATGTCATGACCCGAAAATTTTACATGATCATGGAAAGCATAGAGTTTGGGAATAAAATAAATTTAAAGAATAATCAAAATTGACTAAATTTAATATATTGAATAAATTTAATGAATGATTTAATATATTGAATAGATTATATTGAATAGACTTGAAAATATTGAATATAGTGAATACAAGTTGAATATATTGAATAAAAGTGAAAATAGTGATTAAATTTAAGGAATATATGATGAAGGGTAAATGTGTAATTTTGAAATTTGGAAAAAAAGAAGAAAAAAAAGAGATAAATGGAGAACCGACTTCAGTATTGGAGATTTGCACACATTCATACTGTCACTAGTGTAAATGCCGTGAGAATTTGCAAGAGAGAAGTGGATTTCGTCGATTTTCGGACTTCGAAACGACTTCAAAACGATAAAATAAGTACATATCTGGAATCTCCGCTCGCTACCTTCCTTTTGAGGTAGTTTTTCTTTACTTATTCTTATGTTTATGTTATGACTTAATTTGACATAATGCCCAAAGAGTATGAAATTAATATACGTGATAGATTAAACAATGATAAACAATATGTAACAAGAAAATTGAGATTATGTTGTAGTAATGTATACAAATTTTATGGGTATAAAAAGTCATGTGCATATAACGGTTATACTAAAATTGAATTGAGAAAACTTAGTTGTAACTTTGAGAAATAATGAATTGTAGAAAAGTAATATTACACTTGATATGAACATTTCATGCATAACTGTAATTAATTCATATTAAACATATGATATTAAGCTTAGTTGTGCATTTGAACTGCATTATAGGTTCTACTTTCGATATCGGCATCAGTAAGACGAATTAAGTGATTTCTACGAGATATGAGTATCAATTGTGAGTATATCCTTATAACTTGGCATTTAACTTTATATGAGTATGTGATTTGTGTTATTTGAGTACCTTGAATTGGTGAATGGATTGAAATAAATGCCATATGAGGTGCAAGAATTAAACTGAGTTCTTAAATGTGTACATGTTGGAAAGTGATGTTATACAGTCTATATAATGTTATCATTATGATATGTGCATTTATAAGAGATTAATGAACTTTGTTATGGCCGTTAATGACCTTGAACCATGTGTTATTGCATTCTGAGTACGGTCAGAATTACAGAATCAAAGAATATCGATCCCGAGTTAATTGAGAACTCAAAAGGGGATCTACAGAGTGCCATTGCCATATCGTGACCACGGATTGTTCTTGGTATTAGTTGGTGCATAACAGAATAACATCACGGACATACATGTGCATCATTTCATTTTATAAGAATCATGTGAATTGATGTAAAGATTATGATGAATCATGTAATTATATTCACGTGCTTATGTGGATATAAATTATATGCTTATGTGATGTTAAATACTATGTTATTTGAATATGCTCATTGAGAATGCAACTTACCAAATGCAAATGTTGATTTTCAGTTGATAGTAGATAAAGTTTGAACATACAATGTGTTTTTTGCATATTTTGGAAGTATGGATCCAAGGTCGGCTGGCTGACTCTAGTCCTTCTCCCTCAGCTCATCATTTGCGTATACTGTATAGGTTTTTGGTTGGGTTGTGAGGGGTACAACCTTGGTTATTTTTGTGGCATACATATATCTATATGCCTTGTAAATTATAATATGCTAAAAGTCTTGATTGGATGATATGAAATTGCAAGTTTTGCTGACATTAAATATTTGCTATATGCCTCATGTGCATGTATTATGTGTAAGGGTGTCACAATTTATTCTCAAGTATGCGGTCACACGAAAAATTTGAAGCTACTCTCACGGACAATGCCCTAAAATAGGGTCAATAGTCGATTTTAATTTTTTGTGAAATATTCTATATTAATAATGATTATACATTAAGAACGACAACATCAAACTAAATAAATAACACTTATATCCAATTACATGTAAAGGTGTTAAGGGGTCGAACTTTTAGCACAATTAGCACGCAGCTACCTTAGCCAGTCTAAAAATTAGGATCAGCATTAAAAAACTCTTTGATTAAATATATAAAATCAAAACTTATATAAATTTGGCCATCAATTAAGTAAATTTAGAATCAGGCTTTAATTATTGAATTAAATTCCAATTATGTCATTTAAACCTGTTTTCTCTTTCTCACCCTTGATGCTTATTCTCTTTCTAAAGAGTAAAGACAATCTCATTTCCCGTACTTATAGTTTTTTTTATTTTTTTAGTTAATAAAAGTAAATATCATAACAAATAAATTGATATTAATAATGAACAATAATAATAATATATTAACTAAATTAGTGGTGAACAAAATTTCTATTAAACAAACAATTGACCACCGATTTATTCAAAAATTAGATTCGTTTTATTTTTTAAAAAAGCGATTAAACTGGTTTATTTGATTTGATTACAAAAAAAATTTGGTTAACTAAATAAACTAAATTTTAAATAAAAATATATTCTTAAAAATTCAATTTTATAGTGTTTTTAGAAACAAAGATATTTGGAAAAAAAATTAAAAATTTAGTTAATTCAGATAATCAAAATAATCGAATTTAATTCGGTTCGATTTGCAGAAAGAATCTTATTTGATTAAGTGTTTGGTAATTAATAATGATGTAAAAAGTATAAATAAAAGAACATTTTAGGATTTTTTTTAAGTAAAGAAGATGATTTTATAAAAAATTTGCCTCGGCCTGCCTTCCCTTTCCTGATTCCCGCATGAAATTCCATTCTGTTCTTCGCACGTACACTTTCCTAATTCCAATGGCTTCACAGAAACCGAAGCAAACCGAAAGAATCCGAGGATCCAAAATTGAATTAAAGCCACCCTAAACACTTCCACGCGCCGCCCTAATTTTGACGAATGGCGCTGGCCCACAATCCACGTCAGCAGAAACAGCCGGCGCCACTTAATTCCTCCACTGCCACCACCTCGCATACCTAATCTATAATATATACTCCATCAGCTAGCTATCTAACAGAAAACTTTAATAGATTGCACAAGATTCTTCGTGAACCCATCAATTAAAGCTTCATCACGAGTCTGCTGAATGGTTTCTAGGTTAAAAAGTGCAGCTGTGTATAAAGGATTATATCGGGGTTCTTATAATCTTAAGAGAGTTCGGGCTGTGAAAATGGAGGAGGAACCAGAGTGCAAGACTCCGAAGAACCAGGAGTGCCAAATACAGGCGGCGCTGGTTTGTCCGCCGCCACCGAGGAAAAAGAATATGGAGGCTCGGACGAAACGGGTTCAGCCTGAGAAAGGATACTTCCACCCTCCTGAGCTTGATTCCTTTTTTGACAGCGCGACGAGGCGAGCAGCTTGGACTTATGTTTAACTTGTCTTCTTGGAATCTATTGGTTGTTCTTCCTTCTCCATCTCATCTTCTTCCGTTTCTAACAAGAAAGACACAATGAATAATGAACCGTTTCGGATTTCTCAAGTTATTGTTGAAATGTTTTTAAAAACTAATTTTATTTTAAGAATTGTTTATGTATATGAATTTTGTATGGTTATGTTCTTCAGAATTCATAGTCTATCAAAATTAAATGTTTATTTATATTAATAAATGACTATATTCTAAATCCTTTTTGTCTAAATATGTTGATCCCAAATCCCGGGCGTACCTACGAAAGAGAATCATTGAGCATGGCGAGGCTGCCTCAAAGCCATAGCCAAAACACCCCAAGTCCGCACCCACTACCTAGTACAACTCCTTGCACCCCCAATGAGGTCATCGTCCCATCCGAGTCCACCACCTAGGCCACCACCATGACCAAGGCCGCCTCCTAAACCACTGCCACCACCACCTCGTCCACCACCAGCACCGCCACCACCCCAAACATAAACATAAACCAAAGCCTCGTCTGCGCCGTGCACCAAAGCCCTAGAATACCATTTGCCCAAGAAGGACTCCATACCCAGATCAAAGATAAATTTAGTGTAGATAAAACTGATAACTGAACCTGTAAACAAGGAGAATGCAAGAAAATCGATCGACGATTAAAGGGAAAGAAAAAGCTTCACAAGGAAGCAAAGGGGAAATCGCGTAGAGACGAGAACTAGTATCCTATTTTTAATAAATCTTTCATTTTGATAATTAAAAGAATAAAAAAATTATAAAGAGAGGTAAAAGATAAGCATTTAGGTATATAATTGGAGCCTTGGAGAATATTGAATTTCTACTAATTTCTTAAAAAATTGCACAAGATTAATAATGATTCTTTTCTTAGTACAATTTTGTAGCTACTTTCAACCATAAAAGTTAAAAGAAAGAAAGAACTTTTATATTCTTAAAATTTGAAGTAAAAGTTTGAAGTAAAAGTTTGAAGAGAGGATGATAACCCTGCTAGCTAGACCCTTTGATTCGTGACCATTTTATTGGTTTTGGTTTAAGGAATAGCTAACTTTTATGGGGTATTTTCATTGTTAATTTCTATGATCGATAGAGTAAAGTCTTGTATGGATCGGGTTCTGCCATAAACAACATATAAAAGCTTATTGTGAATAGCTAGCTAGGGTTTATTTTTTGTAGGACCCGATCCATACATGCATGAAAAGCTTTGCAAAAAAGGTGTAATAGCTAGCTAGGGTTTCCTTCTTTTTTTCCTGGAGATATATAAAAGTTTTATGTGAATCACGGCGGAGAAGCCGAGACTAATTTCGGAGAATCCCAGAATGTTATCAAGAGGACAATGCAAGTCTTGTAATTTTTTCTCACAGATTGAGGTTAGACACCTTTTGTCTTGGTTTGAGCGACGCAACCGCCACTTCATCTTATAAGTTAAAGCTTAATATTGAAGTTTCCTTCCGGTGGCATTTAGAAATATCCTAGTATTAACAACAATAATGTGCTGTCTCTCTATCCATCCCATTGAAATCTTGTGATTTATGAATGAAGAAATGAAGTTAGAACGATCACCCCAAAAAATTACTGAATCCCGATATTCTCCTTCCTACGTCGTTTGTGCTCCTCCTCGACTTTGGGTTGTCGTCAATTATCCAGGCAATTCGATTTTTTTGGGGTGGACTTAGGGCATCGATTGTGGTGTGGTGTAATTTGGGGAAAAAAATGTTAGGATTTAAATGGGTGTTATTTGAAAGCATGTGCTGATCATATTTTGTCACTATTTGAACTTAACGGTGGATTTAATATCTAGGACTGATGTATGACAAATTAAAAAAACTATAGGGACTATCAGGTCACTGAAATATGAGGAATTAAATTGGGAACAGACATAAACTTCGTGACCATTAATGTATTATCCTGTTTTATTATATATAATAAATAACCGATAATTGATACGTGACATGTCTAGAAATATATATTTTGTATGAAACCAATTAGTGTATTCTATGATACTTCAAATATTACAAAATCATGCTAAAATTCCACAAAAATAACTTTTGCTTCATATATATCAATATGCATATATAAGAATGAGTGCTTGCTACTTACATAAAACCTTGATTAGTGGTACTAAAGTAACTCAAATATTTTAAATCATACAGCAACTCAATTGTCATGTTAGGAACGTTCTATCGGCTCTAATAATTGGTGCTCTTCAACATCTGTTTAACTTGGATTACACATTTAATACCTGTTATGCAAAAATTCGAGTTCGTGTATATTAAATATGAAACATTTTACATTGTATAACGTAAATTTAGCTTGTAGGGTTTGCATTTTGCAAACTGATACAAACATTGGTCTTGAAGGAAGTATAGTTAGACAGTACTGGATCCTAACATTTTTAAGTCACTCTGGGCCTCAGTAGTGGACTGGGATTCAAAGGAACTGTGATAAAAAACTTACAAGAGATTTTGCCCATGGATATATCTGATTTTCTGTCTATAAATTTATCCTAAAGTTGCTTAAGTACGTATTCCCAGAAATTTATTTACATAATGTATCGTGAATGAAATTGGGAATGACTGGTTTGAGTAATTTACCGTTCAGTCATCAAAGTTTAAGTAACACAATTCAGTTTCTAAAGTTTTAAAAAATTTCTCACTTCAGTCCCCTGTTGACAGATTGTCCACCCACAATTAATGTGGGTGGTTGGCAGTTTAGAAGTCGGGGAGATGGCAGTTGGGAGATGTGCATTTAATGCACATCTTCAACCCTAAAAATAGAGCTCATTTACTTCCTTTTAAATCATTCCATTTCAGTGTGTTCTATCATATATCTACATTTGAGTGTGTATTCTATCATATTTGTGAGGTAGTTTTTTCTCCTATATTGAGATGGTTAGTCTCTTTGAAAGATAGTGAGATATTGTAACCCATAAAATATTATAGTGAAATTTTGTCATCTTGTCCGTGGTTTTTACCCTAATAATCTTTAGGGGTTTTCCACGTAAATTTCGGTGTCCATTTTTTTCTTCCTTTTTGGTATTTCAATCTCATGTTGCCGCACCTGGGCCAACAAGTGGTATCAGAGCCTCGTTGTAAAAATTTTAAAAATTCTAAGTATGCTCTGTGGTTGCAGTCTTGACTGATCTTCCACATCAGAAAAGTTTTTTGAGATATTTTTTTTTATTGGGGCAATTTATTGTTGTCAAAATGGCGGCACAGTTTGAGATTGAAAAATTCAACGGAAGCAATTTCATGTTGTGAAAAATAAAGGTGCAAGCAGTTCTACGAAAAGATCGTTGCTTGGCGGCCATTAGAGATAGGTCGAAGGAGGGCATAGATGATGAGAAGTGGAATGAGATGAACGATAATGCTATTGTCAATCTGCATTTGGCTGTAGCAGATGAAGTTTTGTCAAGTATTGCTGAAAAGAAAAATGCCAAAGATATTTGGGATACTCTGACAAACCTGTACGAGGCCAAGTCACTGCACAACAAGATTTTCCTAAAGAGAAGGCTTTATCTCTTCGGATGGTGGAATCCTCATCAGTGACCGACCTTATCAATGTTTTTAATACTCTATTTGCCCAGCTCACTTCTTTGGCGGCATAAAATAGAGGAAGTTGAATGTGCGGAGCTTCTACTTCAAAGTCTGCCAGATTCATACGATCAACTCATCATCAATCTGACCAACAATATCACTACTGATATGTTAGTCTTCAACAATGCTGCAGCCGCGGTTCTTGAAGAAGAAAGCAGTCGCAAAAATAAGGAAGACAGGTTGGCAAGTTCGAAGCTTGCAGAGGCTTTGTCGATGATGATAGGAAGATCGACGGAGCACGACTCCAGTGGGAGCCACAAGTATGGTAGATCCAAATCCAGAAGTAAGAAGAAGAATTTTTACTGCTATAAATATGGTGGTAAAGGTCACTTCAAGAAAGATTGTACGAGTAAGAAGAGTACTGAAAAAGATTCTCAAGGAAATGGTGCAAGTACCTCAAACGGTGGAGAAATACTATTCAGCGAAGCAACAACCATTGCGGAAGGCAAACAAATATTTTATGACACAAGGATAATGGATTCAGGAGCGACATCGCACATGACATCTCGAAGAGAATGGTTTGATCGATATGAACCAGTATCAGAAGGATCTGTATTAATGGGGAATGATCATGCCTTTGAAATTGCTGGGGTGAGAACCATCAAAATTAAAATGTTTGATTATACTATTAACACCATACAAGGGGTACGACATGTGAAGAGCCTGACAAAGAATCTTTTGTCTTTGGGACAACTTGATGAATCGAGTACAAGACCCGTATCGAAAATGGGATCATGAAGATCGTAAGATGAGCGCTTGTAGTAATGAAGGCGGAAAATATTGCTGCAAATATATATATACTTTTGGGGGAAACACGCAAAGAGGCAGAACTAGTTGTTGCATCTACTAGTTCGGGAGACGACATAACAATGTTATGACATAGAAAGCTCGGGCATATGTCAGAACGGTGGTTGAAGGCTCTCTCAGAACGAAAGCTGCTGCCTGGGCTTACAAAAGTGTCTCTACCATTTTGTGAGCATTGTGTTACCAATAAACAACACAGACTAAAGTTTGGCACATCTATTGCCAAGAACAGCGGCATTTTGGAGCTGATTCATTCTGATTTTTGGCAAACACTGGTTGTATCTCTAGGAGGAGCGATATTTTATCTCGTTCATTGATGATTTCTCTAGAAGATGCAGTGTGTATCCTATCAAGAAGAAATCAGATGTAGGTGTTCAAAGCGCGGGTTGAACGTGACTCTGAAAAGAAGATCAAGTGTTTGAGGACTGACAATGGAGGAGAATATACAAGTGATGAATTTGATGCATTCTGACAGAGAGATGGCATCAAAAGATAATTCACAACCGCTTACACGCCTCAGTAAAATGGAGTGGCAGAGCAGATGAGCATAACTTTGTTGGACAGAATAAGAGCCATGCTGAAGACTGTTGGTCTAGCCAAGTCATTTTGGCCAAAAACAGTCAAGACCGCCAGTTATATTATAAATCGCTCTCCATCAGTGGCGATTGATCTGAAGACTCCGATGGATGTGTGGACCAGAAAGCCGTCGGATTATTCTCGGCTACATACATTTGAAAGTCTGGTGTACGTTTTGTACAACAAACAAGAGAGTTCAAAGTTGGATTCAAAATCCAGAAATTGCATCTTCTTGGGCTATGCCGATGGTGTTAAGGGTATCGTTTGTGGGATCCCACTGCCCACAAACGTATATCAGCAGGGATGTTATCTTCGAGGAAGATAAAGTGAAGTGAGACAAAGGCACGCTGAATTCAGATACTATTACATTTCATGTGGAAAATAAGATAAAAGAAGATCAAGTTTCTTCTGAGGTATTACCAGAGCACGATGAACAAGAACCATGTGAGTCAGAGGTTCTCAAAGTTCGGCGGTCTACTCACGAGAGGAGACCACCTGTTTGGCTTTCAGATTATGATACTGAAAGCAATATTGCATACTGCTTACTGACAGAGGATGATAAGCCATCAAGTTTCGAGGAGGCTACTCGAAGTTTGGATATATACCTATGGATGAAAGCTATGCAGGAAGAATTGGAGGCCTTGGACAAGAATAAAACTTGGGATCTTGTGACACTGCCACGAGGACGGAAAGTCATCGGTATGGGTCTATGAGATCAAACGTGATGATAACAATCAAGTGGAGCGATACCGTGCAAGATTGGTGGTGAAAGGATATGCTCAGAAGGAATGTATAGACTTCAACGAGAAATTTTCCCCTGTGGTCCGGCTTATAACAGTCAGAGTAGTATTGGCATTATGTGCGATGTTTGACCTACATCAAGAACAGCTAGATGTGAAAACATAATTTATTCATGGAGATCTTGAAGAAGAAATCTATATGCTCCAACCAGAATGTTTTGCTGAAATAGGCAAAGAGAACTTAGTTTGCAGGTAGAACAAATCTCTGTACGGTCTCAAACAGGCACCGAGGTGTTGGTACAAGAGATTTGATTCCTATATCATGAGATTTTGGTACAACAGACTTAATGCAGATCCTTGTCCATATTACAAGAGATCTGGGGACGATGATTACATTATTTTGTTGTTGTACGTGGACGACATGATGGTAGGAGGCCCCAACAAAGATCGAGTCCAAGAATTGAAGGCACAGTTGTCTAGGAAATTTGATATGAAGGACTTGGGACCAGCAAACAAGATTCTAGGGATACAAGTTCACCGAGACAGAATTAACAGCAAGATTTGGCTTTCCCAGAGAAATTATTTGAAGAAAATCTTGTAACGCTTCGACATGCAAGATATTAAGCCAATTTCGACCCCTCTTCATGTTAACTTCAAGTTATCCTCCAATATGTGTCCTAGTAGTGAAGCGGAGAAGATGAAAATGTCTCGAGTACCGTATGCATCAGCGGTGGGAAGTTTAATATTCGTTATGATCTGTACAAGACCAGACATTGAACAAGCAGTGGGAGCAGTCAGTCGGTACATGGCAAATCCTCGACAAGAGCATTGGAATACTGTTAAGAGGATCCTTAGATACATTAAGGGTACCTCGAGTGCTGTATTATATTATGGAGGATCAAATTTTACACTCAGGGGCTATGTGGATTCAGATTATGCAGGTGATCCAGATAAAAGAAAATCTACTACTGGATATGTGTTTACACTTGCAAGGGGAGTAGTAAGCTGGGTTTCAAAATGTAAACAATTGTGACATTATCTACAACGGAGGCGGAATATATGGCAGTGACTCAAGCTTGCAAGGAGACGATATGTATTCAAAGGTTACTGGAGGAGATTGGACACAAACAAGAGAAAGTTTCTTTGTTTTGTGATAGTCAGAGTGCCTTACACATTGCAAAGAATCCAGCCTTTCATTCCAGAACAAAACACATTGGAGTACAATTTCACTTTGTACGGGAAGCAGTAGAAGACGAATGTGTGGATATGCAGAAAATCCATACGTAGGATAACATATCTGATTTTCTGATAAAGCCGGTTAATGCTGATAAGTTTGAGTGGTGCATATTCTCAAGTGGCCTAGCAAAAACGTAAGCAGCGGGGTAAGGCAAGATTGAAGGGTGTGGAGATGCGATTGATTCTCAATCAAATCTACCAGTGGGAGAAATGTTAACAGATTGTCTACCCACAATTAATATAGGTGGTTGGCAGTTTAGAAGTTGGGTAGATGGCAGTTCGGAGATGTGCATTTAATTCACATCTTCAACCCTATAAATAGAACTCATTTCCTTCATTCTAAATCATTCCATTTCAGAGTGTTATCTCATATCTCTGCATTTGAGTGTGTATTCTATAATATTTGTGAGGTAGTTTTTTCTCCTATATTGAGAGTGTTAGTCTCTTTGAAAGATAGTGAGAGGTTGTAACCCACAAAACATTATAGTAAAAATTTTTTCAACTTGCCCGTGGTTTTTACCTTAATAATCTTTAGGGGTTTGCCACGTAAATTTCGGTGTCCATTTTATTCTTCATTTTCGTTATTTCTATCTCATGTTGTCGCACATTGGGGCCAATATCCCCGGTATTAAGTCGGTCGTAAGAAGCAAATAGAGAGACTGGATCGGGAACATTTTTATAACATTAAAGACTGAGTTGTAAACAAAATAGACTCGATTTTTAGTCCCTAAAGTATGAAATATTTTCGAATAAGTCATTCTTCGTTTGTTTATCACGCCCGACTTAATGTTGGAGACTGAACCGAGAATTTTTTAAATCTTTAGGCACTAAACATGGTTACTGAAAATTTTAGGATGTGGATCAAGAATAGACTCAAACTATGAGATGTTTCAATGTATTATCCCGGCTAATTAGAAAACTATTATGATCATGCATACACAGCGATTAATCATCTAAATTTGATTGGCCCCACACTTGACATATCCTCGTGGGAAAGTTAGAAAAGCTGGCAAATACTTTGATATTTTTGGAGGAGACGAGACAGCACCTATAACTGTTTGTTTTCAGGATTTGTCAGATTTGCACGTGTTGCACCTTTCAATCTTCAACTTTTCTCCGGACCCATTAATTGAATATCTAGCACGAGTCACGACCATTTTTCAATAATCCTAACCAAAATTTGAGCTAACTTCGGGTGGTGATCAAGTCTGCAACAAGGCATAGGGAAAGGGAAGATGTAAGAAATACTTGGGAGTTATACCTTTTTGATACATTCAGTACAGTATTTATGAGAAATTACTTGTATCAAAGTTATACTCAAGAAGGTACTTAAATTCACTTGTGTGAGAGACATGGTTCGCAAAATGGTGGCGGAACGACGGCTAAAGTTGTAAAGTTCTATGCTAAAACGGATGTGTCATTATAACAACGATACATGACTGTTTTGGAGCGGAACGACGATTGAGAGGTTTGGAACGGTAATTTTTTGAAATTTTTTCACTTTTTTTATTTTATAATTTATACGAATTATCTATTTATTATTATTTTAAATTTAACAAAACTCAGTGCCAATAACCGTAATTATCCATGAAATGTCAATGAAATTTGAACAACAATCTACGTGATGCCCTCTTGCGAACATGGTGAGAGGGAGTCAAACTAAACGTGAAGGACCTGCAAAAAGTTAAGGAGAAGGGGCCGCACGAGTGTGGGTCGGGGGGTCGGTGGAGCTCTTATTATTATCTGATGAAAGAATACAACTGCGACTTCATGAGTTGTTGAAGAAGTCGTGGTTACCAACTGGCGCGCTTTCCTAAGTATTCTTGCTGTCCACCCAATTCATGTATTTTTTCTAAGTACTACGATCCCCATTTTGTCATTTGGAGTGAAAAAGATGTTACATTAACGTTGTCTAAAAGTATTAAATGAATTTATATTAACATATTCAAATTTCTTTAGAAATATATCATGGTGTTAAAAATAAGCTGATAAGATTTTTTTAAAGAAAAAAGTAATATTTCTTTTAAAATTATATAAGTCTTATTCAAAATAACCTCAATATTTATTATTACATCCAATCTTATTCAAAATAACCTCAATTTCGTTTATCTTCCTTCTCTTTTTTTCTTTCTACTTACATTTGCTTTATTCAAACCCTTAAAGAGTTTCTAGGGCAAACACACACATGAAGCTCCCGCTATGCGCATGATCCGAGAAAGGGTCGGGCCACTTTGAGCCTAATGTATGAAGTCTTCCCTTTCAACGCAAGATGTTGCTTCCGCTATTTGAACACGTGACCTCCAATGTCACATGACAACAATTTTAACAATTGCGTCAAGGGTCACCCTCAAACCCTTGAATGCTTAAATTTTAAAATAAGTTATCTTTATAATGTAGCTAAACAGGCAACTAATTTAATAATTGATTGAGTTATTTGCGATAATAGGTCTTCAAAAGAGGAGGCTGATGGGACATAATCAATAATTTTTTACATCAAGAGAGATGGAAACGGAATATTTTTTTTTTATTTTTTGATATATATGGATTTTAGAATAAGATTTATGATATTAAAAAAAATTAAGCAAGCCATTTAAATTTTCTTATTTTAAATAAAAAATATATTATTCTTATTCAATCTATATCGATCCCGCTGTTATACAAAAGAAGTTCTTGCATGCAAGTTTTATTGCCACTCGATACATGCATGCTTTAAAATTTTATTATCCATTCAGCTTGGTTTGCTTAGTCAGCAGTGTTAATCGGTCTGATCTATCTGTCTTAATTGATGTGTTTGTTCCGTCATCTTCAATGTTATTGGTATGATCTGTTCTGTTTTGTCATCTTTGAAATATGCTACTAACATAACTCAACGTTATATTGTTTCTCTTGGATACGGTTTGTTTCTTGAAGGGTTCATCGAAGTTGAAAAAATATATACCGGATTTTTTTCTCCTTAATGTTTTGAAAAAAAAAATTAGAAAAGAATTATATATATGTAATGATATTAATACAATAGTACAGTATATTGACCATGAATGAAAACATTAAAATTGAAATAGTGAGAAAGATGTGAGAAGGATGATAAATATACAATTGAAGACTAAAAAAAAAAAAAGATAATTATGTTTGATTTTACTTGATGAGAAAAAAAAATAAATCAAACACTGAATTGTTTTTGTCAAAAAAAAAATTTTAAATAATTGATCTTCTTATATTTCTTTATAATCTCTTCACGCGTCGAAGTACATGACAACCCTTTTCCCCCCCGAAAACAGTACGTGATAGCTTTTATATACGTTACCTTGAATGTTTTCTAAACTACTGTAGGAAGGCTGACTACAAAATTATCTTATTCAATGTGTAAACGGGGAAGTTCTTGTATGTATCGGGTCTTGTTATATATCAAAATTATGTTCTTGAATGTTGCTGAGAATTGTCTTATATTGAGAGTTTTGAAATACATGAACTATTCCACTAATAATCAATTAAGTTTGAGTTGAAACCCCGTGTATTCTT
The DNA here is from genome assembly GCA_907163345.1 of Haberlea rhodopensis. Taxonomy (NCBI): domain Eukaryota; kingdom Viridiplantae; phylum Streptophyta; class Magnoliopsida; order Lamiales; family Gesneriaceae; genus Haberlea; species Haberlea rhodopensis. The sequence goes on from CAJQUN010000545.1 coordinate 235,700, forward strand.
AACACATGTGTAAATGAGGAAATTCTTGTATGTACAATCATACAATGCTTACACCAGGAGGCTCGTAAGATGAATTCTTTAAGACTACATTTTGATAAGGTATTTAGATTTTAGAAAAGATTTAAAATCAAAATGTTAGAAAATATATTGATCTGAAATAACATGTAGTTGAATGCTATTTTAAATATTTTAAACAGGGAGAAAAATAAAATAATTTGTTTGCTCAAATAATAAAATAATTTGTTTGCTCAAATATATAATATGATTTGAGTTAATAATTTGAAATCCAATCATTTCATATCTCTCAAGGCAATTTACGGTTGGATGTATATGATTAATTAGGTGGAAATAGATCTAACTTGAAATCTATCCCTAATTATTAATAAAAATATTTAAGTTGAAATCTAATTCAATTAAATGATACTCTTCCAACCAAGTGTTTAGTAAATTTTTTCCTTACCTAGTATCAAATTTTCATTTCTTTAATATGGAAATACGAGCTCGAACTACAGACCTTCTCGATAAAACAGATCAAACTTATTGTTATCAAAAGAGTGAACTTCATATAGATTTTCTCTAGTTTCATAATTATCGTTTTAACCTCTTTAGGTTGAACAATAATATCTACTCCCATACAATATATTTTTATGTGGGAAGGTGGTTGTAATTTTTCTTATGTATTTACAAACTAGATGGAGTGTTACTGCAATACAGCTATTCTACAAGGGAGGCAAATGTAATTTTTCAAACTAGAGGAAGAATTTGCAAAACAGCTACCATGCAAGGGAGGAATATGTAATTATCCTTGATCAAAATGATCTTTTAAAGAAAAAACTATAAAATTCCGAAAATGAATACTCGCGGCCTATAATTCTTGAAAACTTTACATGTAAACTTAATTAAGGGAATAATTAAAGGATAATAAATTATATTAACTAGTCTCATTCTGCATGTCTTGCGTGCATATACATTTTTTTTGTAAATTGTTGTGATTTGTAAAGTCGTTTTTTATTTTTGTTTTAACTTTTTTTTAATTTAAATTATAAATGATTGTACAATATTTTTATATTTAATTTTTTTAATATTTAATAAATGTTTTAGGATAATATGATAATTTGTATGATAAGTATGATGATAATTTGTATGATTGTGAATCTCATAATGTAAATTGATTGGTATACAGATAGCAAGTGTGATGGTAATATTTTAAATTGGTAAGGGCATGAGTGTAATTAGATATTGGTAATTTTAAAAAGAAAATGAGGGTAATTTTGGAATGTAAAAATGGTCATACCAAATAGTTTTTATAAGGGGTTTAAACATTATAATATAGTATAAATTAGTACACTTGTATGGATAAAATACGTACATTCGTACTCCTTTGTAGAACACAAATACACAATCTCCAATAAAATCATTCTATCTTTTGCAAAAAAAAAAAAAAAAATTAAGAAAGCTGTCTCCTCATCAATCTTCAATGCTCATTCCTCTCACGCCAACAGACAAGCATTGCTATGCAACGTCGGAAAATGTAAAATTTCGCCCTTTGTTTCTTCGTAAATCTGCTGCATTTCTCAGTGAAAGATCTGCAAGTCGCGCAACCCTTTTCACTTCCTTCCATGAAATCAATCCTTCCTGTAATAATTTTTGTATATTATTAACAAGTGTTTGGTAGAGGTGGAGTAAGATATTATATTTATACAGGAAAAGGGTTTTGGTTTCAAGAAACACCGACTCAAAAATTTCAATTTGCTCCGGTTTTAAGCGTTTCTTGAATTGTATTATGAAATCATAGACAGGTACGAATTAGCCATCATAATCGATGAGCTATATATAATTGGAACTAATGATGATAGGGTGGGGAAATGTGGCCTACCTTTTAATGGTAAATTTTTTATTAACAGCAATGATATAATGTAATATTTTTTTTTTGGATAATTCGGGTGGGGAGTTTAACGGGTCTCAATCTTTGAGACGTGTCTTATTTAGAACATTTTGGTGCCATCCGAACTAGAAGCTCGTGGCGATATAATGTTATATTTAATGTTCACTAGATCAAGACAACCAAAAGGTACTAAGGTTAAACAGTTTGATTTTACAGTCAACCAATTCCAGATTATCACTTCGATTGATTCCATAAACACATCAAGATTTCTTCCACTTGCCTAAAGATTATTCTGTTTCTTTGCAGCCATAGATTACATGTCATTGCGTCACACTTTTCCTGATTTTGGCTATCCACACTCTGCCCTTTTCTAATACATTCTAATTTATATATGTACAGAATGTGGAATTTATAAGGATTCAGTAATTTATTATAGATTGGTCTTAAAAATTATAAGCAAACAGTTGATTATACTAACTGTATCATATCTCCTACCAATCTAGAAGTATATCATGGTCATATATAGATTTTTTATTGATGTGCTTTTTTTAGGATTATTGTCATAATTTAGTTGTTTAATCTCACCCAATAATAAACACTTGCATACAAACTGAACTTTTTTTTTATATGGGGGCGGGTATTTTCAACAAGATTTTTGGATCATCGTTTAGACTCGAACTTGAGTCGTCCCAAAAACAAACACGAGAATTTTACCACTCGTCTGATGCTGGGGTCTCCGTGGTTATATTATAAACAGTCCCTCCTCAATCCTCATAAAGTAAAAAAGTATATCTTGGTCTAAGTCGATCAAAATAGTCAAAATTCATTTATTGCTTTTGCAATAATTATTTTACAGACTCGAAAGTATTCATGTGCTCCGGTGGTTTCGATAAGTCCAATTCTATTCTATGAGAGTACATTTATGGATCAAATTACAATAAATGAGTGGGTCCATACATAAAAAAAAGTGAGGTGATTCTATAAAAAAAATATATTAATAAATCATTATTAATTTAATATATATGAAACCACTGTGAATACATATACACCAGCTGAATTCACATATGAATCACCACAACCCTAGGGTAAATAAAGGATGAAGCTATTTCCCTTAATGAACGGTTAATTTGATGTTGTTTCTAAGGCTGATTAACCGATGAAGTTATTTCCACAAAATCAATGGCTAGTTTGGTGGAGCTTAGGGATATTATCATTATTGATGTGAAATATTTTATGTGGAATATTTCATATCAATTCCATAGTAGTGGTGGATCTACTCAGGAATTGTGTGCACTGATGGATTGTGGAACGGAATCTAACCCTATTGACATACTTTTGTTCTGGGTTTGGTTCCGTTATCATTGAATTGAATTTTTATTTTAATATTTAAAAATATTCTTGCATCTTATTTATTATTCAATAATTATATAATAACATTTTTTTGCGAAATTTAATATTTCATGTCTCAATTAAAAAGAAATAGGATCTAAATATAATTATTGATGTGATCCGTTATTTTTACGTATTTGGTAGAATCAAGTGATTGTGAAAAATAAAGGAAATACATCAAAATATTTACGTGGAAAACCTTCGAATTGAAGGAAAAACCACGGGACCTAGTCCAGTATAATTTGTACTATCACACTCTTGATTTGTTACAGGACTTTTGACACAATATATGACTACAGAATTATTACACATGAATATCTGAAAAATAATAGAGACGATCGAACAGAGTAAGTATGCTCTCTTCGGAGTCTTTTATGCATAAAAACTCTTGCGTCTCAAATGAGGCTCTTAGCGGGTATTTATAGGCTCGATTTCTGTGTTTACTTGGCGGGAAAGTTTAGAAACCCGTCTCCTTTGATTGTAGCGGTAATGTAGCGAGTATGTCCGAAAAATCCGCACCCCATTAACGCACATTTATCCCCGCCGATTAAATTGTTGGTTATCACCGAGTCTTCCGCTGATCTTTAACTAGAATCACGAGGAGGGTTTAACAGCTGCTCGGCTAACATGTGCTCGGTGTTCATCCTATTCGGTGCCACTCTGTTCGGTATACTATGGTTCGGTTCTTGAGGGGATTTTACCCGAGAAGGCCAATATATCATATGATATCAATTATGAACTAAATTATTTTTAAATATGTTTATGATTCGATTCGTATGCAGTTTCTTATTTTTAAGAACTAAAACCAAATCTCAATTTATCCGTTCAAAGATAATCATTTGTTAAATCTAGTAGTGGGTGATGCATGATATAATAAAGCATCCATAAATTAATACTCGATAACTTAATAACCTCTTTAAAATGATATTTTCTCGAATTCAACCTTGATCTAAACATTATTAATTTAATTCTTGATAAATTAATAATCTCTCTAATTTAATAAAATTATATGACCTCAATATTATTAATTTATAGATGTTTTACTGTATATTTGAGGGACAAAACATTGACATTAAAAAATAGTACATAATATATTAAAAAATTTGTACGATTAATATAACAACACAAAATATATTGTATTATATATACCTTTTGTTAACTAAGGTACTTAGAAAAAATTCAATAGTGCTAGGCCAAGTTATAGGCTTATTGGGTTGTTATATACTTAGAGTTATTGGCTCTCCTTGCATAGACTTCTTAAAATTACCAATGGGAAGATAAGAAGTGTGATTAATAATAATTACAAATCACTTCTTTAAAAGTTTAGTAAAAACATTTTCGCAGATCAACATATCTTATCATAATAATAGCATTGGGCACCGTTTAATACAATAGATGAGATATGATAAGTGAATGATGAGTAGTTAAAAATTTTGATACATCGCATACATATTAATGTACCAAACAGTGCATTAAAAAGGGTCTTCTTCCTTTGGAGAGACAAAAGTCATTTGATGAATCTTTTTAAAATGGGAATGAGATTCAAATAAATGTATGTTTATTGGATGGAACAAGCCCATTATTAGGCTCAGCAGGGCCCGTAACTTTATATTATTTTAATTTTATCTTATTTATTTTCTCTTGATCTTGTTGTTTACATTCGAGCTTTGCAGGTTGTGATTTGCACATTGATTTTAAAAGGAGTCCAATTATGGTGTTTTGGAAAGCCTATCCGATACATCCATCAATTTTTAACCCCAAGTTGCCATTTGGGTTTCATCAAGAAATAGTTTATTTGGGTTCCATCCACAAATAGTTTATTGATCCTTCATGTTCTATTTGAAATATATAAATATTTGATCTTCTTCTCATTCAAAGGATGAAGAAAATTTTAAAAAAATATTGTCAGTAAAAAAACGGACACCTAGTATGTTCCATTTATTGAACAGAGTTTTATGTCGGTTCGTGACCTCTAGATGCTAGAGGCACCCTTGTGATGATGATGATCTCGTAGTTCCCACGAGGTGGAGATGCTAGAGTTGGTCCATGGCCCTTTTTCACCCCAATATCACCACACGGGTACGTAACAAAAAGAATAATGTCAACTTGTGCCGACCTAGGATAATAAGCTTATGAGTTTGGTGGTGTCTTCAAAACCATAAACAAGTTTTCTTTATTAAATATAAACAATAGCTCAGCTCCGCCATCAAAATCACGGATCTATTTCCAGAAATGCCAAATGTGAGTCCAAGGAATACATTATTTCTATTACATTTACTACCTCAAACCAGCACTTTGTTTTTAAAGGAAAAAAATAAAAAAAATACTCCAGCTCTTCCAGGTTTTTTATCTTGAAATCTCAGCTCTCAGTTCGAACTTTGATTGCTTCACTTCTATTTTTCATGATATTTATGTTACTTTTTTTTTTTCATTTTTCACAAAATACATGTTGTGGGCCCACAACCCGAGTAAAACAAAGATGAGAAAATTACACATAGGTACCACTTTTGAAAACATGTTTCAACTAAATCTAGTAAAATATTTTCTTTTCAATTAAATACATCCTGTGGGAATATTCTTTCAACTAAGTCCATTTTTATGAAACCCTAATCTAATTAGTCATTTGCTATTCCTATAACACCCTTGTTCTAAAAATCAATTTATAACAGATGAATTATCTCTTCATCGTCGTGAGAGTTGGTGTTGTCACGTATTCTGGGAAATCAGCAATGGTGGTTATGCGAGGCGTATGGAGCGGCGGCGGCGTTGTGGTGGATACGACGATGACTCTTTTGTCATTTCGCCAAATGTCTTTCTTCTCCGACCATAGAAAACATATGTTTCGTTTCAATTTTCTTTGTTGTTTTTATGGTATTTTTGGATTTAATTAACATTGAATTTTTATTTCAATTTTGGTGCACATTATGTGTTTGCTAAAAGGTCTCTTTAGGTAAACAAATTTTTTTGTAGCAAATTTGAAAAAGATAAACAACATATCATCTCCTTCCAAAAGTTTTGATTTATTTTTTTCAACTTTCATTTGTTTATGTACAACATACCAAGTAAAAAATAGACTCGAATATTCCATTTTCATTCGTTTACATACTGTTTTCATTTTTAAACTTTCAGACATCATGTCACTACGTTAGTGGAAGGATCTATAATTACATAAACAGTGCATATATCAAATTCCTGACAATATATCAGTGAGGTAGCAGTATCTTATCTTCCCAAATCAAAGTAGAAGAATTAACAATCTTAAACAAGCAAGCAACGCATAGCGGTGCATGTAAATTACATGCATCGGTAGACTCAACATTTGACCGGTGCATGTAAATTACATGCACCGATAGTCTATCGGTGCATGTAAATTACATGCATCGGTAGACTCAACATTTGCATTGGTTCACAAATCACATAATAAATAAGTATCATATAGTAAAATTACTCATACGGTGCATGTAAAATTGAGCGGTGCATGTAAAAAGTACTCATGCGGTGCATGTAAAATTACTCATGCGATGCATGTAAAATTGAGTAATGAGATTGATGTAAAATTACTAATGCGATGCATGTAAAATTAGTCATGTGGTGCATGTAAAATTACTCGTGCGATGCATGTAAAATTGAGCGGTGCATGTTAAAATCGACTCATGCGTTGCATGTTAAAATCGACTTATGCGGTGCATGTACAATTACTAGTACAGTGCATGTAAAATTGAGCGGTGCATGTAAAAATTGAGCGGTGCATGTAAAAATTACTCATGCGGTGCATGTAAAATTACTCACTCGGTGCATGTGAAAATGAGTTATGCGGTGCATGTAAAATTACTCACTCGGTGCATGTGAAAATGAGTCATGCGGTGCATGTAAATTATTCTTGCGGTGCATGTAAAAATTAATTATGCGGTGTAGCGTGTTTTCATAAGTGGGGTTAGTTTGGTCATTGTATTCAAAAATGAACTTAGTTGAAAGAACTTTTTATTGGGTGACTGGGCCGAAAAAACCTTTTACCTAATGATACCGACCCGAAATTTTCCCAACAAAGATCTTGGGTGGCCCATAACAGAGCTCTCCAATCTCCATGAAAGGTCCAAAGAGCCCAATCACATTCCCCAATAGGCCAATACCAAAAAAGATGCTTCCCTTCGCTTTCGCCATGTGGGCCCATTACTTACTCAGACACAAAGTACCAAATAAACCCTAAACACACACGCGGTCCAACAGCAGTCAATGGCTTAGTCACATATGGTCCTCCGCCAAATCTCCCCTCCTCCATCCCTGCAACCCAAAGCTATGCACCTCCTCTCTTCTCCGTCTACAGCCCCCTTAGATTCCGCCACGGATTCGAAGTCAAAGATTGGTGCTGTCTCTAAAAGGGTTTCTACCGGATCTTCTTCAAGCAAAGATCGACACGCCAAGGTTAACGGCCGCGGTAGGCGCGTGAGAATGCCCGCTCTATGCGCCGCCAGAGTTTTCCAGCTGACGCGGGAGCTTGGTCACCGTTCCGACGGAGAGACGATCGAGTGGCTGTTACGTCAAGCTGAGACTTCTATCATCGCCGCCACTGGCACGGGGACCGTCCCGTCGGAGCTTGTTTCCACCACCTCCGGTACACTCCCTCCGTCACGATCCACTGCCTCTGCTCGTGCGCCTGTGACGCCGCTGCCGGAACCCGTGGTCGACGCTGCCGGAAATGGCATCTTTTCGGTGCATCCACCGCAGCCGAGCTGCTGGCTGGACCTCTGCCAACCAACTCCGCCGATGACGTTTGAGTTTTCCTCTAATGGATATCGCCATATGCCCTTCACGGCGTTGCTGCTGCAGCCGGTTGCGGTGGACGAGGAGGCGGAGGATCAAGAAGCTAGTGGCAGCAACCAATGATCTACTGTGTATCATTAATAATTACTTTGGAGATTTAGGGGTTTTGGTGGGGCCTTAACTGAATTGGGTGAGAATCTATTCTCCCCTTTTACGGACTGAGATATATACACCATTATAGAATGATGAACGAGCTTGAAAAAAAAAGTACATCATTTGCAATGTAGTTATAAAGGCTCCTAGTTTCATAAAATTACTTCTTTTACTACCATTTATGTTGTTATCATTGGTTGGTTTAGTCCTTTTAAGGAATGTCTTTTTACTTGGTGAGTTGGTGTTACATCTTACATGGTATTAAGACGGTTCTATTTCTATATACATGATTTTATAAACACAAATATAAACACAAATACATATATACCCATACATATATATTATATATCTTGATACCTTGTCTATATAAGTATTTTTTGTACTAATGCGGTTAGCATGATCAAGCCCTTGAAAATCTTTTGTTGTCGATAGGATTAGGTGGGTGAATCATGAGGATTTTATAGGATTAGGGATAGTTGGTTTTTATTAGGGGTGCTCCCAATCCGGTCCAACCCAATCCGAAATCGGCCAGTTTCGGATCCGTTAAGTCTGGAACCGGTCCGATCCGGTAAGGAACCGGATCGGATCTGGTTCCGGTTCTAACGGTTCCGGGTTGGACCGGTTCCAACCCGGAACCGGTTATTAATATAAAAAAAATTTAAAATATCATTTTTTTCTTTTGAAATTACATTTTTTTAAAAAAATTCTACCGGTTCCAATCCGGAACCGGAACGATTTAAACCGGAATCGGTAAGCACCGGTTCCAACCCTTTAGAACCAATCCGATCCGGTAACTACCGGATCGGATCCGGTTCCGAACCGGGTTGAATCGATTCGGTTCCAAACCGGTTTCGGACCAACCCAGTCCAATAACCAGCCCTAACATTTATCCATGTAGGAGTCCGAGTTATCCTGTTTGGATTAAAGAAAAGGCGGTGAGGTAGGGGTATGAAGGTCATATTGTTGTTGCAGCTGTGCCTTGTTTTATGCATGTTGCGTGAATATTATTGACAAAGTATTTTATATTGATATTATAATAATTGATATGAATTTAATTATTTAGCATGAAAATTAATATGAATATAACATAAAATGCTTGGCAATATGATAACACTTGCCTCAAACCAAAAGTACTAGGTTGTACGAATCTAGGATTTAGGACCACTTCCATTGACTCAAAGGTGACGCAAGCCTTTGAAATCCTTCGAGTTTAGATGTGTGTATTTTTCTCCTTTTCAAATTGTATAGAGCTGAATAATGACTCGCACGGTTTATTATCGAGTTAAGTGATTGGTATCTTAAATTTATTTACGCTAGCCTGTTTTGGCCACCTCCGGGTTGGTATATCCCAACCCAACATCTGGTGCGTTGCTGGTTAGGTGAACCAACCCAACAAAAATAGGCCTCACCCACCACAATCCGGAACCCAAAATAGCTGGCCCGTTTAGGCCCGTCTCTAGCCCAATCTGCTTATTTTACGGGTCGGGTTAGGTCAACCCATATTGACAGCTCTAGAGCCGTGTGATTGATAGTACCACGGTTTATACATGAGATAGTCCTAATGTAGGAGAGTTCGTCAATATCAAATCCTGAAAGATAATCTGTACACAGAGAACTATGAGCATCAGTCTTAATGCATGATACTAAGTTGCAAAAAGCTTCATAAATTCAACCTCTATCCATTTTCCCACCTTGACAAAACAGAGCACTGATAGGTGAATGAACTAAATATGTTAACCATGACACCAGGTACTATATATTCAAGCAAGAAGAACAAACGACACCTGAAAATCCATTTCTCCATGCTGATAATGTAAGGGTGACATGATCTTTCGCTCTTGCATTAGGCATGTATTTGTAAATTAGAAGCTGTGGAATTCGTCTTTCATCATCCTCAGCTGGTAGGTAATAGAGTTTTGGTTATTCAACTTGATGTTACCTCGAAAATTTGGAAGAGTATGCGTATGGTCTTCCCAAACACACCAAAAATGCTCACAAATCGGAAAACTGAAAACTGTTTTTAATCAGGTCGGATTTCTCCGGGTCTTGCTGTACCCTTATTTTATCGGGGTATCACTACTACAGAATACTGAGAACGAAGAAATGATGGATAGTGAATAGGAGTAGCCGAGCAGGCAACCCCGAAATGAAATAAAATTTCAAATTTACATTAATTTGCCACAAATGCATTTTTTGGTTTCAAAATACGTGAAATCATATCCTCATCCAAAATCTTGCATCCATCTCTCAGAAAAAATAAACTAGATATTACTGCATGAAAGTGTATCCCTATGATTATGTTTTTACTTGATGGATTTGGATTTCATGGAGGAGTTCAAAGCCATAGGGGCCATCAATCGTTCTGTCCTTCCTAAATGTTTTTAACAGTATCAAAGTTTTAGTATTTATTGTATCGTTCTCATAAATGAAAATTTGTAGTTATGTAATATAATCGTGTTATATATTATCATTGCTGTGTGTAAGTAATCTTTTCTTTACCAACAATATCATGGGCGGAGATACGTTGAGAGCGCCCTGCAAAAAAAAAAAAAATTTATTATGTCATTTTTTTTAAAATTGTATTTTATCCTCCAAATATTATAGTCTGCCCCTCAAAAATTACAGTTGCATCCCTAAAATTATATTCTGACCCGATAAAATTTTTCTACCATCCATTTTTTATGTTAATATTCCCCCCCTAAATAAAAATACAGTGTCCACGACTGAATAGTAACGCAGTCTGTAGCTTCTTTCCGCAAGGATACAGATGGTTTCACTCCCTACCTACGTATTGGTTACCAATTTCATCAATGACACACAACATATACATATATACATACATATGTGTATTAAAAAAATTATCCTCTATAACTTAGTTAAATTAGAGGTGTAGCCAAAAAAATCGGGAGGGATGACCATTTTATATAATTCCACATATGAAACATACATATATAGGATTAAGTAAAGATTGTGATTAAATAAAGATTGACCCCAGGGGCATAGACGGATTGGTAAGGGCTGAGGTAATGTGGGGAGATTCATCCGACGTCGCAGGTTCGAATCACGTGTCTGACAAATTCTCCACTGAAATATTGTGAGGGGTTTGTCCTGGGTTCGGGTCATGTTGGTCCGCTCCTTCAGAAACTTCACACCCGTGCACATCACTCGATTTACCTGATGGCGGTCCTGAAGGGCCGTGATCGTCACCCAAAGATTAGTCAAGTGCAAGCCTAAATACCTAGTTAAACTAAAAATAAGAATAAAAATAAAGATTGACCAGTAGATATTAATATATAATGCCATGAACTAGAAGAAAATGTATATCTGAGATGCACATTTACTAGCGCGATACATTTAAGTAAAAAAGACCAAAAACTACTAATCATAATCATAACCAACATAAAGATATAGAACTAAAAATCTAAAGTGGATCTATTTTTTCGTTGGTTTCTCGTCTGCAAATTATATTTTTTTGGTGAATGTAGTCTCGTTGGCCGGTGGCGCCACCGATTCCAACTCCTCTTCATCATCAGATTCCGTCACCGGGTGCTTCAAGGACTTATCATGTCCATGTTTCTCAAAATATTCTTTAATCCGTTGTGCCATCACGTAGGCATTCATTTCACTGATTTCAGGGTCATCGAATTCATCAACATACTTATGCAAGGTGGCTGTAATTTGGTGGTGAGAATTCCATTCTAATCCCAGAAGCTACAATATAGATCTCTCTGCATTTTCTTCTTCCCTTATAGCATAATTGTATCTGTTACCCTCATTTTTTGGTTCGATTCGATAACAAATGAATTTGTACGTGAAAATAAAGGAACATCAAGATTTTTTACGTGGAAACCCCGAAGGGAAAAACCACGGGACCTAGTCCAGTTTGAATTCCACTATAAACATCAAGAATTTACAATGGCTGTTCTTGTTAGCATGGAGGAAAGAAAAATAAAAAAAATCATGTTTGGGGAGAGGGAGGCTGCCGCCTCCTGCCATGAGCCGATCCCCTCTTGATGAAGCTGCCCCCCACCTTTTTAAAACCTACTATTACATTCATTCTTTTTTTTTTGGTTAATGGGCTTTCAATTAAGGCATTTAATTAGGGTTAAAAGGGCCTCTCAATTAGTTAATTAAATGGCCAATAGTTTAATAAGATGCTACAATAATGGGCCTATTAAAAAGATAATGGGCCAAGGTAGGATGGCCTGGTATCTTGTCAGATTGGGTCGAGCCCATAGAATCCGGGTCCAAACCGCACTGGGACAATTATCGGGGTATCATCAGTATCCCCCTCTAGTCGAGCTAGAGTAGCGCTGTATCGACTCCAACTGGTTAGGTGAGGACCCGGATCGATAGTCCTTCAAATGCCAAACCATGATGTGACCTTGCGCCGTACCGAGTTCCCAAGTCATGCTGTCGGTAGAGCCATGGCAACTCGAATGTGATCCTTGATAAAATAGGCGGCTCGTAGAACCCATGCGAGTAACTAGCGTAATCATAGTACTGAGCTCCTGTCAATAATAGCAGGTCGGACTAGGTAGTAGGAATCCGACTGAAGCTACTATACTCGAGAGTTCCGAGCTGACAAAGATGATCGAGAGATCCGAGGTGATAAAATGCTTATCTTTGTTGGGCCGGACTGAGCAAATAAAGCTCGCCCGACCTGATCTCCTGAGATGATGTATGAGAAGATAATACCCCTCCGACATGATATGAACAAATATTGCTCGCCCGACCTGATCTGATCTTAGCTCCGACATAAATAAGAGCAAATAATGCTCGCCTGAACTCCATAATCAATAAAGCTTAGCTCAGTTCCATAGCAGATAAAACTCGCCAAACTCCAGAGCTAATAAACATCTGGGCATCCAGAGCTTGATAAATATGTCGTGCTGAGTCAACAAAATACAGCTGAGCTCCAAAAATAATCCATAGACAGGGCTGATATGAGCTCCATTAATAATGCCGAGCCGAGGAGTAAATAAGTTGACGTGAGCTCCAGAGATGAGATATCTCGAGCAAATGACCTGTTATAACTCAAAATAATTCTAAGTATATGATTAAATCTTAAGCAGGGCTGACCTGTTACATTTGTGCAGGGCTGACCTGTTAATCTGTGCAGGGCTGACCTGCAATAAGAACTAGAAATAATTCGAAGTACAGAATTAAATCTTAACAGGGCTGACCTGTTTTCTTGGCAGGGCTGACCTGCAGTAATAACTAGAAATAATTCTAAGAGAATTAAATCTTAACAGGGCTGACATGTTATCTGTGCAGGGTTGGCCTGCAATAACGACTAGAAATATTTCTAAGTACAGAATTAAATTTTAACAGGGCTGACCTGCTGTCTGTGCAGGGCTGGCCTGCAATAACAACTAGAAATATTTCTAATACAGAATCAAATCTTAAACAGGGCTGACCTGTTAATCTGTGCAGGGCTGACCTGCAATAAGAACTAGAAATAATTCGAAGTACAGAATTAAATCTTAACAGGGCTGACCTGTTAATCTGTGCAGGGCTGACCTGCAATAAGAACTAGAAATAATTCGAAATCTTAACAGGGCTGACCTGTTTTCTTGGCAGGGCTGACCTGCAGTAATAACTAGAAATAATTCTAAGAGAATTAAATCTTAACAGGGCTGACCTGTTTTCTATGCAGGGCTGACCTGCAATAACAACTAGAAATAATTCGAAGTACAGAATTAAATCTTAACAGGGCTGACCTGTTATCTGTGCAGGGCTGACCTGCAATAACAACTAGAAATAATTCTAAGTACAGAATTAAATCTTAACAGGGCTGGCCTGTTATCTGTGCAGGGCTGACCTGCAATAACAACTAGAAATAAATATAAGTACAGAATTAAATCTTAAACAGGGCTGACCTGTTAAACTGTGCAGGGCTGACCTGTATGAACTCCAGCATAAACCGAGCATATAAGTCTCGCCCGACCTGAGCTAATGAAATAATAAACCGAACAAATACAGCTCGTACGTCCTGAACTCTAGAGCTAATAGATATGCGAAGATAGAGCTCATTTGAATTCACGAAGTGAAAGATGTCCTGAGCTCTTGAGCTGATAAAATACTGAGCAAATAAAGCTCGTCTCATCTGATCCCGGAGAAAAAATATAAGTAGACAAGACTTGTCCGGTCTGGACTCCAGATAATAAATATGAGCGGATAAGACCTGTGCTAATATTTGACAGGGCCTCATACACCTGAGCTTAAGCAATCAGGGCGCACCTGTGCTAAATAATTGCCAGGGCCTCATACACCTGGGCTTAAGCAATCAGGGCGGACCTGTGCTAGTGTTTGCCAGGGCCTCATACACTTGGGCTTAAGCAATCAGGGCGGACCTGTGCTAGTGTTTGCCAGGGCCTCATACACCTGGGCTTAAGCAATCAGGGCGGACCTGTGCTAGTGTTTGCCAGGGCCTCATACACCTAGGCTTAAGCAATCACGGCGGACCTGTGCTAAATAATTGTCAGGGCCTCATACACCTGGGCTTAAGCAATCAGGGCGGACCTGTGCTAAATATTTGCCAAGGCCTCATACACTTGGGCTTAAGCAATCAGGGCGGACCTGTGCTAAATATTTGCCAAGGCCTCATACACTTGGGCTTAAGCAATCAGGGCGGACCTGTGCTAAATAATTGCCAGGGCCTCATACACCTGGGCTTAAGCAATCAGGGCGGACCTGTGCTAAATATTTGCCAAGGCCTCATACACTTGGGCTTAAGCAATCAGGGCGGACCTGTGCTAAATATTTGCCAATGCCTCATACACTTGGGCTTAAGCAATCAGGGCGGACCTGTGCTAAATAATTGCCAGGGCCTCATACACCTGGGCTTAAGCAATCAGGGCGGACCTGTGCTAAATATTTGCCAAGGCCTCATACACTTGGGCTTAAGCAATCAGGGCGGACCTGTGCTAGTGTTTGCCAGGGCCTCATACACCTGGGCTTAAGCAATCAGGGCGGACCTGTGCTAAATAATTGTCAGGGCCTCATACACCTGGGCTTAAGCAATCAGGGCGGACATGTGCTAAATATTTGCCAAGCCCTCGTACACTTGGGCTTAAGCAATCAGGGCGGACCTGTGCTAAATATTTGCCAAGGCCTCATACACTTGGGCTTAAGCAATCAGGGCGGACCTGTGCTAAATAATTGTCAGGGCCTCATACACCTGGGCTTAAGCAATCAGGGCGGACATGTGCTAAATATTTGCCAAGGCCTCATACACTTGGGCTTAAGCAATCAGGGCGGACCTGTGCTAAATATTTGCCACGGCCTCATACACGTGGGCTTACTCCGAATATCCCATCCGAACTCCCCATCATCACATCATCCGAATAAATCCATCCAAGATCCAGAACAAATAAAGTTCCCGAGCTGATGAATAAGGCCCTACTGCGAGATCGCATGCCTGAGCTGATGTGCACTGAGTCGACCTGAAATAGTGAAATAGTGCAACACAACATATATATGAACTTTGAAGTAGTAGCGTAAAAAGGAATAACCGTAACGGCATGTAGGCCGAGCACCGAAGTTGAGGTCAACTGTTAGGTTGAAAATGTCCTGAGCTCAGCAAGCATGAGCTAGAGGCTGAGGACCCGAGTTTGAAGTAGGAATGAGATTCTCACTGTGCTACTTTGAGATTGAAATTGGTCTGACGTGTTGAGATAGCTCGAGAGCAGACGGGGTGCTCACAACCAAATATAACATGTCCCGTGCTATTCCACATTGAGCTGAGGCCGAGCCACATTGTAGATGAGGCCAAGCTAAACTTATTCTGTTTGAATCACTCTAGGGACAGAGTTGTCATTTTCCTCATTCCAGCAAATCAGCCACGTTTGGCTTTCTAAATGCACCAACTTTAGCCAATAGCCGCTTTGCATGGTAAATGATTTACTCGGGAAAGGACTATCGTCTTTCATCCTCTCAATGAACCCATAAACTGGAGCCTTTGTAGGCCAAAAGTAGTGTGTTCCCTTATACCATGACTGTACAGAAAAAGGGCTAGCGAAAGGATGAGCAGCAGATTAAACGAGAGAGTGATTAGCTCAGGTAATTCATCGAACATATGGTGCGCAACATAGTGCATAGGTGCTGCCAAGCAGAACCAAAGGAGGATTGATGCCAGTAAACACAGAAAAACCAGCTCCAAAGTGACCAACAATCAATCAAAATCACGGTAGATCCAACAAATACAACCAAGAGCCCAGAATAAATAATCCAAGCCAATCGATGATATAAAAAGATAAATTCCTTGAGTTATGATCCTAAAAATAACGAGCCATTCATCTATTTGAAACATGGGCAGAGCCATACTTCTGGGATGCAAGAAGTGAGAGGTGAAACGTGTAGTGATTTAGAGGGGCAATTATATCATAGAATTCACTAATATATATAAAAAAAAAAAAAACAAGTCATGGTTGCTAAGGGTAAAAGGAAGCAATATTCTCGGTCCTTGCCCCACGCCTCCACTGACTTTATATGATATAGAAAACTAATCTACTGCTCTTAGATATTAGCTCAGACAATCACGAAATGCCAAAGTGAACTTTGTTCTTCCTCAATGCATAATCTGTAATGACAATTAATCTCCATAATTTCAGTACCAGTTTAGAAGCTGTTCTCGTTGGTGAAGAAGAACCCCATTAATGTTGAACCAAGAAACAGAATCGAGTGCTGTGGAAAGTAGAGTCTGGTATTTTTTTTTCTTGTTCTTATCCGATCTGGTCTGAGGTGAACACCAGCAGCCCCTGCACCTCGCCCAAGATTGCATCGCCACAGCTGCTGTTCAGCCCCTCCACCACCTGGCAACGAGCAATAGCCTGAACCACCGTCGCCTAGGAACTCTGCACCAGTCTAGCTGCGCGAACCTTACTAAAACCAGACTTGCTGAGCCCAAAACCCAGCACCACAGCTTATGTCCAGTCCCTCCACAGCCTCGCGACGGGCAAGAGAAAGAACCACAGTCCCGAGCCCCTTGTCCGATCCTGTCACAACCCAGAATCCATCTTCCAGAGTTGTTCGAAAATGTCCCCCCACAGCACAATAATGCTTTCTGCCGAGCTCTTTCCCCCAAGCCAAAGAAAATCCCGAGCTACGAGTAGAAGCGTTGTGCAGAGAGCTTGGACAAAGGTGACGTGAAATATAGAAGAACCGAAGCTCATCTCCTCCTTGTTCAACACAAATTCCTCAACAGGAAATTCATTCCTCTACCCAAAAGTCTCGAGGCATTTGCATCCTGGTTTGCTTGAATTCATAAATCCCGGAGTGTATCGAAAATGGCATTCTCGGGGTTCCTCAGACGTGGTGGACAGAGCGGAAGATTGGGTTCCAGAGGATGCGAAAGGGAGGGACGAGCTGGGCAGTCATGTTTGCCTCACACCGCCTTAAATCCCTTGCACTCCTCCGCCAGTTTTCTTGCCTTTTTCCTGGAGCAATAGCTTGAGCTTCTCAAATAACCACCAGCTCATCAAAAAACCATCCAAATAATCGCCTCAGACTAGCCTTCTCATCGTCCAGATCTGTCCCCCAACCTCTGCCCAAAAACAGCCACAAAAAATCGACGTCTTCGCTCGATGTTTCCCACAGACGGCGCCAATTTGTTACCTCATTTTTTGGTTCGATTCGATAACAAATGAATTTGTACGTGAAAATAAAGGAACGTCAAGATTTTTTACGTGAAAACCCCGAAGGGAAAAACCACGGGACCTAGTCCAGTTTGAATTCCACTATAAACATCAAGAATTTACAATGGCTGTTCTTGTTAGCATGGAGGAAAGAAAAATAAAAAAATCATGTTTGGGGAGAGGGAGGCTGCCGCCTCCTGCCATGAGCCGATCCCCTCTTGATGAAGCTGCCCCCCACCTTTTTAAAACCTACTATTACATTCATTCTTTTTTTTTTTGGTTAATGGGCTTTCAATTAAGGCATTTAATTGGGGTTAAAAGGGCCTCTCAATTAGTTAATTAAATGGCCAATAGTTCAATAAGATGCTACAATAATGGGCCTATTAAAAAGATAATGGGCCAAGGTAGGATGGCCTGGTATCTTGTCAGATTGGGTCGAGCCCATAGAATCCAGGTCCAAACCGCACTGGAACAATTATCGAGGTATCAGTATCCAAACACACTAATATTTAATGGTAAAATAGTTGGCCCTTTATGTTAATTTGATGGACGAGTGGATTTACATATAGGAGACAAAAGTTTAGTTGGGTGAAATTAAATTTGAAATCAAATTTCCAGCAAATATATAAAAATAGGATCTGAGTCGTACACGTGAAATTTAATTTCACCAGAACAATCAAACCAAACAACATTTTTTTTTAGATAAAGCAAAAGTTTTGTTAATCATGAGAATAACAGTTCTAGTTACACAGTTACAAACAAAATCAACCAATTATAACAAAAAAACAACACATGTCGACTTTTGGTATAGAGGTGTTAAAATAGGCCAGACCCCACCAAATAGGCGGGTTGACACTTGGACCAGCATTTATACCACCTTTCCAAATGGGTCGCGGGTTTTGGATGGTTGGACCATAGGCTTTCCTTTTTGTAGCCTCAATTTATAAATAGGAACTTAATATCATATTGAATAACCCGATCTACTATAGATTTTTTACTTAGTCGTGCTTGAAAGTTGCAACATGTATTTCAAATTTGAGTAAAATATCGATTTCATAGTCAAATATTTTTAGTAGCAGGGTTAATGTTTAGATAAAACGTGAAGCAAGTTTAAGTATTCTTCTAGCATCAGTTACATGCTAGACATGTTCAGTTGGAATTCTTCTTTAAAGTTTTTTTAAAAAAAAAAAAATTCGGGGGGTTAGCCCTCCCCAAACCGCGGCCCGTCTCGGTTGGGTTGGGATTTACCCAATCCACCTGAAGGTGGGCCCCAAACGATCCAAGCTTGTTTGGCCCGCGGGTTGGGTGGGTCAGCCCGGTTGGGACGGGCTGACCCATTTTTGACAGGTCTATTGGTAAGTCGCATACGCTGATGCAAATTTACAAATTCAATCTCAAGTACACGCCCCGG
This sequence comes from Haberlea rhodopensis, assembly GCA_907163345.1. Taxonomy (NCBI): domain Eukaryota; kingdom Viridiplantae; phylum Streptophyta; class Magnoliopsida; order Lamiales; family Gesneriaceae; genus Haberlea; species Haberlea rhodopensis. The sequence goes on from CAJQUN010000545.1 coordinate 254,937, forward strand.
TTCTCGAAACCATCCAGTCACTGAATATGGTGTTGGAATTAACACATTAAGCTAATTCCTTATTTTGCATGTAGTTAATGTTGGTCAATTTCCAAAGCAATTAAAACCATGGCTATTCTACATGTTTATAAATTATCTTAAAATAACATAATTTATTTTGAAATTAACCAAGAGCAACAACATATCAAAAATTGAATATCTAAAAGATACAACAAAAAGAAATTATTAGTGCATTTATATACTGCATGCATGACCTAGTTTGAGGTGTCACCAACGTGCATGTCTCCTATCCCTACCGCTCTTAACCAGTCCTCATGTGCTCACATTTCCTCCTTTGCAGTGAACAGAGAAATGTTAATTGATACATTAAAATCATGTAAGTTAATATTTATTTTAATATATTTACAATATCAGGGGAAAAAAATCAAATAAAATAAATGGCAGATTGAGGACAATTTTTATTTTATTTTTTTAAATGTGGGAGGTAAAATGTCATTTTATGCTAGTAATGGTATCCATATATTGTGTGTAATTTTTCTTGTAAGAGGTCTTTTGGTAATTTTATGCAAAAAATTAGAAATTATAAGAAAATAAACAACTTTTAATGAGAAAAACAAATAATTTACAAATTATAATTTAATTTTATATGTTTTAGAATTGTAAAGATATTTTTTTTTCTTATATTTGATGCCTCTTACAAATATATAGTGTAGATGATAAGAAAAAACTTTTAAAAGTATAACAAAAGGGCGGATTTCGAGGCTTCCGGCTTAGCCGGGTTGGTAAGTCACACTCCCTGTTTGAGGATATACTCAATCTTGCGTCGTCGGGTAATACCCTTTAAAAACTTTGTGAAATTCCACCCCCAATAAAAAAAACAGGGTGGATTTCCTTTATTAAGACACCCCATTATTCAATCATGTCGGAGCACTCTAGACATTATATGCACATTATTGTTTGTGGGTGGCAAAGCTTATTTGAAATATACCTATTCATTATTTTTACATTTAGTGGGCGTTTGTAAATGATTTTGCAAACTACTTGAGTGCTTTATTTCCTTGCTTCTGATATTGCTTCTCTAAAAATAAGCAGAAAAAACAGAAGCTGAGAAACAGGTCATGACATGTTTTTGACTGCTTTAAGTTATTTTGTAGCAATTTTGTAATTATTGAAGTTTATTAAGCTGTTTTTTTATTTAAATAGCAAACACTCAATGTTTTTGTTTAAAAATAACTTTTCTCAACTTTAAGCAAAATCAACATAGAAGTGCTTTGAATAAGCAAAATATGCAATCTAAAATTTGTGGAATGAGTACAATAGGATATTCTCAATCAAAAATATGCCCGTCTTAAAACACTATTCTTGGATAGCATCCAAAGTTCGTTATTGGGGGATGAATCAGTTGGCTGGCTTTTCAATTATTGTTCTGCTCACATATATCACATCAACATGTTATAAGCATAGAAACCTGCAGATTACCAAAATCAAGCCAAGAAATATCATAATGGTTCCATGAAGTACTGTTTTTTAGCTCTTGTAACCCTTTTCACTCGTTGTTTTAAATTGGTGGTCGTGATTGTGAGATTTTGGTCTAATTATTTTTCTTCATAAATTGCTTTATCGTTTTTAATAATAACATATAGCGAGATCATTTTTTAAATATATATATATATATATATATATATATATATATATATATATATCAATTATATGCATGGGGCGGACGCACGTGAAGGCCAGTGACGAATGCATGTATAAACTTGGGGGCAGTTGTCCCCTAATTTTTTTTATAAAATATTTATATTATAATAAAAAAATTATATATATTATATTTTATCCCCAAAAAGTTAACATTCCCATACTTTTGCCCCAATCAATAAAAATCCTACAATTTTACCCCTCAACCTTTAGGCTAGATTCTCCTCTGGTGAAGGCAAATATCCCCCTCATATATTTTTCCCTGAAAATGTAGATTACTCCCTTAAAATTGTATTTTGCCACTCCTAAAATATTTTCTCCCATTTTAATGTTTTTCTCCTTCAACCTAAATTCTAAATACACCCATGATTAGATGCATGTATTCAATTCGTTTACAGGATCTGTCCTTCTAATGATATGATCTTACGCATATAATTTGATTAGAGATGGTGCTCAATAAACTAAATCATGTCTAACATGGAAATTGGTGTTGGAAAAATATGCTTAATGAATTGAAAGTAAGCATGCAAAAGTCGAAAAATGCAAATGGAAGGGGCAAAATCGAATTCAAAAACACTGCCCGGAAAATTCCCGGGCAATGTGGGCAACGCTAGGGTGCTGCCCTTGCAATGCCCCAACGTTGTGTGACTGACTGGGAAACACGCTACGACACTGCCTGGGCAGCAGGTAGCATCCTAGCGCCGATTATGCAGTTTTTTTCTACAAGGGTGCATCCCTTCGCATCCGGATATGATTTTTCATGAATTGATGCTTCCAGATGTCTTTGACGATTTTTTTTTGTCAAGTATAAATAGAACAACCATTAAACGAATTACACACTTTTGCAAGATCAAAGTCAAGTGTTGAGAGCAAAAAATTGTGTATTCTTTATCATTTTTTCATTGTTTCAAAAGTTGAGTGTTTTTAAACCTTTGTGGTTTAATGACTTGTGATTTGAAGTACTTATATCACAATTCATAGTTGGTGTATCTTGGGAAACAAATTGTATTTGAAATCGTAAACACCATTACATGACAATATTATTTTAAATACGGAGATTAGAAATCTCGCCTTGATATTAATTCAGTGTCCCATTTTGAAACTTTGCTTACAATAACACAAAGATACATATTCTCGTATAAGATTCCTACAATTGGTGCATGCAAGTATTTGGCAGGCATCAAGTGGTGTTCTTTGATCCATTCTACGATGTTAAGGGGGGAAAATAGCCCTTTTCCTCGTTTTCAGGCTCATACATAATTCTTTCCTGCAAAAATGTTGACCAAGTCAAAAAAAATGGAAGAAAATAAAATATTCCCAATTTGTCACAATTCTTGAACGACTCATTGATAAAGTAATGTGCCCATGCCCATATAAAGAATTACATCAACGTACGGCCAGTACAAATGCACGGTAGCAATTAAGATAACCTTGCCCATTTATCAAGAAAATTGAATAATATCAAATTTCTATAATTGTGTAGTAACTATTAGTACACAAAGCCAAGAAGAAAGATCAATACCATAGCCCCTTTCCGTCTTTGATTCAATAAGACCACATTTGTTAAGACATGTCCATTGGATATACATAATTTACTTATACAATACAAACTACTTATCAACACAAGTAATGTCATTTGGAACATTCAGCAACCCCTTTTGGTTGTCTTGGTCAAATTTGAGTCGAAACAGTTCTGGCATCATCCCATTCCGAGGACACACAAATACCATGGATAGCGCCACAATCCGTTTGACTTACAACAATGTGTTGAACTACTTCAACAAGTTTGCATGTGAGTTATCCAACATTATATGTATGTACAACAATATCTACCCTTTTACGGGCTCTGTAACAATGAATGATATGAGAATGCTATCTCACCCTTCATATACTATGGAAACAAATGTATATACATTTAGAGGCGGAGCCACCTTGTAAAGAAAAAAAAATTATTACCTAAAAATTATTTGTTTAAAAAAAACTGAATTTTATTCACAAAAATCACAATTTGTCCATCAAAAATTAAAGTTTGCCCCTTACCAAATTTTATGCGTCCGCCGTCGTATGTACATTTATAGTTTCAGGATTCCTACTTTATCCAAATATATGAAATTCAAAATCCATGTTCAAGCCAGCTAACTTACCCATTTACCTAAAAAACAATAAGATATTTATTTGGGGTGTGTGTACTCAGCATTACTTGCAATCATGTAATGCATGTTCGTACAATTCAGTATCAAGATACATAAACTTAATAGGCAAGAGAAAGGTACAGCAGAGCAATCTGCAGTGATCTACCGCTGCACTTTTAAAATCAGAGTCAAGTTACAAATTAGTTTGCTTCCCTGACAATGCACTTATGCCTGCCATTTAATTTTTCCAAACTCCGCTCAATCTATATAAATTAATATCTTCACAGCAAGATAAAACACAGAGGAGATGGATTGCAAGAAGGAGAGATTTCTGAAAACATGCATGAAAAAGTGTAGAAAAGTGGTACCCTGTGTCGCCTGCTATACCTGCTGCCAATGTTCGCCGCGAGACAAAGAGATGATCGTGCCGAGCGATGTCCGAAAGGGGCACCTAGTTGTGTATGTAGGTGAATATAACAAGAGATACGTGATCAAGATAACGTTACTAAGGCACCCGCTCTTCAAGGCGCTGCTAGATCAAGCTCAAGAAATATATGATTTTAGCAATGATGATTCGAGACTACACATTCCCTGTGACGAGAACATGTTCCTTAGTGTTGTCCAGTGCGCAAAATCTCCACCAGAAGGATGTCTATACGTCCGATGATAACGGGGCCGATTGTTATGTGTTTTCCTTATTTAGTTAATGTGGAATGCTGGTATATGCAGCAAGAACCCTATTGTAAAATATGCCTCGTAGCTCTTATGTTTTCATTTGCAGCCGGCAGATTCTTTGACCTTAGCTTGAGATTTCTGAATGAAGCTATCCTAATTCCTCGATACTGTAAGATTATGTTTTATTGTTCGAGTGTAGGCGTCAACACTTGAAAAATATTAGACGATGGACTCAATGTTAGAAAAAACAGAGAACATATATGGCTTTGAGGCGTGAAAAATTGAACTTAAACATTTCGAACGTGACTTTTAATATGAAAAGGCATCATTTTGAAAAAAAAAAGTATTGTTTCATCTTGAAAATGTACAATTTCAAATTAACTGGTAAAATTTTGAAAAACAGTTGATGAAAATTCAAATATATTTTTTTTAAAAAATAGACTAAAAGAAAACGGTCAGTTTGACTATTAATAGGTATCAACGGTGTTTGAAAAACGGATCGGACCGGCCGGTTCAATTGATTTAACCGGTAACCAGTGCTTGATCCGGTCTGATTGACCTTATAAAACCACCGTGCTAAAAAATCGGTGGGAACCTGATTGAACCGGTCAAAAATCGGTTCAATCAGTGAACCAGTTGTTTTCTTTATTTTTCTTTATTTTTTAAAAATTTAATTTTGTTAAAATTATAAATCAAATTTTTCGAACAAAAATATATTATATATAATTTATTGTTATTGAAACAATTACAAAATAATATTTTATGTATATATCAAAAATCCATATAATTTCATAAAAGTGTCTTGTATATTAATAAATATGTTTAGTTTCTCGTAAATTATAAAATATGTGAAACCGTTCATAATTTTTAAAAAAAATTCTTATAATTTTGGAACATTGTTTTTTTTAGTATTGCTTGTGTTTTTTGATATGTTTTCTTGTTTTTCTTTTATGTTTGACATTTGGTTGATCTGATTTTTTTAAGTTTGACATGTAATGTTGTTCTAATAATATTTTTTTATTGTGAACAACTTGAAACTATAGCAGATACATTATATATGTATTTTGCAAAAATTAAAATAAATATTATATAATGTTGACGTCATTGGTGCAACCGGTCGAACCGATCGAACCTATAACCAGTAAGGGTATCGATTTATATCCGGTCCAGTTTTAAAAACACTGGGTAACATTTATGTGTCTTGGTTCAAATAAAGGGAATAGCCAACCATTAAAGCTCCTAATAGCTTGAAAAATTAATTTATATATAAAATCTCCTCGACCTAGGCCATACACTATTCTGAATCAATCATCGAGACCAAAATAAGGGACTCATGGTTAAGTTGAGCGCTAGTCCAGAAATATAAAATTGAAACCGAAATCATATACCTGTATTTAAGTTTTTAGAATGCTTAGATGACATATGCGTAGGCCCAACAATACACTTATGTGTTTAATAGAGTTCATGGATTCAACCATTTCACGAGAGCACGAGAACAACCGAAAAAGACATGACTCGAAGTTATATACAAGATTTGGAATCCAAAGAGGTCAACAAATATATTATATGACTGAAAGAAACTCTTGGATAAGATTGTCGTATGTGCACGATCTGACTTGATTCCTTTTATAGGTCATGTAATATACTCAAATCCATTAGTATAAATAGGTATATTAGTAGTATTTCTTGTTGTTGAGAATGCTGAGTTTAGATAAAGAAAATAACATATAATTTTAAGTTACTTCATTTACAAAATTATGATTTTTAGTTCAAATCCTATTTTTATTGTTATTTTTCAACAGAAAATGCAAGATTCATAATAAGTTGAAATATAATTATCAAATAATCAAATTAAATTAGTTGGAAATGAAGTTGAAGTTGAAGAATTATAACAAGAATGGTATGAATTGAAGTTTAAGAATTTAAATAAGGATGAAATTGGAATAATTATATAAACGGGAGATGGATTTGAAGTTAGGGACAATAGTGGGGAATTTAAAAAAATTTATCATTTTTTTTTTCAATTGTTAAATGTTTTTTATTAAATTAATATAAAGTTTTACTATTCATTGATAACTAATCCAATTATAATTAATCTAACCAATCGACAACCATATTTTTTTCTCAGTCGACCACAAAATTTTGCTTAATAGGTCAGACTGTTGTCCAGGTGTCAAAAGCCCTATCTTGTGATGGACATAGTTATTATATGCTTTATTTGATTTAATGAACGGCAAAATTAGGTCGATACTATAAGGTGAAATATTTTTGTCGAAGTCCACTAAAAAACTTCAAATCATAAAAGTCAATTTTCTATTAAAATGACAAAAATAATCCTACATAATCATATGCATGTGTGTACGTGACAACCAAAAAAAAAGCTGCTTACTTTAACAAACACATCGGTGCACACCATCTTCTTATAAACAGTGCCATTTTTCTTTTGGCATGTTCTTTGGGTTTTCTTTTTTTCATTCCCGTCTTCACTTCTTCCCAAGAATCACTATGTTGGCATTAAATCGGGTGGTTGTTCCTCTTGTTTTTGTTTCTCTTCTTCTTTTATGCTGCTATATATGAAAATTCTTGTTCAATTTTACATGTGATATAGTGCAGGAGTTCTGCTATGGCGGTGATGATTCTTGCCTTATGTTGTGGGACACAAGAAGTTGTTCTTCTCCTATTGTGAAGGTGATTTCCGAGCTAGGCTTTTCACTCAAACTAAGACATAATTTCACATTGTCATCCTTTTTGTGAAGCACGTGGATGATGAATGTGGCGATCTCCGGCGGAGGTAAAGGCGGTGGCCGGTGTAGAAAGTTTTGTCCAGGTGCAAGGAAGAGATTTGGTGCCTTTGCTTCGCCCAATTCGTGGTAGAATCGAAGATATCGAACCAAACGTGCATAAATCCTAGCCTGCACGATTTCGTCCTGTCCAGGGTAAAATCGAAGCACTTTCGGACGCCAAAATTCGATTATTTTGTATGAAAATGTGCGCCTTTTAGTTTTGAACACGTTGGTAGGTCGGGCTCGTCAAGAGGTGGGCGGCGAACGGAGAGATTTTATGACCGGTGGTCGACGGATGCTATGTGTTTTCCCACGTTTTAGTGCATTTTTCGCGATCAATGTGTGTTTTTGCATGTTTTACTGTGTGTTTTACGTCAGACACTGATATATATTAATTCTCGATCAATTATGAACATCGGGGTGTTACCGATGTACTGGTACATGTACATTACATGTACAGTCTCACACCTAACTTCATCTACCTATTTTAATCACAAAATTAAATCCATCAATTTAATATAAATTTTATATTTACTAAATTATCTTAACAAAATTTCGTTGTTAATCCGAATATTTCAAAAATATATTTGTCTATTCAACATGTTCTGACCCGATTGTCAATTGACAGTTATATTATCCATTTCACTTCTAATTAATTAAATTCTTATTTATTAACAAGTAAGTCTGTTTCTTTTTCATTTTCTTCCTCTTCCCATCTCCTGCGACATACGAGACGCCCCAATTAGCGATTTTCGGGACAAAGCCGCCTCACGGACGAGAATGCCGGATGATCCCTCTCTTGTAGCCACCACGGGTGGAGCACAACAAGTAGCCCCCTTCGAAGGAGCAAGCGTCGCCTTTTTCTGAGTTGTGGCCATTGTAAGTGGTTCGCAAGCTCGGATCCACCATGCGAGTCACAATCTACTGACATACATGGGTGTTGAAGACCGAGGATGATGAGTAGAATGACTGTTACCTCTCCTTTTGGTTCGCGTTGATAACAAATGAATTTATAAGGGAAGATGTGTTGTTTCGCGAAGTCGCGATTTAAGCCGGAGTCCGGGAGGATCCTCTCTGGTTTCGGGGATCTCCGATCAATATTGGTCCTCTTTTTTTCTTTTCTGGGGCTCTCTGATCATCCCGGTCTTTGTTAATTTACTCTCCCTTTTATAGGGGGAGGGATGCCCCTGGTTCCGGTCTGCCGGGGATTATGGGGACAATGTCTGAAACTGAGGGGGGGGACCACAGATGGGGGACCATCTGCGTCTGCTACCTACTTCGTACGACCCTCTTGCTCTGGTGATTCTCTGTGTCCGGGAATATGATTTTCTTACTCACAGTGCCTGACCACCCTCTGATTGGTTAGCAGGCCTAGCTTTTGCTTTAATAGGTGTCCGACTCCTGCCACCCTAGCCTCGGTATGCAGGACCACCCTAAACGGCCCCAGCTCGCCTATTCTGTCCCATGACTTCCCGTCCTGTCCTATTGAGGAAACCGCGCCCCAGCCCGGATATCTTGCTAAATAGAGCCCGTCCTGATCTGCCGAGGAGACAGTGCCTCTGCTTGGGTGGCATGTCACATGGAGGACCTACCCCGACCTCTTGATGTACTTCCTCGCCGCCCCGGCTCCGGAACGATAGTGGCAGCTGGACAGAGGTGATCGCGCCCGTAATAAACTCGGGTCGGGCGGAGAGCTAGACAGTGGCTATGAGGACAGCCCGGTATCAGCAGTGACGACTTCCCTTGTTGACTAAATGGGCCCCGCACTGACCGGGCCCAAATAAAGTTCGGACCTCAAGACCTACTGGGCCTCCAGAACTAGGGATATCATCAGTATCCCCCCCTAGTCGAGCTAGTGTAGCGCTGCCTCGACTAATGGGCTTGTGGCGAACTTTATTGGTTCCTGATCCCCGGTCCTTTGATTGGACAACTCCGGGTCTCGGGGTGACAGCTGTCATGTACCAAACCCTAGCGGGTTGTCAGGCCACGTGCCCTTATCTGGCGCTCCGACTGTTCAGCTCCCTTCATCTGCGTCGTTGGTTTGGGCCAGGCTTTCCTCGGCCCAGAGCCACATCTTCTATAAATTGGGGCTTTCGAGTCATTTTCCTCCATTTGCGCTCTAGGTCGGATCAATCGCCTCTCCAAAAAACCCTGTAAGTCAGCTCTGCCTCCCTTTCTGTTTATGTCGCACTCCACCTCTTCCACTTCTGGCGCCCTCTTTCGAGGGGGGGACGATCAGGACGAAGGGTCTGATCTCCCCAGTCCCTCGGGTCGGAGGTCGGATGCTCCCGAGGGAGACATTCCCGAGGTGGCGCCCCTCCGACAAGTCCCTCCTAGGGTATTTGACCCTTCTCCCCCCACCTTCGAGGTTCTCGACCCGAGGAGCCTGGCCCAGGCTGGGCTTCCTTGGTACGAGATCCTCGACTCGTGTGTTTCCCCTGAGGCCGAACACCTTCTCCGTACTTGGTTTATCCCGCCGGATCACGACATCCGGGTCCCTAGGGCTGGTGAACGTCCGCACCTCCCCCCGCCCGAGTACTTTCCCTTTTTCCTCGAGCAGCTTAAAAGCGGACTTCGCTTTCCTATCCCCCTTCCTTTCCAGGAGTTCTCCCACTACCATTGTGTCTCTCTGAGCCAGCTGACCCCCAATTCCTACCAGAGCCTAGTATCTGTCATTGCACTCTTCCGATCCTTGGGTCTGCCTTTCTCCCCTACCCTTCTTAATTATTTTTTTCAAGTTAAGAAAACCCCCTCTCCCGGGGCGTTTTACTTTGGTGCCCGGACCTTTTATAAATTTCTAAATAACATCCCGAGCTCCCGTAAGGGATGGAAACAAAGCTACTTTTTTGTCAAACCACCTCGACGTTGGGCTTGCCCTATGGCCTGGCGCGATACACTGCCGACCCCCCGACCTCTGCCCAAAAAGTATAAAGATGACGTGTTCTTCCAAACGGTTATCTCCACCCTTGGGGGTCGGCGTTTTGATTCAGCTGCCCTAATCAGGGAGGACGTACTCAGGCGCTTTGGGCTGAGCTCCTATCCAGACGTCCCTGGTGGTACGTTCTTCCTACCCGGCCCAGCTTTTGATATTTAAATATATACATTTGTATTCTATTTTTTTTTTTTTTTTTTTTGTCTGAGCTGAATCCTTTGTCTTGTAGATAACATGTCTCTTCAGCAGCTGCTATCTTCCATGGCGTCCCAGAAAAAAGCTGGAAAAGGAGCGGCCGGGGCGGGCCCTTCGAGCCATCATCCCAGTGCGCCCGTCGCTCCCCCAAACCCCCCATTTCCAGTGGCCAGCCCTCCTCGCGCCGAAGAGGTTGGGTTGGAGACAGGCCTGAGGAAAAGAAAAAGGGATGGGGGCGCAGCCAGGATCCCGACTCGGGAAGAGGTGGCTACCTCCCCGGTTATTCATGAGATCGACACCCCGCCTGCTTCCCCTCCAAGTCATCTATCCGTCGCTCCCGCCGACCCGGGTTCACCAGGGGTACCAGTGGGATATACCCGAGAAGTCAGCCTTATCAACTCTGCCCCCTCAGGTCTGTCCGCCCGGATTGTCGAGTGTCTGACCTCCTCCGCTGATCAGCAAGTCCTGTCCGAGCTGAGGTGGAAACCACTAGCAGAGGAAGGCGTATCCCGGGCCCTATCAGTAAGTTTTTTTTTTTTTTCTCGTTACTGAGTCCCTCTCCCCCTCTTCTCTGCAGGGCCTAGTGATGATGTGCGAGAGCCTTCGTCGGGGTGCAAACTACGGCCAATCAGCCAGAGACGCGAAGAAAGCGGCGCGGGAGGCCAAGTCAGAAGCTGAGAATGCTACAGCTAAATCCGAGGCGGATGCTGCCGAACTGGAGTCCTACAGGGCCTCGATGACCCGACTTAGAGCGGATGCAGAACAGCTCCGTGTTGCTCTGGCCGGGAAGGAGCGAGAACTTTCCCATGTCGGGGCTGAGCTTGAAAAGGTTAAGTCCGAGTTGGAGTCCTATGTAGCAGGTGAATCAGCCCGACGCGAAGCCTTCATCAAGTCGGAGGAGTTTACGCGCATGCTGGCCTCCAAGGCTTTTAAGTTTCTGGATCTCGGCTTCGAGGGGTGCAAGGGCCAGTTCAAAGCCCAGGGCTTCCCGCCCAGTGACCAGGACCCTGACGACTTCCTGGACCTTAACGCCATCATTGCCAGCATCCCCCCCGACTTCATCAAGTAGCCTGACCTGCTCTTAATTTATCCTTTGTAAATTCTCTTTTCTTTTTTTTTTTTTTATGCTGTGCCTCGGAGGCACCCCCCTGTAACGAGGTCATTTTGAATTGATTGTCTTATCTGAAGCAATTGATCACTTGTTAGGAATTGGTTTCCCTCGCAACTTTACGAACGTCCCGACCCCTTATACCAGCCGAGCCAACCCGTGATTTTACATTGGATTGATCCAAAAAATACAACTTATAAATAACCCCCCGCGTAGAACTGAATGCCGCGCAGGGCCCTCGTGCCATAACGACAAATAAATCTAACAAAATTAAATCTTAAAACAGGGCTAACCTGTTAATCTCCAAAGACTCAACCATGCAAAAAGGACCTATCCGACCCGATCTTTAAGAAATAATTTTTGCAAGCTGATGATGTCCTCTTGACCTGCGCCCCTACACCCGGGTTTTATGATGCAGAGATGACCTGCACTTTTAATTGTTGCCAGGGCCTCATACACCTGGGCTTTAGCATGCAGGGCGGACCTGTGCTTTTAATTGGTGCCAGGGCCTCATACACCTGGGCTTTAGTGACAGGGATGACCTGCACTTTTAATTGTTGCCAGGGCCTCATACACCTGGGCTTTAGTGACAGGGATGACCTGCACTTTTAATTGGTGCCAGGGCCTCATACACCTGGGCTTTAGTGACAGGGATGACCTGCACTTTTAATTGGTGCTAGGGCCTCATACACCTGGGCTTTAGCATGCAGGGCGGACCTGTGCTTTTAATTGGTGCCAGGGCCTCATACACCTGGGCTTTAGCATGCAGGGCGGACCTGTGCTTTTAATTGTTGCCAGGGCCTCATACACCTGGGCTTTAGTGACAGGGATGACCTGCACTTTTAATTGGTGCCAGGGCCTCATACACCTGGGCTTTAGCATGCAGGGCGGACCTGTGCTTTTAATTGGTGCCAGGGCCTCATACACCTGGGCTTTAGCATGCAGGGCGGACCTGTGCTTTTAATTGGTGCCAGGGCCTCATACACCTGGGCTTTAGCATGCAGGGCGGACCTGTGCTTTTAATTGTTGCCAGGGCCTCATACACCTGGGCTTTAGCATGCAGGGCGGACCTGTGCTTTTAATTGTTGCCAGGGCCTCATACACCTGGGCTTTAGTGACAGGGATGACCTGTGCTTTTAATTGTTGCCAGGGCCTCATACACCTGGGCTTTAGCATGCAGGGCGGACCTGTGCTTTTAATTGTTGCCAGGGCCTCATACACCTGGGCTTTAGTGACAGGGATGACCTGTGCTTTTAATTGTTGCCAGGGCCTCATACACCTGGGCTTTAGTGACAGGGATGACCTGCACTTTTAATTGTTGCCAGGGCCTCATACACCTGGGCTTTAGTGACAGGGATGACCTGCACTTTTAATTGGTGCCAGGGCCTCATACACCTGGGCTTTAGCATGCAGGGCGGACCTGTGCTTTTAATTGGTGCCAGGGCCTCATACACCTGGGCTTTACAGGGATGACCTGCACTTTTAATTGTTGCCAGGGCCTCATACACCTGGGCTTTAGTGACAGGGATGACCTGCACTTTTAATTGGTGTCACGGCCTCATACACCTGGGCTTTAGCATGCAGGGCGGACCTGTGCTTTTAATTGGTGCCAGGGCCTCATACACCTGGGCTTTAGTGACAGGGATGACCTGCACTTTTAATTGGTGCCAGGGCCTCATACACCTGGGCTTTAGCATGCAGGGCGGACCTGTGCTTTTAATTGTTGCCAGGGCCTCAAACACCTGGGCTTTAGTGACAGGGATGACCTGCACTTTTAATTGTTGTCAGGGCCTCATACACCTGGGCTTTGATGGATGACCGAGGTTGGTAGGTTACGTCGTACTCGCCGAGCTCGATTGTCCATTTCACCAATCTCCCCGATACATCAGGCTGGGTCATTATCCTCCCCATGGGGCTGTTGGTTAGCACTGAGATGGGGTGTGACAAAAAGTAGGGTCTCAGCCTCCTTGCGGTTAGGACTAAAGCTAATGCCAATTTTTCGACCTCTGGGTATCTGAGTTCCGCCCCTTTCAGTGCATGGCTGACATAATACACCGGCCTCTGGTCCGTACCGTCTTGTTTTATCAGTATCGAGCTAACAGCGCTTTCTGTGGCAGACAAGTAGATCCATAATCGCTCGCCGGGCTCTGGCTTTACCAGGACTGGTAGCTCGGCCAAGTGCTTCTTCAGGTCAGAGAAAGATTCCTCGCACTCGTCGTCCCAAGCGAACTTTTTCGCCTTTCTTAGCACTCGGAAGAAAGGGTAACTCCTATGAGCTGACCTGGAAATAAAACGAGCTAAGGACGCAATCCGCCCTGTTAGTTTTTGCACCTCTTTTATGCTGCGAGGTGAGGTCATGTCTTGAATCGCTCTAACTTTCTCCGGGTTGACCTCGATCCCCTTCTCTGTTACCATGAAACCCAAGAATCTACCGCTCTTCACACCAAATACGCACTTAGCCGGATTCAATTTCAGACCAAACCTGCTTAGTGTGGCAAAAGTTTCCTCTAAGTCGGGCAATAGGTCTGTCTGGCCTTTAGATTTTACCAAGATATCATCCACATAAACCTCAATGTTCCTTCCCGCCTGGTTTTCAAACACTTTGTCCATTAACCTCTGGTATGTGGCCCCGGCGTTCTTGAGGCCAAAGGGCATGACCACATAGCAGAACGTTCCATCCGACGTGATAAAACTGACCTTATCTTGGTCCTCTTTCGCCAAGGGTATTTGGTGATATCCCTGGTACGCGTCCATGAAACTTAACAGCTCGTACCCCGAGGTGGAGTCCACCAGCTGATCGATCCGAGGTGGGGGATAACAGTCCTTGGGACAGGCTTTGTTCAAATTACGAAAGTCGATGCACATCCTCCATTTCCCCGCCGACTTTGGAACCAAAACCACGTTTGACAACCAGGTGGGGAATTGTACCTCCCTTATCTGTCCGGCCCTCAGCAAGGTCTGAACCTCGGCTCGGATAATTCTGTCTTTATCTGGTCCAAAATGCATCTTCTTTTGCCGGGTTACTTTTACTTCTGGATTGACATTTAACCGGTGCTGGGCTACAGAGGGCAACACCCCTGTCAGCTCGGTCGGGGACCAGGCGAATATTCCGGCATGCTTGGACAGGCAATTCGACAAGTCGTGTTTCAGGACGCTGTCTAGGTCAGCCGCTACTCTTGTGGTTTTATCGGGCTGTCCTGGGACTAATATAATTTCCTCTTCCCCGTCCCTCATCGTCTGCACCTCCTGCACCATCTGTACCCCCCTATCCTCCCGTCCTTCATCACCGCCCCTTCGGGATCTTTTCACCTCTAACTTCACAGTTTCCGCGTAGCATTTCTTGGATGAGGGCTGGTCTCCCCTAACTTCCCCCACTCTTTTTCCTACAGGGAACTTGATCTTTTGGTGGAAGGTGGAGGCCACAGCCCTGAATTCGTTCATAGCTGGTCTCCCCAGAATGATGTTGTATGAAGATGAGGCCGCCACAATGGTGAATGTGACCAGCCTTGTTTTCCGATCTTCGTTACCTCCCAGGGAAAGGGGCAGGGAAATCTGACCGAGGGGGTACACGGTGTGCCCAGCGAAGCCAAATAGTGGGGTGTTGATTGGCTCGAGGTGATACCCTCCTAAGTCCATCTGCCGAAAAGCTTCATCAAACAACACGTTCACGGAACTACCTGTGTCTACAAACACCCTCCCGACCTCATAATTGGCAACAGTGGCTCGTATGACCAGGGCATCATTATGGGGTGTGCAAATGTTTTCCAGATCTCGCGGCCCAAAACTGACAACCACCTCCTCCTCGGCACCACAAATCCCTCCTACACTCAGGGTCTCCCTCCTGCTGACAGCCTTCCTAGCCCTGTTGGAATCCCCATCCGTTGTCCCGCCCGAGATCATGTTTATGACTCCCCGCTTTGGGGAGTCAGCACAGGTAGGGTTGACGTCATTTAAGCTCCTTGGGGGTCCTCGAGCACGTCCTCTACCACGGAACGGAGGACGGAAGTTGGTCCGTCCCCCTCTCCCTCTTGTCCATGACGGTCCTCGACCCCTTCCCCGAGGAAGATTATCCCCTGGTGGGACGGGTCGGGACAACAACTGCTTGAACTGGGAACTGTTCTGTATTGCCTTCTCGAGCTCCTCATCCAAACGATGGCAATCTTGTGTGGTGTGCCCAGTCGCTTGGTGGAAGATGCAGTATTTCTCCGGGGCCTCCTTGCTCGGCTCCACACTAGCTGGTGCCGGCTTTTGCAACACCTGTTTGTCTTCACATATGCGGACGGCCTCCTCCTTGGAGACCTTCAACGGCGTATAATGGGAAAATCGACCGAGCTGTGCCCCTTCCACTGGCCTCTTCTCGCCCTGGCTGATCCGTTTTTCCCCAGTCCTCCGCACTTCCTTCCTCCTCAGTTGCTGGGCCTCCTCCACGTTGATGTACTTCTCCGCTCGGGTGAGCAGATCATCATAGGTAACAGGAGGCTTCTTTACCAAGGATCGGAAGAAGTCTCCTCCTCTCAGGCCTTGGGTGAAGGCGCTGATCAGAATTTCCGCCGGGCAGGCAGGTATTTCGAGTATCACAGTGTTGAAGTTTTTGATATACTCCCGCAACGACTCATCCTCGGCCTGCCTCATCTCGAACAAGCTCAGAGAGGTCTTCTTATACCGCTTGCTGCTGGCATACTGGTGCAAGAATGCGGAGCTAAATCCGGCGAAGGAAGTAATGGAACCCGGCTCCAACTGATTGAACCACTTCTGGGCCGACCTCACCAAAGTGGTTAGGAACACTTTGCACTTAAGGCGATCCGAGTAACAATGTAGCATGGCAGCATTTTCGAACCTGCCCAGGTGTTCTTCCGGGTCCGTGCTCCCGTCGTATTCCCCAGCATTGGGGGGTCGGAAGTTATTTGGGAGTTCCTCGTTCACTATTTCACCCGAGAAAGGGGTTCCCCTCCTGACAGAGGTACCCCCCATCCCTCTCTTCATCCTCTGGACCTCGTCCTTCAGCTCCTCCACCTGGCCCTCCAGATCCGGAACATCAGTCACTTTAGGCCGGGAAGTTGCTCCTTGTTCGGGATCCTTCATCTGCTGGGAGCTTTCCCCGTGCACGCCCTCGGACGGACCTTCCTTTTTCCTCATGGTCTGCTCCACCGTAACTGCAATCAGTCTTGTGAGCTGCTCCAGTGTTAAAGCTCCCACTGTCATGTTTACCCCGGGCAGTGGCTGCTCCTCGCCATTGGTGGAGGCGTGGTGCTCTCGATTTTCCTCTGCTTCCGTTCTCCTTGTTCTTACCATCGTATCAACGTCTCTTGCTCAAATCTTCCCACAGACGGCGCCAATTTTTTACCTCTCCTTTTGGTTCGCGTTGATAACAAATGAATTTATAAGGGAAGATGTGTTGTTTCGCGAAGTCGCGATTTAAGCCGGAGTCCGGGAGGATCCTCTCTGGTTTCGGGGATCTCCAATCAATATTGGTCCTCTTTTTTTCTTTTCTGGGGGCTCTCTGATCATCCGGTCTTTGTTAATTTACTCCCCCTTTTATAGGGGGAGGGATGCCCCTGGTTCCGGTCTGCCGGGGATTATGGGGACAATGTCTGAAACTGAGGGGGGGACCACAGATGGGGGACCATCTGCGTCTGCTACCTACTTCGTACGACCCTCTTGCTCTGGTGATTCTCTGTGTCCGGGAATATGCTTTTCTTACTCACAGTGCCTGACCACCCTCTGATTGGTTAGCAGGCCTAGCTTTTGCTTTAATAGGTGTCCGACTCCTGCCACCCTAGCCTCGGTATGCAGGACCACCCTAAACGGCCCCAGCTCGCCTATTCTGTCCCATGACTTCCCGTCCTGTCCTATTGAGGAAACCGCGCCCCAGCCCGGATATCTTGCTAAATAGAGCCCGTCCTGATCTGCCGAGGAGACAGTGCCTCTGCTTGGGTGGCATGTCACATGGAGGACCTACCCCGACCTCTTGATGTACTTCCTCGCCGCCCCGGCTCCGGAACGATAGTGGCAGCTGGACAGAGGTGATCGCGCCCGTAATAAACTCGGGTCGGGCGGAGAGCTAGACAGTGGCTATGAGGACAGCCCGGTATCAGCAGTGACGACTTCCCTTGTTGACTAAATGGGCCCCGCACTGACCGGGCCCAAATAAAGTTCGGACCTCAAGACCTACTGGGCCTCCAGAACTAGGGATATCAATGACCTAGGGGTGTTGAAGACGGAGGAAAAGGTGGTGGTCGTGGTGGTGCTGGCGGAGGTACATGAGAAGGATTGTAGAGAACAAATGATTTTGACATAGTTTATTTGAATTAAATTGGTATTTTGGTAAATAAATAGTACCTAAAAGTTAACAAATTGGACATATGTGAATAAAAAAAATTTAAAAGTTGATTGTTAAAGAAAATTTGATTTCTACTCAGATTTAATTGAATAATGGTTTTGTAAATAGTACTTTTTTTGCAAATATCTCTTAATGAATTGAGATTTACATTATTATTTCATTGTTTCTTATTTAATTTTGCCTTTAAAAAAGATATTTTAATAATATAATATAATATTAGATAAACGCCCAATCAAATCGATCAATCTTTAATATGGTTTGTTTGATGATCCCTTAAGAGTAGCTCTTAGGGGCATCATCACCATCTATTTGGAATCTTTTTTTAAAAAGAAAAAAAAATTCAAATAGATGGTGGATGATGCCCCTGAAGGCATTGCCCTTCAGGGCAGCAACAATATTTCCCTTTAATATATGATTTTATTAATTAAGATAATTTATTTTTCTGATTTTGAACTATGCACCTTCGCCTGCGTTAAACCCTAACTAAGCTTCATTCCTACCAGTTTAGCTGAGAAAGCTCACTGTCAAACCCTAATCTATATCTCAATTGTAGGCCAAACCCTAATTTTATCAACCAAAATTCAGCTAGTTTTGGATTCGGCGAATTGAAGAAATGGCTTATCTAGCTGCATTGAAAGAATCTCATTTTAAACCAAACCTCTTCAAGCTTTCATCCCCATTTTCGTTCGGAACCCATTCCTTCTTCTGCTCCTCTGCCACCTCTGAGGTTGAATCCCCAAATCTTCACCTAAATGCAGGCGCCGATGAGCCCTCCTTCTCATCAGATCAAACTGCGGATTCTTCTTCAAGAAGCACTACAGCGGCGGCAGCAATTCCATCAAGGCTATCAAAAGTTAAGCGGCAGAAATCCCCTGAAAAAATAGAGGATATAGTGTGTAGAATGATGGCTAGTCGGGCGTGGACAACTCGTTTACAGAACTCGATCCGAAACTTAGTTCCGAGTTTCGATCACGAACTAGTTTACAATGTGTTGCACGGCGCCAAGAGTTCGGAGCACGCGCTCCAATTCTTTCGCTGGGTTGAAAGATCGGGCCTCTTTCAACATAATAAAGAGACGCATGTAAAAATAATCGAGATTTTAGGCCGGGCGTCGAAGCTCAATCATGCCAGGTGCATTTTATTAGATATGCCGAAAAAGGGTTTGGAATGGGATGAAGATTTATGGGTTTTGCTGATCGATAGTTATGGAAAAGCGGGTATAGTTCAGGAGAGCGTGAAGTTGTTTCAGAAGATGGAGGAACCTGGAGTTGAGCGGACATTAAAATCTTATGATGCTTCGTTTAAAGTAATCATGCGTAGGGGTAGGTATATGATGGCTAAGAGATATTATAACAAGATGTTGAATGATGGCATTAAACCCACTAGACATACATTTAATGTTTTGATTTGGGGATTTTTTCTTTCTGAAAAGGTTGAGACAGCGAATAGATTTTTTGAGGATATGACGAGCAGGGGGGTAATGCCGGATGTGGTCACATACAATACATTAATCAACGGGTACTGTCGAATTAAGAATATAGAGGAAGCTGAACGGTATTTTGTGGAGATGAAAGGGAGGAACATTGAGCCAACAATAGTATCTTATACGACTCTGATTAAGGGGTATGTCTCTGCTGAGCGAGTTGATGATGCATTGAGGTTGCTCGAGGAGATGAAGGTGTTTGGAATTAAGCCGAATGCCATCACATACTCAACATTGCTGCCCGGTTTGTGTGATGCAAATAAGATGTCTGAAGCTCATAAGATTTTGAAAGAGATGTTGGGCAAGTATATTGCACCTAAGGATTCCTCAATTTTCATGAGACTTATTTCTGGCCACTGCAATGCGGGTGATTTGGATGCTGCTTCAGATGTGCTCAAAACTATGATTAGGTTGAGTGTTCCGACAGAAGCCGGGCATTATAGTGTTCTGATTGAAAATTGCTGCAATGCTGGTCAATATGATCGTGCAGTGAAGTTGTTGGATAAGCTCATTGAAAAAGATATCATCTTGAGACCTCAGAGTACCTTGCATATGGAGCCTAGTGCGTATAACCCACTGATTGGGTATCTTTGCAGCGATGGTCAGACTGCAAAAGCTGAAACACTTTTGCGGCAGTTGATGAAGTTGGGTGTGCAGGATCCCATTGCCCTGAACAATCTGATTCGTGGGCATGCAAAAGAGGGAACTCCTGAGCCCGCCTTTGAACTTCTGAAGATTATGGGTAGGAGAAACATTCTTTCCGAAAAAAGTGCATATGTTTCGCTTATCCAATGCTGCTTGAAAAGGAACGAGCCCGCTGATGCAAAAGCAGCTTTGGATAGTATGATTGAGAATGGGCATCTTCCAGATTCATCGTTATTTAGAACTGTAATTGATAGCTTATTCAAGGATGGACGAGTTCAGACGGCAAGCCGAGTTATGAAAACTATGTTGGAGAAGGGGGTGAAGGATCATGAAGATTTGATTGCTAAGATCTTGGAAGGTCTGCTTTTGAGGGGTCATGTTGAGGAGGCCCTTGGAAGAATCGAACTGATTATGCACAGTGGCATCTCACTTGATTACGATAGCATCTTATCCATTCTATGTGAGAAAGAAAAGACAATCGCTGCCTTGAAACTGTTAGATTTTGGCTTGGAGAGAGACTTCATGATTGATTATTCGAGCTACGAGAAGGTGTTGGACGCCCTATTATCTGCGGGGAAAACTCTCAATGCATACTCAGTCTTGTGTAAGATAATGGAGAAAGGAGGAGTAAAGGATTGGAGTTGCTGCAAAGATTTGATCAATAGTCTAAATCAAGAAGGGAACACGAAACAAGCAGATATTCTGTCTCGGATGATCATGGGAAAGATCGAGCAGGCTGGTGGCAAGAAAGGTAACAAAAAATCAGCAGTGGCTCACTAATGGAAATAGTGTATGATTTTGCAGCTATATTAAAGTACACACATTCTTAGCACTGGTGCAAGAAACAGTTGATTGAATAGCAAAAGTAGATGGCCAATTACTTGGTCCCAGTGTTGGCTGAGTTTTGATATACTTGTTTCAAATAAGATAACTCTAGGCCGAGCTTCTTTCATTTGAATACCAGGCTCTATATATTCATTTTGACTGCTTATCCAACCATAAATTCAGTAAAATGATTAATATATCTTTGTTTATTTATTTTAAAAAGAATGCCTATGCTATGCTATTTCTTCTTGGTTTCCCTATATATTAGCTAACGTTTGGTGTATCTACACCGTGCTTGGAGGCAAGGACGGAGCCACATTGTAAGGGAGGGCAAATTTTATTTTTTTTTACCCAGAAAAAGAATTTATAAAAAATTGCATTTACCCCAAAAACAATTTGAAGCTCTCATTTCGGTCCAATTGCTGAGAGCTTCATCAAGAAAAGCCTCTGTTTGTGAAATGAGATTTCCCACTCCATAGCAGAATTTGGCAACTAGCTCGAAAGATTTGGGAATGAATTGCCATTTATTCACTAATTTATCTGAACCATCGAAGATGCCTTGAGCAATGCTGTTAAGATGTCTTTGTCTGCACCAATTTGGATTAATGAACCTATAAACAATCCATATACCAATTCAAAATGGTTCATGAACCATCGAAATATATTTATTATTGAAATAAATAAATTCACCTAATTAATTAACAGAACTTAATCCGTTAATACAATTAGATTCATTCATTCACCTACCCATCCCTTCATCTCCAATTCCTCTTTAGACACAAATTTTATTTAATTCCATTTTTGTTTTAATATTCATCTGTTAATCATGTAAATAGATATTACTAATCATACGACTCCAAAGGTAAAAAACCCAATTTTTACGTTTATATCTCTAACTATTTTTTTATTTGTATAGAACGATATAAAATAAAAGTATAAAGTTATTAATTCACAATTGAAATGATCGTGAGTGATTATTTTTAACGAATCATCACCACTACCACCACGACAGATGCTTTTCCAGTTCTTTTCCAAAAGCCAAAAGCGATGCCATTCCTATTACCCGACAAACCAAATATTTAAGAAAAGGGTTCGTAGTTGCATTATTATTCCCATAACTTTATGCTTTTCTTATTTTTTTTCTCATTTTTCCATGACAGATATTATGCTTTTATATTTGTATCCCACACTATTTTTTAGTTGTATACAATAGTATCAACTAAAAGGACAAAATTTGTTGATTCACGATTGAAAAATTTTGGTCGTGGGTGATCATGTTTAAACAATCATGCACCACCGTTACCACGGCTGATGCTTGTCCAGTTGTTCTCCAAAAGCCAAAAGCCAAAAGCGATGCCATTCCGATATTACCCAACAAATCAAATATTTAAGAAAAGTGTTAGCATTATTCCCCTAACTTTATGCTTTAACTAGATTAAATATTTTGCCACTTTATCTTGATGCATGAATTAACCACGAGAAAGATCACTCTCTCTGTAATTGCCTTCTTTCTCCTTTCTTCTTTCCCACTAAGTTATAAGAAAAAAACAAGGGGTTAAATATTAGAATGAAAGATTATGCAGCTGTGCTGATAGGCACTTCTCTGTTTGCGTTCTTATCTCCTGGACTAGTGATTCAACTCCCTGGGAAGCATAGACCGGTGGATTTTCTTAACATGAAGACTAGTATACCTTCCATCTTGTTACACACTACTGTCTATGGTCTGCTTCTTGTTCTGCTTCTTGTTGTTCTTGATCTGCATCTTTATGCCTAGCTACTAATGATGGATGTAGTTTCTGCCAATGAATTTGAAGTTTGTTCTAATTTTCATTTTTTATGTTCTTTTTCGAATTAGAAAAAAAATGTTTAATTTAATTTGTTAGATGATATCTGATAGAGCCAGAATATTTTCTGTTAGATTCATTAATCTCAACATGGGCTAATCTGTAGACGGATAAATAAAGTACTCAAACCAACAAAAAATACCAATACAGGAGACGATCATCATTATCAACCCATGGGCATGCTAACAAGAACAAGAGTTGCATGAACCAGTATAGAAGGCTTAGAAGAAGCACCAGTGGTTTGGAATTCTCCAAACTAGACGACTCGGAACCTGAATCAGCAGTCGTGGCATCAACATCAGGACCACGACCACCACGACAACTAACATTTTGCCCCTGATTCTCCTATATTTTCTTTAGCAATTTGACTCGATTTAAAAGAAATATGAGTACAGAATGGCGCAAGAGAAGTCTGAAATGTGCTTGATTATAAATCAGGTTGGGAATTGTAGAGATAGATCAGTTTGAAAAAGTGACTATTTACTTTGAAAATCCAGCCCTTAATTGCTTTTCACCGTTACATAATAAAAATAGAGCAGATCAAATACATATATCATTAGAAATGGCAAGAACAATAATTGATCTGACGATATCATAACAAATACATCCGTAATCATTTACTCAACTTCTCACATTTTGTGAAAACTTCATTCTTCACATCCTCAACAAAACGAGTAAAATTCCTCTCTGATGAGCCATCCTCCCTCAAAGCATTTTGCAGGGTATTTCTTAATTTCTTGATTTCTTGCCTCAATTTAAAAGATGTTTTGACATCCATCAAAGTTCCAATCTTCTCCGCAACTTCCTCCCTTGTCAAGTATTTCTCATCACAAAGATTAAATCCAACTTTCCAATCATCCACCACCAACTTCCTGTTAGTAATCTGATCTGTAAACAACGGATAACAAATCATCGGAACACCAAACCATATACTTTCCAGTACAGAATTCCATCCACAATGCGTCAAGAATCCTCCAATCCCCGGATTCGACAGCACCTGCCACTGTTTGCACCATGACACAATCAGACCTTGATCTTTAACACGATCTTGGAATTCATCAGGTAGTATTCCATCCTCATCTGAACCCAAGATTCCAGGCCGAAGAACCCAAATAAAATTCACCCCGCTTAGCAAAATCCCCCAAGCAATTTCAAGAATCACATTTTTCTCAGTCGTTGCTAGGCTGCCGAATGAAACATACAAAACTGATCCAGGAGCCTTCGTATTCAGCCATTCCGTACAGTCAAATTCTGGTAACAAGCTTCGGGGAACCAAACCTTTCAGAAAATCCAGGGGAAAAAGAGGCCCGATGGCGTAAAATGGCTTATTCTTCTGTAAAACTGAAATGGCCTCCTCTTCAAGTTCTTCAACAGTGTTACACAAAATGAAATCTGCGCCTTTCACATCATCGAATGCCTCAAAGATTGCTTTGTGTAACAGAGTTAACTCCGAGTCTTGCAAATACGACATGAAATCTTTCGTATTGATTGCTCGAATTCCGGGTACGTAATCCACTTCTTCCTGCCGGCCATTTACCGGGACATGACCATTTTTCTTCAGAAGCTCCAAGTGATAATATAGAGAGAACACCATGGCCGGTTCAGTCCAGAATGAAACACTAACCATTTCATACTTCTCCGTAATCTCCGATGCCCAGAAAGAGAAAGTATCAGCAACCAAGAAATATTCATAATCCAAAGACAAATGGGTCCGCATAATTTCTCCAACAAATTCATCCACTCTACGTGGAAAATAATTTATATACGATTCCAGAAACTGGTCGAAATTATTAGAACGGTCGAATTCGACTGGGAACCCATCGCTGATCGTTGTGTAATTGATATCCAGACCAGAGTTCCGGGCTTCCAAAAAGATGTCTATCCCCGTGGTTTGGTCTTGAGAAGTGACGATCTGGTGATGAATGAATTCCAGATGAGCAAAAGTGACAGTAAAACCACTAGAAGCAAGTTTCAAAGCTAGGTTTACATATGGGATAATGTGACCTTGCAGATTCAATGAAATCATAATGGCGTGTGGCTGCTTTTGACTTCTGGAACTTGCCATGTTTTCTTCTGTAATTTTGCTTTGCTCATAAATGATAAGATTATACTTTTTTCTAAGCAAACGAGGGTTTATTTGAATATCATATGCGTTGATGACATCTTTAACTCTTGAAATCATATAACACATAACACTGTTCCTAGATAACATCAAATTTATAGGAAACAAGTGTGCGTTAACATGTGCACACGTATGCGTCAGCCGCTAATTAAAATAATATTCAGATGGTGGTGAGAAAATGATAACATTTCCTCATTCAAAAAAGACTAAAAATGTTTTCATAAGTCACGACATATTGATAAGATAAAAAAGTATGAGTTAAGAAATACACTCTTGTTTACTCCACATATGTGTAAAAGAGGGAGCTCTTCCCCTATTACCAAAATAGAGGGGTTCATTATCAATTAATACATGTAATCCAAAAATCTGAAATTGGTATCCTACGAAGCTCCGATATCAATTCCTTGTTAGTTGCAGAAAATCGTCGAAGCGTTTAGGTGATTTTTATAACCATGTATATATTTCAATTGAAGATTTTTGGATTACATATATTAATTGGTGATGGATCCCACTATTTTGGGTAATAGTGGATGATGCCCCTTTTTTTACACTTATGTAAAGTAAATTAGTGTATAAATATTATATTATGTTGCTACCGATCTTCTTATTCCGCTTAGGCAACAGATTCAGACAATTGATAAAGATTCATGGGGAAATACTTCCCTATATTGGTATAGGGCCCACCCCTACATCGAGTGACACAAAATATATTGTGGATTCCACACCTGCCCAAAATTATGAGATACTTGGTGTAGGGATGGACCCTATACCAGGTATAGGGAAGTATTTTCCAGATTCGTGAGTTGAAATCAACCTTAGAAGCCGTACGTGAGTTGGCTTCGTAGTGAATTGACAGATTTTCTAGAAGATGTAATATATTATGCCCAATAATTGTCTAGGAATCTATGCTTAAATTTATGGATTTTAAGTGATGAATTCAGAATCTTTGTTTTATTTAAATTGATCAAGCTAATAAAAATCATTTATCAAATTCAAACATAGCCTAAAATCATTCGATTCAGCTGATAAATGGCTAACCTTTATTTTGGAGAGAATCGAGTTCGAGTCCAGCAGTGTATGAAAATATATTTAGCTCGTTCCTCCTCTAACAAAAATCATTTTATCATTCCTGCAAAATTCCACATACCCCCGTATTTTTAATACTGTGTTCTTATTAATGGTTTCAACTTAATAAAAGTAAGACCAAAGACAAAGCAACCGACTCGTGATTTTTTTAAGAGGAGCGTTTGATTATGGATGAAAACTTATTTATATTTTAATGAAGTATGATTTTATATTTTTATCAAAAAACCTTACATAGATTACAAATTTTGTCAGTGTTGTAAAAAATATCAAATACAAAGTTTAAAATAAAACATTTTTAATAAATTCAAAAGCTCAAGCTAAATTTTATATATATATATATATATATATATATATAAGGGGAAAATAATAAAAATATAATCCTTAAAATAAATATATAATATTTTTATTATTTATTTTTAATACATACTTTCACAGGAACGAGCTACTGTTTGGAATAACCACAAATTCAATGATGGTTTAATCTTGGGCTTTCAAGTACCAATAATATACTGGGCTTTATGAATTGGCCAATTGGTTGAAGTCTAATATGGAGGTCCAAAATATTTGTACTGGGTCCTCAAGGATTGATGCTGTTTTCAGAAAGTTAATTCAAATAAATTTGGCAAAAAATAATATTTACAAAAAATTACACGTATGAGAGAATTATATTCACATAAGTTCACTTTTTAAAGAGTTGGTTTACAAATGTCTTTTTTAGTTCAAAAAATACCCTTGATTTATAAAAAAACTCGAAACCTAATTTCAGATTAACTCTTTATGTCATCTCTTTTCTCCTTCCGAACGTAAAATCTCCAATTTTTCAACAATTCTCAGATCATTATTTTCTTCATCATTTTGTCGCCTCATCCAGTCGCCCCGACCTAAAAATTATTTGCTAAAATGTTATGCGCATGAAATATGTTTGAATCGAAGCATCTAAATTGTTCGTAGCATTTGGAATCTTTTTGAATCGAAGAAGACATCGGACTACTCTGCACATATAATTTCCAGATCTGCTCTGCACATTCCATCGTGTGTGTGTATATACTGTGTGTGTATGTGATTATAAATTTGAATACCAATTTTAAATTTTGGATAGCAAAAATCTGATGGTATATTTTTTTAAAAAAAAAATCTTTCATGGCTTTGACTGATGCATATGGATGAAGAAGTAAGGTATGCATTGGTGTCCGAGCTTGTTTGTTCATTTCCAAAATTTAAAACCTGTCAGCAAGATATGGCAACGAAGAAAATGACCCAGAGAAAAAATAATTGGTGATATGATGACAAAAAATCAGATTTGAAGTGTTTTATTTCATTACTTTTGTTATTGTTTCTTTAAAATTAAATAATTTGTGTAGTTGCAATTTTATAATAATTTAAAATTCATAAATCTGATTTTTATTTAATAAAAAACACTCGATACTTACGTAAAGATTTTTTTTTTCTAACTTTAAACAAATATAACATAAATTTTAAATAAACAATTTCAGCTCTAATTCTTTATTAAATTGCCCAGTCAAACTCTAATTCTTTATTAAATTGCCCAGTCAAACTCCTAAGCAGTAAGCAGATGGAGACATGGAGTACGGGAATTCCCGATGTGAGTACAAATAAATTCATTTGCTTCTTTTAAAACCTGAAAACTCAGACCGAAGGTGAAGGAAGTAAGGAACGGAAGAAAGAGATGGCTCGGAGCATCACATACATCACCGGCTCTCAGCTTTCCTCTCTCAACAACCGCCCTAATATCGCCATTGTCGATGTCAGGTACATGAGAAGTGTATTTGATTTTCCAATTAAGGTTTTTTTGTTAATAGTTTGTTTCGAAATGTTAATGTTTTATTAGGGATGATGAAAGGAGCACTGATGGGCATATAGCTGGATCGCTTCACTTTACTAGCGACTCATTTGCTGACAAAATACCCAATCTAATTGAAGCTGCTAAAGGCAAAGATACCCTTGTTTTCCATTGTGCTCTCAGCCAGGTGTGAATGATTTACAGAATTACGTTTCGTTTGCCATGATTTTCCCTTTCTTCTTTTATGCGGATGTGGGTGTTTGGCGTTTGATCTTTATATTGTTTTAATAGGATCTGATAAAGGTTTATGTGAAGTAATTTATATGCGATCGTGTTTGGCTATCGAAGGAGATACAAATTCACAATCATCTTGAGCTTGTTAACAGCTGACTTTATAATTCATTATGGCGTGAGAATTAAGTTTGAGAGTTTTCTCATTTAATATACTAGTTTGTGGGTTCTTTTCTTTCTAAAGTTAGTGCTCTCGTTCTTCCATGGCTTAGGAATGCTCGAAACTGGCTAGTGTGATAGGTTAAGGTGCATAAACTGTGTTGTATGATTGGTGAGGAAAAATCATTTGAAGTAGGTCGCAATTGGCCCTCGAGGGGAAGTTGGAAATTTTATGAGTGCACTATTGACTCCCAGAGCAAGTCTGGAGTTGTATTTAAGATTGAGGAGATTAAGTTGAGACTTTGTTTTTAACAAGCTCAATTTCCCAATTCCTTTACGAGTATTTATGTCTTTATTGAACCGGAATCCTACCGCAGGACTGACAATTGCTTTTTAGGTAGAGGGATATGGGTTTTTTCAGAATTAAACGTGGCATGTACTAATAGTGGTTCTTTTTGTTATTTCACTCATCTTCATCTAAATCTATAGATTCATGGAGTTGTCTCGTATTCATTAATCATTTGATCAGTTAGATGATCATAAGAATGCGGTTTGCAAGAGATAGATCAGCTTCTAAGTGGATTTGACATGCTAACCTCTGTTCCATTTTTGCATTTTGCTCTAATTCTCTTCTGTTTCATGTGCCGTGAACTTTATATTCGCGGGGTGTTAAGTATGTTTATGCACTATGGGAAGGAACCAAAGCATTAGCTACTCATAATTTATCTTCAAGGTGGACAAAAGATATTATGTATCTCTAAGGTAAACTTGTGCCATGATCTCGTGTCATTGAATTTCTACTTCAAATGACACATGGAAGGCAGACTAGCCGCACTCTAAAAGAACACCCAACTACGAAGTATTTGAAATGGGGGAAAGAAATACGATTAAGATAATATTTTCAAAGGGGTTTGCAAATGGATTTGCTGTTCACCGGTCATTGATGGCTATAGAACCGCTAAGCATACTTTACATGCAATCGTACCTAGAATTATGACCGGAAATATATATAAAAGATCATTGAGACATGCTGGTTCTTCGTAATAATTATGGCCCATAACGTTAGCCATTTTTGCTTTTAATACAAGATTGTTTAAATCAGGCCTTTTTGTTAATTGGATAGGTGAATTCTTATACATCCATCCTCCGAATTCCGATGGAACCGGACATGATAATTTTTTACCATTTGGCTCGAGCAAAGATTCAAAAGAAGCAAATGAATCCATATAAAATCTGTGTTGGCTATATCTACATTATGATCTTCTTCTTTCTGGTTTTATGTCCCATCAAACCTTCTAAAAGTAGGGATTTTGGTATTTTATTTGGGGTGGGAAGGGATGCAAAAAAAAATTTGTAGTATAAACTTGTGTACATCCCAAGTTAGAAGTTGGAAACAGTTGGGTTGGCTGTACTAAAGATTTAAACATTATAAAAATATTAATTTACAGTCGTCGTCGCTCGATCATAATCGAAGGTTAGCAATAGGTACATATGTAGTAGGTGCCTTTGAGTGCAATTAGAATGCTTAAAATCAAAATAGGCATCTGCCTATAGTTAGCCCATAAGTCTGATTTACTCAATTGATTAAGGGTTCATATTTATAAAATGCATGGCAGTGAAAAGCCATCAGAATAAAAGCCTGAACTATTTTTCAGGTACGTGGACCCAAGTGTGCTCGAAGGCTTACAGATTATCTCGCTACTATGAAAGAAGATGCAGGAATAAAAAATGTCATGGTTCTGGAACGCGGGTATAATGGTTGGGAAGCTTCTGGAAAGCCCATTTGTCGTTGCACTGAAGTTCCGTGCAAGGGGGAGAGAGCTTAAATCCCTGTTTCAGAGTCAACCAAGAATGCTTTTATTCTATGAAACTATTATATCTTGGGCCTTGGTGCATTAATTGGGAATTGTGTCTGAAAATGGTGTGCTTACCTTGTATCGTTTAGCATTAAGAATGTTTTCTACACTTTTGATGGAATCTTAACTCATTTGATTCAATGTAATGATATGCTTTTACTTCAGCGTGTACGGTGATACAGTCTCGATGGTTGTTAGGAAACCCGTACATTACTGGCTCCGCAACTGTAAAGCCTTCGTTTTTAGCTTCAAAGCATATGCTGCCTGTCTCTGCTTGTGAATTTCTGTGGTTTATCCCATTAAGCCACTCGTTCTTCGTCTCTGATTTGATCTATAAACTTGCATAGTGTCACAAACTGTCGTGTCGTATGCAGGGACGGAGCTAAAGGGTAAGTTTAGGGTGTGTTTGGAATATTTATATATATACATATAGATACCTATATTTATATACATGTATATATATACATATGGCTCCCACCGCCTAGCTCCGCCGCATAGCTCCGCCGTTGGTCGAATGTCGGCTAGAATTTACCTATCATGTATACTCGATTAGGTACTCGAATGTGATAACTAAAAATAGAAGAAGTGAGATTTGCTTAGGCATGTTAATCAGGCTGGATCGAACCGGATCCAAATGGGGTGGAACCACCAATCTGGTTTCGTTTCCATGGCCCAAACCATGGAACCAGTCCGATTCGGCAACCCAGCTCCAATAGTCCAAATTGGGTCCGGATTATACCGGTTCCAACCGGAGGTTAGGCGATCGATCGCCAATGCATCTTTCTTTTTATAAAATTTGCGGCCTTTGGCGATCGATCGCCAGGTCTATTTTTTATTTTACTTTATTTTTTCTTCAGATTTTGCGTTCAACCCAAATCGTAAAGGAAAAAATATATAGTTTATTGAGTATGGAAAACAACGTAAAAGCTACAATATTTGAAATTTATAAAAAATACATTATTCACAGTAATTGATAAGTATAATCTTGGTCAATTTTTCCCCTTCTTCAGAACTTTCGTTGCCGAACTCGTCGACTCCTCATTGTCTCTTATTTCTTCTCTCATCATCGAACCAATATTTTAGCAGCGTAAGCATGCACAATGATTATGATTTTAGAGAAACTCTAAAGTCTCAAATGTTTCGATCACAAGTTGAGAATGCCGACTCAGATGCGACACTGGATGTTTGGACTGCAAATACATCTCTAGCCATTTTGGCTAAGACCTGATGTTGTCTTGCGTTTGCTTTCCACCATACGTCAAATTTTTCATCTGTAATGAACATTTGACCCAGGAAGAACTGCAACTCATTTGAAGAGGTAGATGACACTTCACTTCCTCTCTGATTCTTTCTTCCAAGGCTCCTCAATAGATTAATCCACCCGCTTCGTGACTGAGTAACGTCTTCTTCTTCTCATCCTCCTACACGTGACGATGAGCTTTGTCCATGTTCATTATTGTACAATCCAAACATATTTTGAAGAGAATGCATGATTGACGTCTTTTGATCGTCAACATCCTTATCCAAAAATTTAGTGTGATACTCAAAGAAAGTATCGAAAGATTCTAGACCCTGACTTGAGTCTAACATTGTAGATATATAGTGCACGTGTGAAATATGTTCCCAATATTTTTTAAACTTCTCATCCATACGATAAACGAACGATGACAATTCAATATTATCTCTAAATTCAATAAATTTACAAAACATGTTAAATACAAGTGGAAGAAAATAATGAGAAGTGAGATAATAAACACTTGAGAAACGATCTGCTGCTTCTTTAAAAGTTGATAACAAAGTAGTTAAATTATTAATAAATATCAATCCTTACCAGACAATAAATATATTTCATCACTTTCAGGTATTTGATAAGAGTTACAAAAAGAAGTTAAAACATCTTGATAAGGTAACATCGATTCTAACATTTTATGCAAAGAATTCCGTCGAGTAGCAATGGGCGGTGAAAAAAGAGTAAACCGAATATTTTGACTTGCACACGTATGCTTTCAATCACGCTTAATGCACGATTATCGTATCCATTGACGACATTTTTTAAGTTTATCTATGCTACTATTTTGATTATTTCTTTTTCATTTTTAAAATTCTTTATATTTCTTTAACATGTTCTATATAGAAATTTTCTGTTAATTATATATTCTTAAAATGAATGATTCCAAATACAAAATCTGAAAAGAAAGCTATTTTTTTTATAAAAAAAAAACTGAGTTTTATTAATTTATCTCAAATTCTTATGAATTTATCAACAAGGCTGCAACTCAAACGCATAAAAATTGAAATGATCAAGTTTCTTGAATAATATCTTCTTTTTGAAATTATATTGACTTTTACAAGTTTTGTTATTAAATCAAGATTGACCATTGCTAATTATGGTTCTTTTTTCCTGGAAATTCATTCAATTTCGCAAGTTAGACGTTATCATTCGGGCTTGTCCCTTTCCAAAAGAAACTTCAAGAAAAAAGTATTACAATATTTTCGGAAATATCATATTTCACTATAGATTTAAAAGTTGTTTTTATCTTATTATCTTATATTGTTTTTTAAAAAAAAAAAACAAATAGAGGAAAAAATATGTGATGATTTAGATTATGTTAATAAAATTAAAAGCGAGTGAAAAGTGTTTTTCCAAAAAAGAAAATGAAGAATATTCAGAAAAATCTTGTATGGATCCGGTTTGAGCCTAATTTATGGGTCAACTCAGTATAATTAATTTAAAAAATTTTGTATGTTAGCTTATAATTTAAAATATATTATATTTTAATATTGAATTTGTATATAAGTGGATTCTACCCGAATACATATTAGGATATATTATAATATATGGTCGCTAACTCGCAATCAGTTTAATTTTCTTTTGATACACAAATTTGCGGAGCAGGTACGTGGACCGCTCTCCAATAATCTCGTGCATTGACTTTAATCCAATTTAATTCTAAGTGACAACTATTATTTGAAATGTTATCCCCATTAACAATTATAATCACAAATAATTATAATAATATAATGTCAGGTTTATTTTAAATATTTATCTGAAAAGGACAACATCAAGTGGTGGTGGTTATCAATGTTTTTTGCTTTTGCCAAGAAATTTCCTCGTATTTTAAACTTCATAAAAGCAACAATTTCGCAAGTTATATCAAGGAAAAACTCGAAAAAAAAAAACTTAATTATGGAATCAGTTTTATGTCAGAAAAACTTAATTCAAACTACCTACTGCAACTTAAAATTTTGTTCTAACTCCTTATGACTATAATATACTCTTATACTAAAAGTTAAACTTTTAATTTTGAGAAATCATTACAGTCGGTACGAAACCTATACAATTTTGGTACACGTTACACAAAATCAGCATCAAATCTATACAATTTTGTTACAATTTACACCTGGAAGTGGAATGAAACATATACTATTTTCGATACTTATTACACGTGAAGTTTGTATGAAACATATACAATTTTGGTACTAGTTACACATGAAGTTGGTATGAAACCAATAATTTTGGTACTAGTTATACATGAAATTGGTATCAAACATATACTATATTCGGTACTTAGTACACGTGAAGTTGGTATCAAACCTATACAATTTTGGTTTGAAATCTATACAATTTTGGTATTAATTACGAATAAAATTGGTATGAAACTTATATTATTTCCAGTACTTGTTACATATGAAATTTGTATAAAATCTTTACAATTTGGTACTAGTTACACAGGAAATTGGTATGAAACCTATACAATTTTGGTACAAGTTACACATGAAATTTGTACGAAACCTATACTTTTTCGATACTTATTACAGAAGAAGTTGGTATGTGTGATATCCGGAAATTAATTGTGTCGATCCCGGAGTGATTATAATCCTTAATTGATTTTAAGTGTAGTAATTATGAGATATTACGGTGTTGAGACTCCCGGTGATTTTAATCCGGTATCGGGGTCGTTGGGTCCAGAGGTTGAGATTTATTCTCATTAAGGTGTTAAACCTTGGAATTGTGTTTATAGTGAGATCTGGAATCTGGGGAGCTTTGGATTAAGGTTGGTAATGCAGATAGTGAGTGGGAGATAAATATTGAACAAAGATGATTTTTAATGAGTCAGGGTGCGAGTATTTGAGACTCGAGTGTTTGGAGCCTTGGTACTAATATACCAAGTGGACTCGGTGTTCAAGCATTTGGCATTTCGCTTCTCTCTCTCTCTCCCTCAAGTTTCCTCTCCCTTCCCCAAAACCTTTTTTCCCTTGGAGGAAAAATCGATGGAGGCTCGATCTTGGAGCGAGATTTCTCCAAGATAATTGGGTAATCTTCTTCACCTCGCATTTGTCTTCGTTTTGATTGTTGTATTGTAGCGTATAGGCATGTTTAGAGTTGAGTTTGAGTTTTTGAATTTTAGAGATTTTTGGATTGTTATGTTTAAGGAGTATTTATGGTGTCTTGGTTGAAGATTTATGGTGTATTGGGTGTTGGGATTGTTATTATGGTTTAGCTTGAAAACGCCATTTTTGGGCTGTTACGGACCTCGCCGATCGATCGGCAATTGGCGCCTATCGATCGCGCGTAATGGGCAAATTTTGACGACAATGTACAGTGCGGGCGATTGATCGAGTAAGTTACCGATCGATCGTGAGCGTTTGGCGATCGATCGGGTAGCTTCGCCGATCGATACCCGATCGATCGCGCGAGAACAAAATTTGGGCATAATTTTCTGGGGCTCTCGATCGATCGAGCACCCTTGGCCGATCGATCAAGATGCCATGTATTGTGAAAAAAAATTGGTTTGTTGTGGAATCGATGCGTGCTTCGCCCAAGTCTTTTAAATGGTTAATCATAATGATTTGATGATGTATTTGGAGGTTGTATACATACTTGGGTATGTGTTTGTGTGCACAAAATTAATTATGAGTTATTAACTGTGTTTAGCCAATAATTCACGGGATCTCGGGGCAAAAGCAAGGATTGGCTATTGCTATTGGATCATAAGATGCGTATAACGTACGAACATATTGCTATATATTATTATCATTGCAGAATGAATAATACATTGTCGTTGCAATGAATTGGAATGCATTGTGAGTTATGTGGTGCCTCTATGGAGCGAGCAATGGTTAGGATGTTGTCGCTGTTGAGCGAACATCGGTTTTGATGTCGCCGTTGTTGAGCGTGCTAGAGGTTAGAATGCCGCTTCTGTTGAGCGAGCGATGTAATGCGATGTGAGAGAACTGTGAAATCATTTTTTAGATATATGTGATATATGTAATCATTAGAGTAATGAGTTAATCATATTGATTATGAAACCGGCATCTTGAGATTCAGTTTAGTTAATCGATGTAATGATTAACTGATTTTGGGAGATTGATGGTTTTTGTTATTGTGAGAACAGAAACAACACGGGGATCCCATATGATAACGATACTATACAAGAAGTATCTTTTAAATTTACAGCTTTATATTCTGCAAATTATGAATTGTGATATTGCTGTTATTGAGATGGTGTTATTGGTATGCTCACCCCGTGTGAGGGCTGTTTCTGTTGGAATAGGTTGATCATGTACATCATTGGCTCTGGAGTTGAGTTCGAGCTGTTGATTGGAAATGCTTCCAGGGCTGAGGTTCCAATGCTGATATTGAGTAGTGTACTTTATACATTAGATACGCATTCACTTATTCGATGCTCGCATGTGAGCCTTCACATGTGTATATTGGTTGTATAAAGGTTATGAGTTTTCGCTTTTCATTTATGTGTTGCATGTAATTAATTAAGGGAATTGCATGATGAATTGAGAATATGAAATTGGTGCATTGTACAGTGCATATGTAGGCTAGTTGAGCTGTATTGGGAATTGAACATAAGTGGATTAATGTCAAAAAATTTATAGACGGTATGTCAATGATATTGAAGCATGTATAAGAATTCCCTAATGATATGAATGTATGCACTAATATATGTGATAATGCATAGCGGGTTAAAGTAGTGAGGGCCTTACAGTATGAAACATATACAATTTTGGTACTTAAAGCACTTGAAGTTTGTATGAAACATATACAATTTTGGTACTAGTTACACGTCAAGTTAGTATGAAACCTATACTATATTCGAAACTTATTACACGTAAAGTTGGTATGAAACCTATATAATTTCGGTACCAACTATGTATAAAATTGGTATGAAACCCATATAATTTTGGTATTAATTACTAATAAAATTGGTATGAAACCTATTATATTTTCGGTACTTATTACAAATGAAATTGGTATGAAATCTTATACTACTTACACGTGAAATTGATATGAAACATATACAATTTTGGTACAGTAATACATGAAATTGGTATGAAACCTATACTTTTTTGGTACTTATAACACATGAAGTTGATATAAAACATATACAATTTTGGTACTTATTACACTTGAAGTTGGTATGAAACATATACAATTTTGGTACTAGTTACACGTGAAGTTAGTATGAAACCTATATTATATTCAAAACTTATTAAACGTAAAGTTGGTATGAAACCTATACAAATTTAATATTAAGTATACATAAAATTATTATGAAATCTATATAAATTTGGTACTAGTTACACGTGAAGTTAGTATGAAACATATATTATATTCGAAACTTATTACACATAAAGTTGGTATGAAACCTATACAATTTCGGTACTTAGTATACATAAAATTGGTACGAAATCTATAAAATTTTGGTACTAATTATGAATGAAATTGGTACGAAACCTATACTATTTTTGGTATTTAATATTTATTAAATTAGTATGAAATTTTTACAATTCTGGTACTAATTAAGCATGAAATTTGTATGAAACCTATACAATTTTGGTACAAGTTACACGTGAAATTGGTGTGAAACATATGCTAGTTTCGCTACTTATTACACGTAAAATTAGTATGAAACATATACAATTTTGGTACTAGTTACACATATAATTGGTATGAAACATATACAATTTCGGTACTAGTTACACATGAAGTTGGTATGAAACATATACTATATTCGGTCCTTATTACACATGAAGTTGGTGTGAAACCTATACAATTTCTGTAATATGTATACATAAAATTGGTATGAATTATGAAACCTATATATAATATCCGTACTATTAAACCTATACAATTGAAATTTGTACTAAACTTATATAATTTGGTCATAGTTACACATTTATACGAATTAATACAAATTATATGCTCACTGTGAGCATAGAGATATGTTTTATATGAGTTGTATAAATGTCTTTGGCATTACGCATTTCAATTGGGCATTACATGCAATGTGTTTAAAAATAAAGGTGCTTGATGAATCGAATTAAGTGGAGAATTAATTAAATAACTAAAATAAACTAACAAGATGATGAATATTTAAGTGGAGAAAATCAATGAGAACGTATTCTAGAGATTCGACTTCACTCAACTATCAACTATGTTGTGTTCTTCAGTTTATAGTCAAAGAATCCTATGTTATTCTATTACATCTTCTGAGTGTTAAGTATAAATAATCATTCAACAATCATCTTGATGTGTCCACCTAAGATAAACTATTAAACAATTTAAATATCACAATGATTCGTTGGAGTTAAACGTCTGTCGACTACATAATTTTCCAACGATATAAATTGTTACGGTCATATTCAAAACCCGCTCTCGCGAGTGATAGATTCTAAATAAATATGATGATTCAACTATCATACATTTAATTGAAACACATTCAAATCAGGAATCACAAATAAAACACGATTCAACATAATCCATTATAATGCATTAATCATATTCTCGATTCAACACGCACGTTTACTCTTAAACCCATTGCATGCAATGCCCAATTGAAAAGAGTAATGTCAATGACATTTATACAACTCATATACACATATCTCATGTGTAACTAGTATATATTTCAGACCAACTTCACGTGTAATAAGTACCGAAAATAGTATATGTTTCATACAAATTTCATGTGTAAATAGTACCAGAACAAACAAATATTGTTTGTAAAGTTTGAAATTAATATTTTTGTTTGTTCGATATAGAATATTAACATTAATATAAAAGATTTTATAGATATGTTGTTATCATTGTTTGAATTTGATATTGTTTGTTTATTCGATATATAAGTTTAACATCAATATTGATGTGTAATTAGTACCGAAATTGTATATAATACCAATTTCATGTACAACTAGTACCAAAATTGCATAAGTTTAATACCAATTTCATGATTAACTAGTACCAAAATTGTATAGATTTAATACCAATTTCATGTGTAACTGTACAATGATGATATATGTTTAATACCAATTTTATATGTAACTAGTACCAAAATTGTATAGTTTTAATACCAATTTCATATGTAACTGGTATCAAAATTGTATAGGTTTACACTAATTTCAAATGTAATTAGTACCAAAATTATATACGTGTAATACCAAATTGAGTGTGTGTAACTAATACCAAAATTGTATTTGATTAATACCAATTTCATGTGATACATGTTTCATATCAATTTCATGTGTAAATAGTACCAAAATTGTAAAGATTTCATACAATTTCATTTGTAATAAGTATCGAAAATAGTATAGGTTTCTTACCAATTTCATTAGTAATTAGTACCAAAATTATATAGGCTTCATACCAATTTTATGCATAGTTGGTACCAAAATTGTATATGTTTCATACCAACTTTACTGTAATAAATACCGAATATAGTATAGGTTGCATACCAATTTCATGTGTAACTACTACCAAAATTGTATAAGTTTCGTACCAGCTTCATGTATAACTAGTACCAAAATTGTATGTGTTTCATACCAACTTCACGTGTAATAAATACAAAAAAATAGTATAGGTTTCATACCAACTTCACGTGTAACTTGTACCAAAATTGTATATGTTTCATACCAATTTTACTTGTAACAAGTACCAAAATTGTAAAGATTTCATACCAACGTTATATGTAATAAGTACAAAATAATTATGTATACTTAGTACCGAAATTGTATAGATTTCATACCAACTTCACGTGTATCAAGTACCGAATATAATATAGGTTTTATACAATTTCATGTGTAACTAGTACTAAAATTGTATAGGTCTCATACCAACTTCATGTGTAACTAGTACCAAAATTGTTTATCTTTCATACTAACTTCACGTGTAATAAGTACCGAAACTAGTATAAGTTTCATACCAACTTGTACCAAAATTGTATAGGTGTCGTACCAATTTCTTGTGTAATTAGTAAGAGAATTGTAAAAATTTCATACTAATTTAATGTATTATGTACCGAAAATAGTATATGTTTCGTACTAATTTCATTCATAATTAGTACCAAAATTATATAGGTTTCGTACCAATTTTATGTATACTACGTACCAAAATTTTATAGGTTTCATACCAACTTTATGTATAATAAGCTTCGAATATAGTATGAGTTTCATACCAACTTGTAACTAGTACCAAATTTATATAGATTTCTTACCAATTTTATGTATATTTAGTACCGAAATTGCATAGGTTTCATACCAACTTTGCGTGTAATAAGTTTCGAATATAGTATAGGTTTCATACCAACTTCACGTGTAACTAGTACCAAAATTGTATATGTTTCATACCAACTTCAAGTGTGATAAGTACCAAAATTGTATATGTTTCATACCAACTTCTTGTGTAATAAGTACCGAAAAAGTATAGGTTTCATACCAATTTCATGTATAAGTGTACCAAAATTGTATATGTTTCATATCAATTTCATGTGTAAGTAATACCAAAATTGTAAAGATTTCATTCCAATTTCATTTGTAATAAGTACCGAAAATAGAATATGCTTCGTACCAATTGTATTCGTAATTAGTACCAAAATTATATGGGTTTCATACCAATTTAATGCATAGTTGGTACCAAAATTGTATAGGTTTCATACCAACTTTGCGTGTAATATGTTTCGAATATAGTATAGGTTTCATACCAACTTCAAGTGTAACTAGTTCAAAAATTGTATATGTTCATACCAACTTCAAGTGTAATAAGTACCAAAAGTGTATATATTTCACACCAACTTCATGTGTAATAAGTACCTAAAAAAGTATAGGTTTCGTACCAATTTCATGTGTAACTTGTACCAAAATTGTATAGCTTTCATACCAATTTCATGTGTAACTTGTACCAAAATTGTATAGCTTTCATACCAAAAATATTATAAGTTTCGTACCAATTTTATTCATAATTAGTACCAAAATTATATAGGTTTCATACCAATTTCATGTGTAATAAGTACCAAAATTGTATATGTTTCATACCAACTTCACGTGTAATACGTACCGAAAATAGTATAGGTTTCATACCAATTTCATATAGAACTTGTATCAAAATTGTATAGATTTCATACCGACTTTATGTGTAACGTGTACCAAAATTGTATAGGTTTCGTACCGACTGTAATGATTTCTCAAAATTAAAAGTTTAACTTTTAGTATAGGGGTATTATAGTCATTTTAATAAGATAGGGAGTTAGAACAAAATTTTAAGTTGCAGTAGGGAGTTTGAATTAAGTTTTTCTGACATGTTGACTGATTTCATAATTAAGTTTAACAATGATGATTTTTTTTTAGTTTTCCCTTATATTAATCAAGTAAAACAATTTATATTTAAAAAAATTAAATTCGAAATGACAAGTTTTCCTTGTCTTCCTCTCTTGTCAGCTCCTTCATCGTCTGAATTCTTCTCCATCGTCAATATTTATGGATGATATAAATACTTGTATGGACCTATTGTTGTCACATATGAACCAAATCAATAATATTGATCTAGAATAATTGCTATGTTATTTTGTATATATTTTTATTAAAAAATTATATTTTAATATTGAGTTGATGTAAAAGTAAGAGATCAAACCTGATGCGTACAAATATTTCATCTATACTAATCTAAATATTTTTGGGAAATTACATACGTAATCATTACCCAAAAATTGCATCATGGTTTGGCGTCACAAGAACCTTAAAATGTCCTAGAAACCAGAATCGAACGGTTACAAGAATCTTGAAAGCAAGGAAAGTTGATTTTTATAGATCTGACGGTTGGATTTTTTCGATAATTTTAATGGTTGTCCTTATCTAAGCCAACAATTTCATTTTCCTTTAATCTATGAAGTTGCATAATAATAACTTAATAACTAATTGTATCCACTTGGTCATATAATATTTAACCTTGATGTGAATAATGTCATGGTACAATAAATTTGTTGGTCTTGCCGCACTTTTCAAGACATGAGAAACGATGCTCAACACGAGCACGACACAACACACCATGAATTTTCATATCTAATAATGGATAAATATGTCAAGCGGGCCGGACAGCACGAGACCTGACACAGGCACGTTATTACATGGGCCGTGCCGCAATGTGACAGGTCGTGCCGGGCCAAGGGTATATGCCTGTGGGGTACCAAACTTTTTTTAAATTTTTTTATGCTACCGATCGAGTGGCAACATACGTGTCGATCGATCGGTAGCATTATTAATTATATTTCAATGTTTGGTTTGGTTTTACAGATCAATAGGCACAATCGGTAAAACCCAAGAAAATTAAAAAAAAATTAAATGGGCCGTGCAAGCACGATTAAACAGGCATGTCGTGACACCTCTAGTGATGGATGTACAATATGTAGAATAGCTGCATTACGATCTCCATCTAATTGTAAAGAATGAATAAAATAGTGATGTTGCTTTCATATTTAATGCAATATTTCGATTGGAAAATGATGTGAGGCTGCACACTATATTAATGGCAGATTGGTCCGAATAGAAAGTTGAATATTCCCCCACCCATGTTTTATATTCCAAACTTTATCTCAACATTTGTGTTCCAATTTTCTTGAATAAAGAATCAAATTAGCAGTACCTTTTTTGTAGTGACACTAGAAAACCTAACCGATTCTTATCCATGATTGATTCCATGGAGCAGTATCCATAGAAATTTGTTATTTGGAAAAGTATTTTATTGTTTATAATATAACAAAATTAGTTTTGATGAATGTTATATTCTGTTCTAGAGAAGTAGTAAAAGATAATATGTATTTAGACTTATATCTCAATTTTTATTACAAATTATACTTTATTAAAATATAAAAGTAATTACATTATAAAAACGTTAAAAATTTATATCTAATAAAATAGTAGAACGCCTTTCTTTTAGTCGGCATTGGCTAAATTAATTTTTTGTGCCAAACGCGATTTGAACTTGAATCTGCTCAAAATCGAAATGATTTGTTATCCATCGTGATAAGACCGAGTAGGTAGAGCACTGTTTATAAATCAAATACAACTACGGCCGATTAATGTAAACATGTTTCTTATGATGCTTTGAAGTCTCCCTCCCATAAAGGGACAAGATATTTGTCAGTGCGAAACTCGAAACTTCCAGTGAAGCCTGCATTCGTTGCACCAGTTTTATTATTATTACTATTATTATTTTAAGGTTTTTTCCTTTCTTTGAGGAAACTTTTCAGCTTACCAATGAAAAAGCACGAGTGATTCACAAGAAATAGCGACTCACCGGCTTCAGTTTAACAGTTTTCACCTTCTTTTTCACTCGGTCCTCTTTCAGTATGTTTGGTGCCTATGGTCAGTGAAAACTACTTGTTACCCATCTTCGATGTAAAAGAGGTCATAGAGAAGGTCTCTAATTCTTAAAAAAAAGAGGCCACCTTGTTTTTTCGGTTAACAAACGATTTTTTTATAAGGAAAAGATTCAATCTTTTTGGTTGAAAATTGAAGCGATAGAGGCGGGAGAGATGGGGATTTTGTACGATGATGCGGTTTTAATTAAGGTGTCCGAGGAAGAAGAGGAGCCCAGTGTGATTACTGTAAACTGTTGGGATAAAACTGGTTTAGGGTGTGATCTTTGCCGCATAATTCTCTTCTTTGGGCTAACAGTTGTAAGAACTGGTAAATATTTTCTTACAGTAGCCTAATTTATCTCCATTTTTAGAAGTAAATTAATAATTGTGGGTTTCTGTTGCATTTGAGTACAAGAACATAGCGACACATTATCCATGTGCAATTATCTATTTTTATGTCTTGTTTTAATAAATTTAGTTTATTTCTGTTGTATATCTTCTGGGGTTCAATTCTGTTTTCTTTAATTGTTGGATT
Source organism: Haberlea rhodopensis (assembly GCA_907163345.1). Lineage (NCBI taxonomy): Eukaryota > Viridiplantae > Streptophyta > Magnoliopsida > Lamiales > Gesneriaceae > Haberlea > Haberlea rhodopensis. The sequence goes on from CAJQUN010000545.1 coordinate 298,028, forward strand.
GGTTCAAGAGTTCTTTGAAAAATTGTGTTGCTCCTAAATTTTGATCTCTAAATTTGTTGGATTAAGTTTTGTTGTAAAGGTGCAAGAATTCGGCTGCTGTATGTGCAGACTTAATCTGGTCAATGAAAAATGCTTTGCCAAAATTCCAGTTTTGATTTGTTTTCTGTTTTTTATTTTTTATTTCCAAGTTTTATTGTGTAAAATATTGGTTAACAATTGAAAATCGTATATGGTTTTCCAATTTAAAAGATGGTTTCCTATAAATTCAGCTGTTACACTTTGAAAATTCTTCATATGTGATATATAGTAACTTTTTCCTAATTATTTTGTAAATTTTCCTTCATGACCGATCCATTTGATCACGTGGTTGAAGACATGTCCACGGATGGAAAATGGTGTTACGTAGTGTTCTGGGTAGTGGGCAAACCGGGTACAAGATGGAGTTTATTGAAGAACAGATTGATGGAGGCGTGCCCGCCCTGTTCTTTGGCATCTGTGATATTGTTCGAACAGACCGAAACAAAACCTTCCGATGTTTTCCTCTTGAAGTTCTGTTGTCATGACCGAAAAGGTCTTTTGCACGGTAAATGCTGTAAATTTGCAGCGGTAAGATTGTTTTGGCACGTGCCGTAAATTCAAATTGGATAATTATGATAATCTATATCTTGTATTTTGCATTCGGTATTCCCCTAGTTCTGTCATGTTGTTGGTGTTAAAGTACCTCGATCGAGAAGGATGTCTCGGTTAGATCCAATAGTTGAGATATGGTGAAAATTTTGACAGATGTGACGGAGGTTCTTTGTGAGCTCGAGCTTATAATAAAGAGAGTGAAAGTTTCTATGACTCCAGATGGGAAAGTGATGGATCTCTTCTTCATAACCGACACAAGGTTCTGCACTTTTTTAACACTTCTCTTGAAACTAGCACGAGGTTGCTTCATGTTTTTTTGTGGGAATTCATGAGCATGGGAGAAATTTACGTGCTTTTGGCTCCTTTTAGATATTCCTGAACTTTGTTGTAGAGGATACATATCATGTCTTACTGTGCATCTTGTTGATTTGCTAGGGAACTTTTGCATACAAAGAAGAGAAAGGACGATACCTACGACCATTTAAGAGCTGTTCTTGGGGATTCTATGATATGCGACATCGAAATGGTGGGTCCTGAAATTACGAATTCGTCACAAGGGCCCTCATTTCTTTCGGATGCAATCGTCGAAGACATGTTTTATGTAGAGACGCCAGACGAGCACCAAAATAGCACTGTGGCGTTCAAAAGTCCGTCCATCACGATAGATAACTTGTTGAGTCCGGCTCACACGCTTGTCCAAATTGTTTGCCAAGATCACAAAGGTTTATTGTTTGATGTAATGCGAACTATTAAGGATTATAACATCCAGGTATGTGATTTAATGGTTCAAAATTGTAACATCATATGCAGACATATCATCATTTTAAGTCATTTTGTCACAACACCTTCAGAACCATCGGGAATTCTTACACAACGACTCCGCATACACGAATTTGGTTAAATGGAGAAGCTCGTGCACTAATTTGTACAAAGATTGATGTTTGGCTCGGCTTTTATAGTTTTAAAATCCAAAATAGGACTTATCTTAAGAGTCATGTTAAAACTTTTATACCACTGTTTTTTCAGTACCGCTGTAAGTTTAATTTTTTTCTACCCAGATTTCTTATGGTCGGTTCACAAAGAAAGAGAAAACGGAATGTGAACTGGACTTATTTATCATGCAAGCAGATGGTAAGAAGATAATCGACCCTAGTAAACAAAAGTCATTATGCTCTCGCCTTCGAATGGAGCTAAGCCGACCTCTGAGAGTAGCATTGATCAATCGTGGCCCAGACACGGAACTGTTAGTCGCAAATCCTGTAGAGCTATCAGGCAAGGGGCGCCCCCTCGTTTTCTACGACATAACCCTGGCTCTCAAGTTACTCGATAAAGGGATCTTTTTGGTACTTCTCAATGAACCTTCTTGAGTAGCTCTTTATGTGCACTGTTTCTGAATATTGCTTTCCTCTTCATCGTTTTCACATCATATATATTGTCTTTAAAGGCTGAAATAGGGAGGTATATCATCGGGGATCGTGAATGGGAAATCTACAGAGTTTTACTTGACGAAGGAGACGATATCTCCGTATCGAAAACCATGATAGAAGAGACCGTTTGGAGGATGCTGATGAGTTGGGAACTATAATTTTCCTACGATAAAACAAGCTCCTCGACCATGGTATGCCTCAGTGTTAATAGGCTACACATCGAAATATAAAAGTCTGCTCCATATGTATATATCTATTGTAAAGAATTTGCTCGCAATTCTTGATTAGCTTTTGCACAGCCTACCTTCTAGTTTGAGATGATGTAACGAGGAGAAGATGTAAATATCTGTTAAAGACGTGTTCTCTGTTTTCTGTAGTATAGGAATTGTGAATGTATATGAAAAATTATCCGAAATGCAGCTTCTTCTTGCTTTTTCTTTGAGATATTGTTGTTGAATTTTTTTCGGACAGATATATTGTTGTTGAATTTTTTTCGGACAGATATATTGTTGGTGCACCCGGTGTATTAAAGACGAACACACATTATATATACTAGCAGACGATGCACACATACACATGTTGCGTGTGTAACGTAATATATAATGCATACGTATTGATACGTGTAATAAGATAAATGAGATATATACATTGATTAATATCACAATTCAAAAGATACTTTAAAGAACCACAACAAACAATTGAAGGGGGCAGTTTGGTAACTTCAAATTTGTCATACCAAGGTAGTTAGTATAGGGGGCTTAGACATTATAATATAGTAAGATATGCTGTGTATGTATGTTGGTTCTTGAGTGCATCAGGTAGGTGCACATTACACAATAGGCTATGTGAGGCATAGACAATGTAGGGAAACCTCCGAATATATTTTCAAAAATCACAAGTGGTTTTAAACAAAAGTCGTTTGCAATATTTTATATTCTATTTTCTTTATTAGCTGAAATAATTACAATTCAAAATGGGCTTAATTAGGACCACTTTGGAGTTTGGATATATAGTCATATCTTAGAAAAGGCCTTGTGACAATTTTTTTAAAAAAAAAAATTGTTTTTTTAAAAATTTGATTTAAAAGTTTCCATGTTTGAATGTATTGTTCATGAATCTTGAGGGCTGATTAAATATGTTAGATCCGACTTGCCGTGCTATTTTTGGTTGAGTTCTTGTTACCATGGCTGAGTTTGGTTCACATGAAAGAGACATAATTTGTTAAATAATCAGTGTGTAATCTGCCGTTTGGTTCAATTTTTTCGGCCCTTGAAAATTTAATGGGTCCGACACTGACATTGTATATATTATTTCCCTAAAATTGGCATGATATATCATCATATTGAATTGTCATTATATATTATCACATTTTCATGGTGCTCAATGATCTTAAGCTAAATTACATTAGTACCCTTCTTCATTTCCACCTCTTTCCGGAGAAGAAAACAACAATGATAAGCCAGATTAGTCCTTAGAAACTAAAATATTTCATCCCCCCCCCCCCCCGGAAACATCATAATTGCAAATTTAATTATTTGCAACTAAAATGCTGTAAATCGTACAGCAGCACAAAGCAATGTCAATTGTTGTACCCCAACAATATCCCTTCCAATAATTACACTTCTTGCAACTCATGTGAATCAAACATGTGACATTGGTTCTGACACCAATTGTAGGATCAAACGCTTACCGCTTTACCAAAAGGTATAGTTGATGGTAATAGTGCAACTCAAATCTTATAAACTGTACATCAGCATAAATACTATTTTTCGATTGATCGCAAAACAAGGGTAATTGTTGTACACCAACATGTAGTTTTGGTGACGTTGTGCCTGTCCATTATGATTTTTTTGAATGAAATGCTAGAATTAATGTTTGTGTTTGGTTAACTTTTCATTTTTTTTATCTCAACATTTTTGAGATTTGGGAGGCTGATTGGAGTATGGATGTGTTGGTACCAAGTTATACAAAGTAACTACAGTAGTTATTGGGATATGATTGATTTCAACAATTGCATTTCTTAGCCCATGCTTGCAAATGCTCGTCAAAAAATGTTTTATCTGTTCTTTAGATAAAAAAAAAAACAGATTTTTGATTTTGATTTACTTGTTTATACTATTGCTTCTCTAAAATAAAATAGGTAAGAGCATAAATATATAAACAAGTCTTGACATGTTTTTAGATGCTTTACTTATTTGATGATAATTTTATAATTAATTAAAGTTCATTAAAATTAAAATGTTTTTTATTTGAATAAGCAAGCACTAAATATTTTTGCTTAAAAATAAATTTTTTTCAATTTTAAATAAAAATAACATAGAAGTACTTTAAATAAGCAATTGTAAATACACTCATTCTTATTTAACTACAGATTGTGAGAGCAAGCAAATGTATTACGTTCACTTTAGTACACAATTAAACTTTGAATTTCATAACTAATTTAATGTATTGATCATTAAACAATCCAACGTTCTAATTTTAGTTGGGTTCATAAATGAGCTATCCAAATCCTTTCATTTCCAAGCTACCACCATGATTGATCAATTGAAAAAGGTGGGCTATAATTTTAAAATTTACATTTTAATTTCAATTATTAATATAATTTTAAATTATTAATATTTTTAATTTTAATTTTTAATATAAGTTTTAAATTATAATTTTTTATGTTTTCTTATCTATTTAAATAATTATTTTACGTATATATATTAACATTTTAAATATAAATGAATAATGATGTGAAATAGATAGTGATAAACGATGTGGTAGGTGAAACCCAAAATAGAGGTTGAATGTCAGAAAAGTGATATATATCAGATTGTTAGTGCAATTAAGCCTTTGAAAAAGGCTTGATCATTGCACATGCTCGTAGGATGTATGCAAAGTGTAGCTGGAACAACATTTGACTTTTGATATGCTAAGTTTGCTTTTGGCTTAATGAATTGATCATTGAAAAATTTAGTGCAATGAAATAATAATTTTAAAACATAAAAAAAAAATAAAAGTGGGTCACTTGATTTTTGAACCAGAATTTTGAAATTAAACTGGTACTTATGCTGTGTGTTTTTGCAAAGCTTGTGATAATGGAAGAAAAAAAAAAGGTAAATTCGATTCACGAAACTCCCATTATGTGCAGGGCCCGAGATTTTAATTCAGAATCTCCGTAGGTATCTTGTATGCCTTTACTTTATTACATTCGATTTTATAAATTGCTTTCGATGTACTCTAATTGTAATTGGAGTTATTCTAAACTTAATTTTAGACAACATAAATTACTATGCTAAAAGTATATGGTGTAATTCTATCTTATATCGGGAGTAACACTCACATTGTGAATATAATAATTGGATGGGATGAACCCCAGTATATGGCAGTAATGATCGTAAAATTATATGACTTAAATGTTGCACAAGTCTATCAAATAAAAGCATTAACAATATAACACCCTATAATTTGGTAGTGCTTACAGGTTATTTTGATGAAGAAATGACTAAAATTGAATTGTATCATTAACAAACAAATTCATCGAGTCAGGAGTTAACAGACGGGATAACATCTCATAAAATTTCGAGTAATCAAAATAATCGATTCGATATATTTATAGTAAAATATGTATAAATTAATAAAGTTGGGACCATAAAATTTTATTAATTTGGAATATTTATTAATTTATCGAATATTAAATTAATAATGTTGAGACCAAGTTGGGTCAGAAAAAAATATCATTTTAAAGAAATTATTAATTTATTGAACATTAATGTATGAATGTTTTATGTAATTCAGAAATTTAGTTTGATATATTTGGTATCTATTTTAATTTGGAAATATACCAAACTAATCGGTCCGGTGTGAATTAACTTTTGGAAAATTGATTTGACCAAACCAGCCAAGGTTTAGAAATTGATATCAAATTATTATATCCATACATGCATTTTCCATCAGACCCAACATCGTTCTGCCGCTCAGAAAAAATAACTTGAGGGGACCAATTAATAAATATATAAAATTGAGGGTGTTAACATAAGAAATAGTTTATGCGAAATAAGAGGGTTTTGGCAAATTACTCATCTATGGTTTCCCAAATAGACGGATTATCCTTTCCCAAATAGGCGGATTATCCCATATGGTTTGAAAATATGCATTTTATCCCTTAAGATTTGTGAAAATATGCATTTTACCCCCTTGTGATTTACAAAATAGACAATTTACCCACAATGTGTAGGGTGTATGTAACACCCCAAAAATATTAATTACAAAATTGGACAAAAATAATTTGAAGCTATCTTCAATGCTACTAAAATAATCATCCAAAAATAAAAAAAAAAAATAATAATAATAATAATTTATGAATTTATGTTTAATTATATTCCATAATATTAACTAATAAAAGAAAATATTTAATTAAGAATTAGGTATACACTTGTCAACACTTCAACACCCTAACACATGCCCAAAACCCCTATAAATACCCCCCCATTTCATCAGATTGAAGACACAATTCAAGAGCAAGTTTGAGAGAGAGAGTGTAGGAAATAGGTAGAAAATATGGTGGAAATAAGAAACTTATGAGGAAAAATACCAAACCTCTTCCAAAAAATCCGAAAATTTCACACAATCATCCTTATACACCCAGAAAACATTTAGTTTGAGAGGTGTAACAAAATCAAAGCCAAATCACCCAGAAAAATCGAAAACCCGTGAAGAACATTTGCAGAAATGCAACCCAGAAATCTATTTTGAGGTAGTGTGTTCATGCCTTCATTTCTTCTATTTTAAAACCGATTTTGATCTTGTGTATAAAATGAAAGTTGTCCAAAATGTGTTAAAGTTTATGGGTATGTCGGCCGATCTCCCAAACGGCCGCCGTACGAACGGATTTCCGGCGACCAAAACACCTCATTAAACATTTCGAAAAAAAAGAATTCTGGGCAAAATCGGTTTGGAAGTTCAAAATGGTTTCTTAACAAAAGTTGTAGATCGAACCGAGGCGATCATACTGTAAAACTTTCAGCCGCGCGTGGCGGCCGGAGCACGGCCACGCGCCGGCACGGTGGCGCGTGTACCACACGCGCCGAAGAGTTTCTCAAAATTCCGGCCGGCGAACGTTGCTGGACTGATTTAAGGCATTTCTGGAAAGTTTCATGAAGTTTCGACTTAAACTTGATTTTTAATGAATTTTTTAAAGTCTTATTTAGAAATTACCCGGACAAGTTTTGTACAAAAAATGATTTGCAGAAGATTCAACAACATATCTGGGTTGCTAAACACCAAAATTACTTATATTATGTTTATAGTACTTTATTTGACATCTGGGTTCAAAATCGACCCAATCCAGTAAGACATCAAATAGTGAGGTGAGGTGTACTACCGAATTCTTGTTATATAGCCCTTTTGGCATTTGGCCTGGAATTTACAGTATCTTGTTATTCATTATCTCACCTTTTATATATTGTCATCATATTGTACATTATCTCGTCCCATTGGTCATCTTGATCTGCATGTTTATTTATCTTGAATGTTATCGATTACTAATCGATTCCTTTGATTGAACGAATCATTTGACTGAATGACTGAATGAATGGAGCCCTGGATATTTATCCACTGGACAACGCGGCTTCGGCCCGGAAAGTGAGTCCAATGAACAACGGATGACAGTCCGGGTATATGGTTCATCTGAACAACGCGCACCGTTTTACGGTCCGGAGAATGGTTCACTTGGCTCGTAAATGACTGAATGTACAGATCCTATCTGAATATGTGGGGAAAAGTGCTACACCGAACTGTCTGGTGGGAGCCACCTCTTTAGCCCACGATATTCATTCTGAAATCCTAAATCATCACTGTTCATTATTGACAATTACTTGACTGCAAGATCTTTGTTACATGACATATCATATTGAGAAATTGCATTATTTGATAATTACAGATATAAAGCCATTGTTATTCCCTCACTAAGTCCTCAAAGACTTAACCTCTGTTTTCCTTGTAATTTATTGTGAGTTCCAGATACAGGAGTACCGGAGCCAGAACCAGAGGAAAATTAGGAAAATGGAAATGTTGGCTTACCGGGACTGTTATAGTATTTTCTCTTTTATTAAGTGTCGGACCATTATAAGGAGTTTGTACTGGGATGTATTTTGTTACTAATTAGAATGTATAAACGCTTCCGCTACTAAAAATGAATGTTTGACTAAACGCTTCCGCTATTTCCGAAAAGGTTTTGAAACCATCGTACGTAATGTTCTTAGAGAATGTGGTACCGGATAAGGGATAAATTATTTTGTGCCCGAGTCGGGTCCCACAGTGTATTTCACACATATTCACAAACTATAAGGGGACAAAATGCATATTTTCACAAACCATATGGGGTAAAATGCATATTTTCAAACAACATGAGGTAATTTGCCTATTTGACAAACCATAAGGGGGTTATTTGGCACTAGCTCGAAATAAGAAATAGTTTTCCGCATTCTCTCCTACAAGTAATGATTGGTGTGTATCTACGATGCACGGACACCGACATAGCGACACTGACAAGACATGACAAGAACATGGCGACACTGATTTTCAAAATTTTTAGGATACGATATGGCTGTGACACGCCTGTATATTTTTATATATATACGTGTACTATATTACAAATACAAAAATTCTAAATTTTAAAACCATGTAAAATCAACAAAAATATTCTCACCAAATTAAAGAAGCATAACACCAAATACATATTGCTTTAATTAATATAAAGTTTAACAAATACGTCCAAATAAAAGATAACACAAAAAATATTCTTACCAAATTCAAAAATAATATATAAAAATATATGTTACTGAAATCATCACAGTATTACTTTTTACTAACGACAAATATATATTACTTCAATTAACATAAAGTTTAACTAATATGTCTAAATTTCATTTTAGTCAAAAACATTTTAAACACCTAAAAGCATCTGTGTTCGACACGGGTCGGATAAATATCCGACACTATATTAAGTAATTTTTAGGAGTGTCGTGGATAATATGTTTGAATATATACCCTCACCGCTCGATTGTGTTCCTCTTCCGCCATTTGATCGCCGGAATATTCGATTGCCGGTGATTGCTGATTGGCTCCCCGTTCCAGTGTTCGGTATCTTCCAGTTTCTGCTTCTCGTATTTCAATTTGCTCGCTCGTTTATCTCCACAGTTATCATTTTTTATTAATTTATCTATTTTGATCGTTATCTCTCTCTCCCATTAATTGTTTGACAAATATTCTGCACGGAATTATCTGTTCATTTGAATTTAATATGAACGGGTGCAAATGCTTTGTTTAGGGTAAGGGTTTTTAATGTAATTTGGAGGGCGAGGATGTTTAATAAGATAATGAAGAGAGGCCACCGAAAGGTGGCCAAATCCGACGCCGATTATGCCTATGTGTCTCCGAACCGGAATTCCGGATCAGTGTCTACACCTGACGTCGTAGTCAACCATAGCTTTCGGGGCGGTGCGGTTCCGAATTCACATCAACCGCATCATATGATTTCTGCTGCAGTGCCTCCTCCTCCTACGGGTTCCATTGAGAATCAATCTATGCTTAGGGATGTCGCGGTCACGGAGCGTCAGAGTTTATTTATGCGGAAGCTGCAAATCTGCTTCTTCTTCTATGATTTCTCGGATACGCTGGAGATGGTGAGGGAAAAAGAGATTAAAAGACAAACCCTTGTGGAGCTTGTGGATTTTATTCAATCTGGGTCAGGTAAAATAACTGAATCTAATCAAGAGGAGATGATTAGAATGGTATCTGTTAATATATTCCGTTGCTTGCCCCCGGCCTCCCATGAAAATACGGGGTCTGAGAATGCCGACCCTGAAGAGGAGGACCAGTACCTTGATCCGTCATGGCCACATTTACAGCTGGTTTATGAACTGCTCTTGCGATATGTAATCTCATCCAACACTGATACAAAGATTGCCAAGAGGTATATTGATCATTCTTTTGTTTTGAAGTTGCTTGATTTGTTTGATTCCGAAGATCCAAGGGAGAGGGAGTATTTGAAGTCTATTCTCCATAGAATATACGGGAAGTTCATGGTGCATAGGCCATTTATTAGGAAAGCAATGAACAATATCTTTTATAGATTCATATATGAAACAGAGAGGTTCAGCGGGATTGGAGAGCTTTTGGAGATACTCGGGAGCATAATTAATGGGTTTTCCTTGCCAATGAAGGAAGAGCACAAGTTGTTTCTTCTTAGAGCTTTGATACCACTCCACAAACCCAAACCTGTAGCCACGTACCACCACCAGCTGTCATATTGCATTACACAGTTTGTGGAAAAGGACTATAAATTGGCTGACACTGTTATTCGGGGTTTGCTGAAATATTGGCCGGTCACCAATTGCCAAAAGGAGGTTCTCTTTCTAGGGGAACTTGAGGAAGTGTTGGAGGCAACACAGGTGGCGGCATTTCAACGTTGCATGGTTCCTCTTTTCCAACAGATTGCTTGCTGCCTCAACAGCTCTCATTTTCAGGTGCAAGAAATTTTACTCCGAGAATTTTGTGTTACATTTGATTTCTGCCCACTGGAATTCCAATTTTGTGTTTGTCTATTCGTTGTTTTGTAGCTACATGCTGTTCTTTTGTTTATTGTCTTACTTAGCTTGATCAGTGCTGCTCATTTTCCAATAACGTATATGAACTTAGCTGCCAATAATTATTGTCTATGTACTTCTTCCTTTTCCTTTTAGATGTTCCGAAAGCATATTACGGTTTTTTAAGAAAAATTCAGGGGTGGTTAATGCTTTATTGTTTTCATCCACCTTTGTTACGATGAATTTGGATTTGCTTTAATTATTAAGCCCTTAGTTTATTAGGAGATTGTTCAGGTGAGAGCGTAATAGCATGTCCCTCCAATTGTTAATCTTCTGCCTCAGAGTAGGAAGGTTGATAGCTATAGGATCGTTTGCGTTACTTTTGGAATCACTTACATGATGAAATTTGGATTAAGCTTTTTATACCGACTGAAAGGTTATGTTTGTCAAGATAGAAGTTAAAATTTTAAATGGTTTATTACTGTAGTGATCTTCATCATATTTTCTTGGATTAGCTTTGCGCCATTCACTTTTAAGTTTAAGTGGAAACTGCATTTTATATCTGGTACAGAGGATGTAATGTGATCATTGGTTTTGCTTGTTGTGCTATATTCTTCCGTCTATTAAAAGTTATCTTCTGAAAACTTATTCAACTCTTCTTCGGGAACTTAATGGATATGTCTTAATGCCTGATCCTACTTGATTAATGAAGAGGCTGCATTATTTGCTCTGAGGCAGCATCACCTTGATTTTTATGTACCATTGCATCACCATGACGGTATTTTATGTGGTACATCGCAGGTTGCAGAACGAGCTCTCTTTATGTGGAATAACGAGCATTTTGTGTCCTTGGTTGCTCAGAACCGTGGTATCATTTTACCAATCCTCTTTGAGGCTTTGGAAAAGAATATCCAGTCCCACTGGAACCAGGCAGTGCATGGTCTAACTGTCAATGTCCGGAAATTGTTTTTGGCTATGGATGCCAAGTTATTTGATGAGTGCGAGAGGCATTATGCACAAAGGGAGGCGAGAACCAGGGAACTGGAGGAACAACGAGAATTAACGTGGCAGAGATTGGCAGCAGCTGCAGCTCAAGGAGGCTGAAGTCAAATGATCATTGTCCTTCACGGATGTGTGTAAAACAGGGTTACTCTTCTTGGCTTCTATGGTATGCATTTATAGATCTTTTGAATTAACTTTGACTTTGCCTAATCTAATGTGACGGGCAAAGCAGCAGGCCAAGTGATGACGACTTTATATGTAAAATGTGCTGCATATTAAGATTGGCTTGTGAAGTGCCTTCGTATTTGTTCTACTATCTGGTAATGAGATGATTTTTACTCTCGTGTGTTTTAAGTTTCGACTATTTTGAGGTTGATAATTTGGTACCTCCTTGCTCCGATTCCTGCCAATGCAATGTGCATGTGGGTGATCTTGGCTTTCAATACTCTTATTGCCACCATATTATGCCCGCGCTATTCATATTCATACCCAATTTGAAAGATAATGTCTCCCTCCCCGATGTTGGGATCATGGTTGATAAATATTTGTTATTATGTACATACCTTTTCTAATTAAAAGCCCAAAGCATCGGGTTTTTGTTTCAATTTACGTTCTTATTTATAAGAAAAGTAAGAACGAAAAATAAAAGTACATTCCAACATAATGATGTTGGAACATTAACAAAACTTTTGATGGAAGAATTTTTTCACATAAAAAGATGATGCAACAAAGATAGATCGACGATATTGGGTTGCTGAAGTGATTTTTTGAGAAAATATTGGTCAATTTAACGTTCCAGATCCAGCAATAATGAAAGACGACCCTTACTGCCCAACCTGGGAACGGACAACTAATCTCACTCAAAATGTGCTGAGTTGTAATCCATTCTAATTAAGGATTCTTGTGGTTCCAGACTAGAAATGGTGAAATGACTTGATGTATTTATTGGATATGCGTCGGGACTGGCGGGGCTCGAACCCACAACTTCTACCTTGACAGGACGGTATACTTTTAGACAAAAATGCCCCAAAGATTTGGGACCAAAAGCGGTTAGCGGTGACCATAGAATAAGTTTCTTCATTCCCTTCACTCTTCATCTATGTTGTTTACGGAATCTAGTTCTTTTGGTACTCGCTCTGCTCTGTCGGGACCCTTACTCTAATCAAAAGACTAAAGGCCCAGACTGAAGATAGGTCGCCAAACTACGAAGAGAGTTTTGCCTTTGGGGGCATTAGCACAAGCACAAATGGTTGAAAAGTCTACTGTTTGAGAGAGAGTAAAACAACCCGGAATCCCAAAAGCTAATCCAAAATCAAATGTGCAAATGTCGTAGCAGGAGCAGGATCGGTCGAGGTCCTCCACAGTGGTTTCCCTCTCCTTGTAATTTGGGCTTAATCAGAAGTGATAGCATTGCTAATGGTTAGTGGTGGTGATGTCTCATCCAATATTATTCATAAGCACCTTTTGTCTAAAAAAGTTTGGGGAATGGATAAATAGATTGGTCTAATAAAAAAAATTTCTACTCGTGGTTTTTCAAAAATGCAAATTACTCCATATGGTTTGAAAATAAACATTTTATCCCATGTAAAATATAGTATATTCAGAGGTGTAGTTTGAATCTATTCACAAACATATGAGATAAAATTGCTTATTTTCATAGGTGTAAATTACCTATTTTCAAATTATATGGGATAGATTATTTATTTTGAAAATCATAGGAGGTAAATTGTTATTTTCAAACCACATGAGTAATTTGACAAAAAACTCGGGACTTGGAAAACTAAAGAAAATAAGACGATGATGCAAGCCATTGTGAGGAACAAAAGAGAAGACTAAGGAAAAAGAATAAGATATATGTTTTGCAGAGAGAGGACATGAGAACAAAACAAAAGTTATATATATATATATATATATTATATTCTGAGCATACAAACGTTATACATTTTATCCTATAACATTATTTATCACTCAAATATTCAATTATCGCAAACCTATAATTATAAACGACAATGTCCTCTCCCATCTGCAAAACATATATCTTAAATTGTTGATTTCGTTTAGTAGGCTCCATCCAAAACTTAACCCTTGCGCTTCTTCCTTTTCTTTCGAGAACTTCTGTTGATTTGAAAGAAAAATAAAAATAAACGGGAAGCCCTCCCCATTCATAGGTACCACTCGATCGTTTGCAAAATCCAAATTCTTATCCAAGTAAATTCTTGCTTTGCTAAGTTTGAATAGATTGCTGCTTTTTACTCCATACACATACAGATTACAGTATTATTGATTCAAAATCTATAAACAATGTCAAAGAAAGGAGCAGCCGCCTTGCAAACTGATGTTCCTTGGAGGGCATCTTCTGCTGCAAAGCCTGTTCCGAAAATTCATCACTCGCCTGTTCTACGTGTACCTCAGACTTCCTATTGTAACTATGCTCTCTCTGTTATGAAGGTGACTATAATCATATTATATTTTTATTTGTATTTAATCTTTTTCCCGAAAGTGGCAGTCTTTCTGTGTGTTTTTTGTATTTTTTTCACTGTTTTTGTAAAGTCAATTTAAAGGTGTCTAAAGATTGAGGTCGATCGTTAATGAAAGGTGAAGCCTTTGATTCTTTGAAGCTCTAATTTTTTTTCCCTTGGGGTTGGGAAGTATGTGGATGTAATCCCTTTGTATTTCTGAGATTATACTATACGAACAACAACAAAACCTTTAATCCCTGAATTGGGGTATTCTACGACAATAGTACAGAGTCGGGTCGGACACATGTTTGTACATTTCTTTAAAGATTTTTAATTTATCTGATAATAAGGTTGTGTAAAGAAACATTTTTTGATAATTAAATTGAACTATTTATGAGTTTGAGAAGATCATTTTTCAGCATCCAGATCCCGTTGGAAACGGGCTAGGGATAGAGGCTCTAGTGGAAGCTGCAGGACCGGATTGCATTGTGCCAGGACAAGTTAAACCCATCAAACTACTTGGGCTTAAGGTGTATTTTCCCTCCCTCTGGTTTCATTCTCATTTTGGCATCACCCCATTTGCTTCTGGACTGTAATATGTGTGAGAGGATGAAATTTCAGTTCGGTTTAGAACTATTAATGTAAGATAAATGTAAAGTAAGTGAGATGGTTGTTTATAATGCTTAATGTTATGTCTGCGGCTCCGCTTATGGTGCACCAGATCTCTTGTGTGTGTGTTATCTGGTCGTCATCAAGATATATTCTGTATTCAATAAGGATTTCGGTGTTTGTGCATCATTTAATTGCCATTTTTCTTGTTCGTAGTGTGTTTGTCTTGCGCCTAGTGATATTTGGAATTTATAATCCATTGAATTGCTCATAATCTACATCTCCCTCATTCAGTGACCTTTCAGTCTTGTTTTAGAAGAAATGAGCAAGTGCTTCTCGTGGAATCTTGTGGTGATTCAATCAATTATGTTTCTTCTTTTTTTTTTCTTTCTTTCTTACTTTAGGCACTAATCATTTTTCCTATGTTACTGTTTGGTATTGGTGATCTTCCTTGTTAGATTTTCAAGTTATCATTGTATTGCATGTCCATCAGGTTCAATTAAGTTTTAGCCATACTCGGATACTCCACTATTGGCCTTGTTCTGGGCTTGAAGAATTCATTAAAATTTCACCGCCGCATTTGATCATGAATTGGTGAGATTTTTCATTACTCTTAATTCCTTTTTTTTTTTTGGCAGGTATGGCCCATTGAAATTGACTTGAAATTCATGGAACCAGTTTCGCGGGAACTCAAATCAATCGGAAGGGTAGAACTTTTACTATTTTATCATTTGTTTAGTGCAAGCTGTTAAACTGTTTGATGTAGGTTACGTATTAGCAAAACAAGTTTGTTGGGATTCTTTCGGTGCTTAGGTAACCGTTGAGCATAGAAGAAAATTCCACCCGCCAATGTCATAAATCACGTAACTAACAAGGAACGAGAGTTCATCTTCCTTCAGTGCTTAGGTACCATTAAGCGTAGAAAAATTTTCTACAACAAAAAAGTAGAGGAGCCAGAAGTTTAATTTGGAGGAGTGAAACAAAGTACTTGTTCAGGGGGTGACACAGACTAAGTCTTATATTATGTATATGAAAATCATACAAGCGTGAAGAAAAATATAAGGTTATGTTTGGATTGAAGGATTTGAAATGAATGAATTCAAATTCTTCACTCAAATCCATCGTTTATATTTGGATAAAAAATTGAGGTGGGCATTTCAAATTCATCATTCTTCTTGCAATACATTTTCCTTTGTATTTTGGGAGGATTTGAAATGACAACCAACTACATGTTATTTCAAATCTATGAATTTCAAATGATTAGATTTCTAATCATTTGCTTCAAATCAAATCCTTCAATCCAAATGCTATCTAAGAGAGGGGGGGGAGACTGCCTCTGATGGCCCATAACTCCCTCCACCATCTGGACAAAGCAGCATCAAGAAAATTCTGAACCTACGGTATCCTATGATTGGAAATCTATATCATGTAGGGAAAAAATGTATACATGTAGTTTAGGTGTTGCCGAAATTGGATAGTGGCTCACCGTTTAGCTAGACGATGAGGAACAGAAGTGGATAGTGCAAAGCTGATGATTTTTTGTGTTTTTGGTAATTTTGGAATTTAACAAATTCTTATCCAATCTATGGGACAGTTTGTGAAGATCCTCAAAGTACTAGGAAAATTCATGACAGAAAGGGTCCCGGTCCCTTCTAGCATCCCTTTCAAACTTGTGTCATAAACTGCTAGATATATTGCTTCACATGTTACCACTCCACTCTTATATGATATGGCTATACTTTTTCTTGTGGTTGCAGTTCATGGATTCAGCTGTCGATCTTATGAACAAATCGTTTATTGATAACTAGAGCTAGGATAATTGTGAAATGTGCAATCCATGTGGTGCGAGAATTGAGTTATATCACGTGCTTGGATCCTGGAAGCAGATATTAAAGGAAATCCCTCCAACTCTCTTCTTTATATGGTTCCATTTTTCCTACACATTATGTACTGCAACAGTCCCGACTCTATACCTGGGAGAGATTTCTATAAAATTTTATGACATAATTGAAATCTTGCTCTACTTTTATCTGTTTTTTGCTTTCAGCTTTTCAGGTGAGACTTCTCAGCAGAGGGGTGTGATTGTGGTTGCAATCGCTCCGCTAAATAAATTTCTGAAAAATATTATTGGAAAATTGAAGTAAAAAAAATAAGTTCCAATACTATTGTAGTTCTCTCTGTTGCCTGGTGATGAAACATTATCTGCGTATGTGTGTGTATGCTAGTGCATAACCACACCTTAAATCTTGAATTGAGAATAAGATAAATCCTCATTTCAGATATCAGTATAAAAGAAATACTGCAAACTTGTGTTCTCCACTGGAGAGTTAAGTTTACTGAGATAAAGTTATGAAATTGATAACCAAGTCACAAAGAAACAAATCGATTATTCACATCAACCCATCTTGTCTCCATTTTCTGTAGATTATATTCATGCCACCAAATTTGAACGTCATCTAACAATCTCCGCTATTCTTGATGAGCAAGAAGCATGGCTTCCTCTTGTCTACCTTGTATTATACGAGTTGCAATTCAAGCATTTGTTCGCCAGCATGTGATAGTTCACCTCAGATGTTTCTCCACAGTCGTTGCAAAGGATCCAAACCTGAATCATCAAGAATTATTCATTGTAGTTTATATCCTTTTAAAACTAAGGGGTGACAAGGGAGACTTGGGGGAGTTTGAATTCGTTAGTCTTTCGTGATAGCTTCTGCCTACGTGGCATAGTGATTGAAATGTATCGCATGGACTGTTGTATAGTTGAGAGAATTGTTTTTCATTGTAATCACCAGTTATATTTTCTAATACAACAGTAGGCAGGTGATCATATAGTAGTCGCTTTGCTCGAGTAATCACCACATCCCCCGCACAAAATAAGGCATAGGAAAACAGTTAAAGATGTTTCTCACCATTTTGTTATGATATATTTCAGGCATAGGAGTGTCAGCCTCGTGAAAATTGAGGTATAAAAGATTAGATGATCAGAGTACGGTGGTATGTGTGAAACATATATAGCTGTATCATTCCTGTATGATACCCCTTAATAAAAAGCCATCATCTAATGAGTCGACCTGACTCCGTCGTGTATTAATTGACCTTCTTCAAAAGACCTCGCTTGTTCTTCCGAACTCTTTGTTAGGACCGACCTGTTTGTTCGACGTGTTTCACCTCACATATTGGCCTTTCGCCAAACTGCCTGGCGACCTATTTTGGGACCCGAGCTCATTGGTCGAGCTCTTCTCATTCCCTACTTGATACGTGGGCACAACAAGGAAACTGAGTTCCCTAAACTAAGTAAGTCCTAGATCCGCGGAGCAATATCTGGGATTTGATTGTATTCACAAGCTCTTAGCATATCTGGATAAGATTTGGATAAACATGGAAGGAGTCCTTGCTGCAAGGTAACTCTTGGATCCTTCGCCTATAAATATCAGGTTTGGGGTATCAACTCATTCATTCACAATCCTTACTTTACAAGTATATATTTTCACATATCATCTCGCCTGACTTGAGCGTCGGGGGGGAAATGCCGGAAAACTTTCGGCCCCCTTCTCACGTTTATTTTGTGATTCAGGTGAGGATCCTAAGCAATATTGACGTTATTATTTGCATTGAAGAAACATGGAGGTATTGCTCACCTCCTATTGATATCAGAAGGTAGTCACGCTTTTTGGTGATATCAATTGGCACCGTCTGTGGGAACTTGAGTTCAAGACGTAGATATGGCAGGAAGACGGGGACGAGGGCGTGGAGTAAGGAGAAACGATGGTGGAAGAGGAATTCCTGAAAATGAAAATCGTGATGTCCCTCCACAGCAGGAAGATCAACCACCCCCTTTTATCAGGAACGTGGGAGATCTGACTATGGATCAACTAGCACAGTTCATCATCGAACTATGCGGAATACTTTCTTCCAACACCAGGCTCCACCACCTCCAGAACCTAACCAGGTGCCACCACCTCCAGAACCTAACCAGGCTCCACCCCCTCCACAACCCAATCAGGCGCCACCGCCTGTTGAACCAAGGCAGGCCCATGAACCTAATATGCCTATAGGTGATGGTGCAAATGCACGAGTGGAGCCTCCACTGTTAGATCCAATGGAAGCTGTATGGGGAGAGATAAGGCGCTTGGGTCAACATCAAAGGGGTCGACCTCCAATGGCTAGGAGAGAAAGCCCTTCTCACAAGCTATTTTAGGAGAGGAGCTCCCACCAAATTTTAGACAACATGCAGTGGGAGAATATGACGGAAGCACAGACCCGGAGGAACACCTAGGAAGATTTGAGAATGTTGCCTTACTGCATAGGTATTCTGATGGGATCAAATGCCATGTTTTCCTTACCACTCTGGTAAGATCGGCACAACAGTGGTTTAATTTGCTTAAACCATACACGGTTCGTTCCTTCGAGGAATTCAGTTCAGCCTTTCTGAACCAGTTCGCTAGTAACAAGATGTATCAGAAAACTTCTCTGAGTTTGTTCACTACCAAACAGAATGAATAGGAGTCCTTGAGAGAGTTCGTTCAACGCTTCAATGGGGCGACCTTAGAAGTTCCCACTGCAACAACAGATGTCCTTATTAATGCATTCACACAAGGGCTTAGAGCTGGGGAATTTTTTAAGTCACTAGTAGAGAAGTCTCATCGCAGTTATGATGAGCTTCTGGGTCGAGCTGAGAAATACATCAGTCTCGAAGATGCTCAGAGACAGAAGATGGCTGATCTAAGACCATCAGAAAAGAAAGAGAAAGATGTAAGCAAGAAAAGATCTGCTGATAGGGCTGACGAGATTAGTCGACCTAAAAAATCCCAACCGAGGAACTATCAATATAATCTCGGGGGGACCCACTGATGGAGACACGGGCCGAGCTCGGAAAAGTCACGGTAGAAGGTTGGAAAGTTTCGAAGTTTCGGAAGAGGTAATCCCAAAGAGATGAGCCTATCATAAGCTTTGAGCCTGATGATCTGAAAGGAGTTGCAACACCGCACAATGATGCTCTAGTGGTCACTGTAACCGTAGCCAACTATGACGTCGCAATGATCTTTGTTGATACTGGGAGCTCAGTTAATGTTTTGTTCAAAGACACTTTAGAAAAGATGCAGATAGAGGGGTCAAAGTTTGAACATATTACAACTCCTTTGTATGGGTTCACTGGGCATGCAATTCAACCTCTTGGCCAGATCACAATGCCCTTATCACTTGGTCATGGGATGTCACGCATAACAAAAATGGTTAATTTCATTGTAGTTGAGGCTCCTTCCTCATATAATGCATTACTAGGCCGACCTGATATGAAGGACTTCAAAGCAGTAGCTTCTACATACCATCAGAAACTCAAATTCCCAGTGGGTAGAGAGGTCGGAGCTCTTTGTGGTGATCAGAAAACAGCCCGCCGATGTTATGTGGATGAGGTAAAAGAAGATAAAAAACGAGTTCGTCGAGAGGTCGGTTGTTTTGAAAACACTGGGTATAATATTCCTATTGACAGAGGTGTCGCAAATAGCTTAGATGAGGAGCCGAAAATAGTTGAGCTCGGCATCACAGATCAGAAAGTAAAAGTAGCCAGGGATTTGAAAACACATATAAGAGTATATCTCATCTCGTGTCTGATCAAGAATGATGATATCTTTGCTTGGAGGGCTCGTGATCTGAGTGGAATCATCCCCGACGTCCTAGAACATTGTTTAAATTTGCTTTCAGGAGCCTGACCTATAAAACAAAAGAAAAGACACTTTGGACCCGAAAATGATAAAGTGATAAGAGAACAAGTAGAGAAACTCCTTTGGGCAAGTCATATTCGAGAAGTTCAATTTTCAACATGGCTCTCAAACGTGGTTCTTATACCCAAGAGCTCGGGAGTGGATGAGGTGCATATACTTCCGAGATCTTAATAAGGCATGCCCAAAAGATTGTTACCCGTTACCAAGGATTGATCAGTTGGTCGACTCCACTGCAGGACACCAGTACTTGTGTTTAATGGACGCCTATCAGGGATATCATCAATCCCTTTGGATGAGGAAGATCAAGATAAGGTGAGTTTTGTCACCTGAGATGGGACCTTCAGCTATGTTGTTATGCCCTTTGGGCTCAAGAATGCAGGGGCTACTTATCAGCAGTTGATGAACAAGGTGTTTTTAGAACAACTAGGCCGAAATGTGAAAGTATATCAGACGACATTCTTGTAAAATCAAAAAGTGGCACCGATCTGTCGAAGACTTTCTCCACCCTCAGGTCCTATGGGTTAAAGTTAAATCCTCATAAATGTGTTTTTGGGGTAAAAAGTGGAAAGTTTTTTGGCTACATGGTGAGTGGTGACAGAGAGTGGTATTGAAGCTAATCCAGAAAAAGTGAAAGCTATTAGTGATATGTCTCCTCCGAAGAACCTTCAAGAGGTACAACGCATCACATGAAAAATCATTGCTTTGTCACGATTTATCTCTAGATCAACTCATAAAAGTCTCCCCTTTTTCAAGATACACCGGAAAGTTGATAAGTTTGAATGGAATGATAAATGTGAGGAAGCATTCGAAGAATTGAAAAAATACATGGCCGGACTCCCTATACTAGCTAAGCCTCTGCTTGCGGAGCGATTATTTATCTACTTATCAGCAACTGAGGGGGCAATCAGCTCGGTTCTAGTAAAAGAAATGCAATCATATCAGCAACCTATCTATTACTTATCTCATGCCTTAAAAGGTGCTGAGCTGAGGTATTCAGAAATCGAAAAGTTGGCCCTAATGCTGATCATGACAGCTAGGCGACTCATGCCTTACTTCCTGTCACATCTTATAACGGTGTCAAGAAATAGCGCTCTGGGAAAAATACTTAGTCGTGCATATGTATCTGGACGACTAGTCAAATGTGGCGCTCGAATCAAATCAACGAGATCGAGAACGAGAGCACCAAATGATAGGGGCAAATTCGAGATTGCCGGTCTCCTAGAAGTTGGGATCGAGAAGGGAAGAAGATTTCAGAGAGAAAAGAAGAATTGAGGGAATTAAAATTGTATTCATTTATCAATGAATCATTTACAGTGCATTCTCCCTTTTTATAGTCTATTGTGCAACTTCTAATTTGGCAACTAACTACATATTTGAATACAACTATTGTTCTACAAAGTAATGCTAACTATCAGTTCTTCTTCATTGGTTTAGCTTATTGCCCTTGCTCTGCTTGTGTTTATCTTTTGTTCTTTTGTTACTCATGCATTGCTTCTTGTTCTTAGTCGTATCATTACGTCTCGAGTCCGAGATCGATGACACCGACGTTCTTCCAAATTAAATATTCGAAAACAAGCGGTCTCTGGTATATAACTCAATTAAACCATTCTTTCATTCCATAAATAAAATTAAATTATCTTTACAACTGAATTCATAATTAAGACTGATTTACAAATTGATCTTAAACAAAATTACAATAGTGGAAGCATAATAATAAAACTGAAAAAACAACACTTGTTGACTCTTCAACAGCAGCATATCACCATCCCAAAAACTGATATTGTTAATCGTCTTCTACCTCGGATCCATTCTTATCTGGGGAGAGATGCAAGTGGTGAGCATTTGGATAAACACTTGACAAACAGTGGGCCAATCGAACGTACAAAACAAACACATATACATATATGTTTTTCGAAACGGATCTTATGCAAAACAGGTGTAAAAGTGATACAAAACTGATATCAAAAATCAACCGAGCTGAATTGAATTATTATAGTGCTCACCTAGAGCCTGAAATATAGCAATACTAGAGCTCGGTTTTTATAGATTGCTTATTTGGCCATATTAAAGTATATATTGATACCCCGATATTTGGTGCGGTTTGGACCCGAACTTTATGGGCTCGACTCGGTCTCATAAGAACGAGAAAACCTTGACCCATTATGTTTAGGGCCCATTTCAACAAACATTTATCTTGGCCCATAATGAGGGCCCATGAAAAAAGAAAAGGAGTAGGGTTTAAAGAGAGGGGAGGCTTATTCCTCAGAGATCTCTCTCGATTCTGGCTTCCTCTTGAATGGTTGCATAACCAACATTGTAAATCCTGGATATTTTTCATATATTATTCATTGTTACAAGATCGAACCAAAAAACAAGGTAACAATTGGCGCCGTCTGTGGGAAATCGAGCTAAGACGTAGAGATTGAATAACAAAACAGAAGAGAGTTTTGGTTACTGTGGGAGGACGAAAAAAATGGAGGAGGCGACGGGTTTTCGGTGGCGAGTGGCTTCTGTGGCACTGGGTGGGCTTCACAAGGTTGGCTCCGGGCGGCAAGTTCAGGGTTCCATGAAATGTGTAAGGACCCCAAGCCCTTAAAACCTTGATTAGTGTATTAACCACTATGTGCGGTACATGCTTTCTATAAAATGTCAATCGGGAAGCTCTGATGATACTTAATCATTGCCTGTCAATAAAAGACTCATATGTTTGCCCTTTACCAACCCCTTGGTACCACTTTTCACATTGTAAACTTTTACAAAAATTTGGGCAGAGTCTCCCCATAAATAGAGCTATCCCAAAACAGAGTACAACACATAACAAAATTCCCGGCCAGGGAACACATAATACTCAACAGAAAGCAGTAATACAAGTAGATTCCCAGCCAGGGAAGACACCACACATAGGTCAACAAAAGTGGGTTCCAACACCCACATAATACACCAATGACTCTCATATCATTCTAGCAATTCAACCTAATTGCATGCAACCTTAAATGAAAGAGAGAAAGGCTCATGCCTTTATATACAATCCATATACAAGTATAATCGTGCTCACATGCGAGCATCATGAATATGAATATGTATAAATCCTCAGGTGTATATATATAGGTACTCTATACGATACCGTGCTCCATCAAGCCCTGGTACCACGATCCTGGGAGTACCTCAAATCAACAGCTCGAGCTCAGCTCCATAGCCATCGATGTACCTGTCCACCTGTCCCAACAGAGACAGCCCCCAACGGGGTGAGCATACCAATACACAAAATCCCATAATCATAATAATGAAATTCATAATTTACAACAAAGGTAAATGCTAATGAATTTAAATGATACTCCCTGGATGGCAACACCCTCATCCGGGATTCCGTGTACTGTCCCTGTTCTCACAACATCAAACTCATCAAATAATCTCATAAATCAGGAAATCAACACATTGATTTACACATCGCATGCCTGGTCCTCGAATATCAACATATAGTGATTACAAATTCATTAAACATGCAATTACAGATATCACAATATCTAATACTGATTTCACAACCTTGCTATCAATCACAGATAGCTCAAATGCCTTAGCATTTATTTTACCAATCCTTCATTATACTTAGACATCTCAAGTGTCTTATAATGAATACATGAGTCTACAAACCTAGACATCTCAAATGTCTTATAATGAATACACGATTCTACGAACTTAGACATCTCAAATGTCTTACGAAGAATACATGATTTTACGATCATTCCCAGGCATCTCAAATGCCCTAATATAATCAATTAAACCCAGTACCCCATATATCATGCAAGAGTCATCCTACTCTAGTGTCACGCACGCTACAAGCGGCGATATCAAGATTTGGGTCATTCCTTGGCTATATTAACATATATGTATAACCATACGCAAAACATTCAATGAAATCAAAAATACCTTATGCATTTCACATATATATAGTAATGCTCGTACGTCGCACGTACCTTAAATCTCCGAAGTCCGAGCCAAGCCTTGCTCGAGTTCCATGCCCCGAGGAATGATGTGCTAACACGATAAACAATTCACCATTATTTACGAACATGTAACCTATGTTCAAGCACACCCATATCCCTCACAACATTGTCAATACACGACAATTATCCTCTTAAAAGACCCGAGGCAGGGTACATGCAGGGAAGGAATAAATGAGACAATCGAAATTTGTTCAAGAATGCCCTACAAAAATCGAACCTCAATCTCACAATTTCGAACCCAATTAAATACCATAACTCATCTAAAATGTCAATTAAGCTATCCAAGCAAGAATCAACATCCCTTGACAAAAACTCCCCATTTTCGAACTCAACCCCCATAATTTCGAATCCAAACAAGCCCTTAAATTCAAACCCTTAAAATCCTTCAAATTCGAACCAAAGCTTTTCAATTCGATCTCAATCAAGCATCATAATACTCTTAAAACATGCAATAATCGATCAATTGCAAGAAACAACACCCATGCCAAAAACCCCCAAATAATTCGAAAATTAAACCCTACGAAATTGGGGAAATTCGAAACAATAAAGGCATGGAAATACATGAAAAAGACGAACAAGGGGGTAGGGAGGTTACCCAACGAAAATCGGAAGCAAAATCGGACGAAATCCGATGAACCCTAACTTTTGGGGATCGACGCATTCCAGCCAAATTCGACTCCAAGACGCGACGAAATCTTCAATTGACAGAGGGGAAAGGAGCGCCTCGTCGAGACGAAGACGGCGGTAGGTCGCACGCCCCGAACGGCGGCCGGACGGCGGCGGGCGGAGCGCTTTTGCGCGCGGCAGCGCTGTAGCAGCGGGGGTCGCATCGCGGGAGAGAGGGGAAGAAATTGGGGCTGAAATTGAAATTATGTCTAAAATTTGGGTTTAAATGGTATTTATAGCAAAAATACCCCGAAAACTTAATAGCCCCACAAATACATCATGATTCCTTAAAAATCATCTGTTTTCAAAAACTCTCTCTCTAACTCCAAAACCCTCTACCGGTGCTCACATAGCACCCGAGATTCCGAGACACATCAAAAACCCAACTCTTAGGTTTTACACCGTAATGTGAATACAATCTCAACCTCTGGATCCAACGATCCCAACTGCCCAACTAAACGAGCCCAGAAGGCCCAACACCTCGATTAAATCCCAAATCGCCACGTAAAACCACTTTAGGGATTATTAATACTACGGGATTAACACCTATAATCCCTGGTCATCACAATATCCCCCACTAAAAGAATTTCGTCCTCGAAATTAGCACTGGTGTATCACGTAACACCCAGGCTGCACAACAACATGAAGCCATAACATCGATTCCTGACCATATCAGAATCGTATTAATAAACGCGAGGATACTTACCTCTCATCAAACTCTGAAACAGAGCGACATACCAAAACCAACATATCACCCAAGAGGTAAAACGTACCTCGATGCGGGTCATCCCAAAAGTCAGTCCCTCATGACTGCGAAACAACTGATACTTACGACTGTAGATCAGACAGTCATCCTTCGTTCTAATACAACAGTACGAACACGTCCCGAATGACACCTCAACCGTAAGAACGTTGACCTCGTGTCAAACTCTGGAGTGGAGTAGACTTCCAAATCCATCATCACGTCAAAGAGCGTCAGCACAACTCAACGCTAACAGTCCAAAAGCAGTTAGTCAACTGAAACTGCAAGGATTCGAATCGCTCTTGATTCTATCGTAGATATCATCCAATGACATCTTTACCAAGACTCTCGATGTCTAACATACATCGTTACGAGGGAAACACTAGTACAACTACGGTGTACACATACCAAACCTGGTTTCCACTTTCACACTTCCTCCATCGAAGGAGTAGTCGCCTCATTGCAACTTAATTTGGGCAACTCACGGCCACAAATTCAAACAAAAGACATCTCACAAGATGTCCACCTCCGGATGTTCCAAGAATCACGTCCTGATCATAAATAACAACCGAGACTCCGCAGAGTTTAAAATTCTTAAGGGGCATGCAATAAACCCATTGCATCCTCAACGCTTGTGTCGTCAGCGACACTCAACCAATCCGAAATCCTGCCATCCCTTGAAAATCCTCGGATTTAACAATCCAAACTTGGGAAGGCTGTCGCATAACTCGAAGGAAAACACCAACAAGGGAAATACCTTAACCCTCACAAGAAAATCCCTCTTCAAGGGAGTCAACTAACTTCACGATTATCCCTCAATCATCGTGCCATGGAGATTCCCAATCTCAAGGTGTTCCATATCTCTCATCAGAGATTTAACCATCCAAAAATAGCATAACTCTATGCTTAACAGAGAGGAAATCAATAACTGGCATCCGTATACTCACCGGTATACCTGCCTAAGCACTGACATCACATGCATACTTAATGCACTCGGCTCGGGTATCTACCACATATCCCTAAGCCCCAAACACAACCGTCAATTCTGAGTCATTCCTTACTCAGTGGAGGATGAAAATCGACGATTAACAATACACGGTGTGATTCCCAAGATCAACACCACTTGCACCAACTTACCGAATCTTTCAAGATTCCCAAATAGGTATAATACTACCTCCTTCCTCGCAAGGGAAATGCCATCGAACTCGAGATCCACAAGTCTCGAACCATCGTTCGGAAAAACTGGATACAATAACACCCATTGTATCCCAATACACGGGTTCCTTTAGATTGAGTCAATAACAACCTGATGACTCTCTTGTTGGTACTCCAACATCCTGAGCTGTCCCAGACAAGTCTCCAAGATTTAAACATAAACGTATACACGTTTCAGCGAGGCATGAACAACCTTAACCTCAATGACATGGTGACTACTAGAGTCCACCACAATCCTCATCGTATCACCTTACGATTGCCAAACTTGGTTCCAACGAGCAGTGTAACGGCTCTAGCAAGCCCATCATGGTGCTACACACACGCGGCAGACAACCTAGTCTCTGCCTCTTTAGGTTTACCTCAAACCTACCAATTAGACGGACGTTTCCACATGGTATAACATACTATGGGAGAAAAACTCAATAGAGTAGTGGGTCTTTATCCAACATTCCTCAATGCCGATACACCGTGGACACTCCAATGTCCCTATGTACTTAACATAACCTGATCCTACTCCCTTAGGATCCATCCTACACCCTCAAGGGTGGTGTGACCATGTCCACCACATGTCACATCGACAGAAAGCGAGTACTTTCCTCCATGATTACTCCTGTCGTCAAAACACATGGCCAAAAGCCATTCCAACGAGCATACCTCAAGGGTATCACCACTCGTAATATGATCGCCTCAATCGTAAGCTGCGGTACAATCCCATGTACAGCGCATCCATCCATTCCTCGAGCAACCCGCTCGGTATAAGGGTCACGTCCATCGGTGTCGCACACACCACCTTGAGCTCGGTACTGGCACCCAAGGCATACCACTGAATACGTATACTCAACGCATCGATCATCGTAACGATGATGCATGTCTAATAAGACATCTCCTACACCATCGTCATCGTCATCCCGTGACGACACATGCCAACTCATGGCATCTAAAACATTGCCCACTAGTGACGATACATGTACATCAGCGTATGTCATCCACTATCATGCTAGTAAAATAGGCATAATAAAACATGTATATCAATGCATGCCAGCTACAATAAAGCTAATAAAATAGCAATATCTCATACCTCATCGCTAGTGATATAGCGTCATACCTGTCTCCGTCGCTCAATAATAGTGCGTAATCAGCACCCATCGCTCGAAGGCGGCAAAATCCTGTGCTGAGTACATAGCGGCAAAATCCCTCGCTATAGAATCGACGGCATGACACCTCGTCATATAATAAGTGGCATGAAACCTCGCTATACACCTGAGTATGAATCATCGTCCACATAGTAGCGGAAAGAGGCATCGCTATCAATACACCTGGCGGAATGAACCATCGCCAATAGATATAGCGGAATGAACCATCGCTATAAATACTCCTGGCGGAATGAACCATCGCCAATCAATATAGCGGAATGAACCATCGCTATCAATACACCTGGCGGAATGAACCATCGCCAATAGATATAGCGGAATGAACCGTCGCTATAAATACACCTGGCGGAATGAACCATCGCCAATAAATATAGCGGAATGAACCGTCGCTATAAACCGTGTCCTCATAGAGAAATGAATATAAATCGACACAGCGGGACACATCACCGCTATCATCCGTGTCATCACATAGGAATGAATCATCATCCTAACAAGCGGCATCTCATCCTCGCTTCTTCATACAAGCGGTATCTCATCCTCGCTTCGTATGGCATACCCCGCCTCCATGTGCAAGCGAGCATCCCCGCCCGCTCCACATTTTTAGCGGTACAAGCATAAGCTTCTTCATACAAGCGGTATATCATCCTCGCTTCGTATGGAATACCCCGCCTCCATGTGCAAGCGAGCATCCCCGCCCGCTCCACATTTTTAGCGGTCAAGCGTAAGTATAAAAATTCTCACTGTCATAAGCAGGACTCCTGGAATGTATAATCATCATTCCTTTTTATACTCCATATTTCCTGTAACCTGCAACCATCAGGGTTAACAACAATAGCCATATACGCTATGCATCCACATTCAATTCATAATAAAAACACATTATGAGAATGTATGGTTTCACAAATAAATGTCATGATATCCTTCTTTAAATCCTTATTTCATCCTGAGCCCTTATCATTAGTACATTTTAATGCTTCTTGCTACTCCAGGAAAGCGGAATTCTTCCTCGCTTCCACTGGACTTTAGCGTTGCTACTCCATGTAAGCGGAACTCTTCATCGCTTCCAATGGACTTTAGCGTTGCTACTCCATATAAACGGGACTCTTCATCGCTTCATATGGACTTTAGCATAAGCCATTAAAATCCTTACTAAGATAACTTTGACTCAAGACATGCATATGCAAAAACAATGCACAATAACATATATCATAACCTCAATGCACCACTTTGCATTCATCATGTGTCAACAAGACATCGTAAAATACATGTTACCTCGGAAATATCCCTTTATCTGATTTTCTTAAAACCAGCTTCCTTGGCACATAACACACGGAGTGCCAGACATCCCCATAAATGTCATCCTATCGTGTTCCACACGATTCCTGCAACCACAATGGTTAGCAATACCACTTTTCATATCATAATAGCACATAAACAATTTGCTATGTCATACAACATTAATGCCATCATGCATAAATATGTGCTATCAATAACTTCCTAGGCCCTTAACAGCCCCAATGAGCAACCACTGCTCTGATACCACTAATGTAAGGACCCCAAGCCCTTAAAACCTTGATTAGTGTATTAACCACTATGTGTGGTACATGCTTTCTATAAAATGTCAATCGGGAAGCTCTGATGATACTTAATCATTGCCTGTCAATAAAAGACTCATATGTTTGCCCTTTACCAACCCCTTGGTACCACTTTTCACATTGTAAACTTTTACAAAAATTTGGGCAGAGTCTCCCCATAAATAGAGCTATCCCAAAACAGAGTACAACACATAACAAAATTCCCGGCCAGGGAACACATAATACTCAACAGAAAGCAGTAATACAAGTAGATTCCCAGCCAGGGAAGACACCACACATAGGTCAACAAAAGTGGGTTCCAACACCCACATAATACACCAATGACTCTCATATCATTCTAGCAATTCAACCTAATTGCATGCAACCTTAAATGAAAGAGAGAAAGGCTCATGCCTTTATATACAATCCATATACAAGTATAATCGTGCTCACATGCGAGCATCATGAATATGAATATGTATAAATCCTCAGGTGTATATATATAGGTACTCTATACGATACCGTGCTCCATCAAGCCCTGGTACCACGATCCTGGGAGTACCTCAAATCAACAGCTCGAGCTCAGCTCCATAGCCATCGATGTACCTGTCCACCTGTCCCAACAGAGACAGCCCCCAACGGGGTGAGCATACCAATACACAAAATCCCATAATCATAATAATGAAATTCATAATTTACAACAAAGGTAAATGCTAATGAATTTAAATGATACTCCCTGGATGGCAACACCCTCATCCGGGATTCCGTGTACTGTCCCTGTTCTCACAACATCAAACTCATCAAATAATCTCATAAATCAGGAAATCAACACATTGATTTACACATCGCATGCCTGGTCCTCGAATATCAACATATAGTGATTACAAATTCATTAAACATGCAATTACAGATATCACAATATCTAATACTGATTTCACAACCTTGCTATCAATCACAGATAGCTCAAATGCCTTAGCATTTATTTTACCAATCCTTCATTATACTTAGACATCTCAAGTGTCTTATAATGAATACATGAGTCTACAAACCTAGACATCTCAAATGTCTTATAATGAATACACGATTCTACGAACTTAGACATCTCAAATGTCTTACGAAGAATACATGATTTTACGATCATTCCCAGGCATCTCAAATGCCCTAATATAATCAATTAAACCCAGTACCCCATATATCATGCAAGAGTCATCCTACTCTAGTGTCACGCACGCTACAAGCGGCGATATCAAGATTTGGGTCATTCCTTGGCTATATTAACATATATGTATAACCATACGCAAAACATTCAATGAAATCAAAAATACCTTATGCATTTCACATATATATAGTAATGCTCGTACGTCGCACGTACCTTAAATCTCCGAAGTCCGAGCCAAGCCTTGCTCGAGTTCCATGCCCCGAGGAATGATGTGCTAACACGATAAACAATTCACCATTATTTACGAACATGTAACCTATGTTCAAGCACACCCATATCCCTCACAACATTGTCAATACACGACAATTATCCTCTTAAAAGACCCGAGGCAGGGTACATGCAGGGAAGGAATAAATGAGACAATCGAAATTTGTTCAAGAATGCCCTACAAAAATCGAACCTCAATCTCACAATTTCGAACCCAATTAAATACCATAACTCATCTAAAATGTCAATTAAGCTATCCAAGCAAGAATCAACATCCCTTGACAAAAACTCCCCATTTTCGAACTCAACCCCCATAATTTCGAATCCAAACAAGCCCTTAAATTCAAACCCTTAAAATCCTTCAAATTCGAACCAAAGCTTTTCAATTCGATCTCAATCAAGCATCATAATACTCTTAAAACATGCAATAATCGATCAATTGCAAGAAACAACACCCATGCCAAAAACCCCCAAATAATTCGAAAATTAAACCCTACGAAATTGGGGAAATTCGAAACAATAAAGGCATGGAAATACATGAAAAAGACGAACAAGGGGGTAGGGAGGTTACCCAACGAAAATCGGAAGCAAAATCGGACGAAATCCGATGAACCCTAACTTTTGGGGATCGACGCATTCCAGCCAAATTCGACTCCAAGACGCGACGAAATCTTCAATTGACAGAGGGGAAAGGAGCGCCTCGTCGAGACGAAGACGGCGGTAGGTCGCACGCCCCGAACGGCGGCCGGACGGCGGCGGGCGGAGCGCTTTTTGCGCGCGGCAGCGCTGTAGCAGCGGGGGTCGCATCGCGGGAGAGAGGGGAAGAAATTGGGGCTGAAATTGAAATTATGTCTAAAATTTGGGTTTAAATGGTATTTATAGCAAAAATACCCCGAAAACTTAATAGCCCCACAAATACATCATGATTCCTTAAAAATCATCTGTTTTCAAAAACTCTCTCTCTAACTCCAAAACCCTCTACCGGTGCTCACATAGCACCCGAGATTCCGAGACACATCAAAAACCCAACTCTTAGGTTTTACACCGTAATGTGAATACAATCTCAACCTCTGGATCCAACGATCCCAACTGCCCAACTAAACGAGCCCAGAAGGCCCAACACCTCGATTAAATCCCAAATCGCCACGTAAAACCACTTTAGGGATTATTAATACTACGGGATTAACACCTATAATCCCTGGTCATCACAATATCCCCCACTAAAAGAATTTCGTCCTCGAAATTAGCACTGGTGTATCACGTAACACCCAGGCTGCACAACAACATGAAGCCATAACATCGATTCCTGACCATATCAGAATCGTATTAATAAACGCGAGGATACTTACCTCTCATCAAACTCTGAAACAGAGCGACATACCAAAACCAACATATCACCCAAGAGGTAAAACGTACCTCGATGCGGGTCATCCCAAAAGTCAGTCCCTCATGACTGCGAAACAACTGATACTTACGACTGTAGATCAGACAGTCATCCTTCGTTCTAATACAACAGTACGAACACGTCCCGAATGACACCTCAACCGTAAGAACGTTGACCTCGTGTCAAACTCTGGAGTGGAGTAGACTTCCAAATCCATCATCACGTCAAAGAGCGTCAGCACAACTCAACGCTAACAGTCCAAAAGCAGTTAGTCAACTGAAACTGCAAGGATTCGAATCGCTCTTGATTCTATCGTAGATATCATCCAATGACATCTTTACCAAGACTCTCGATGTCTAACATACATCGTTACGAGGGAAACACTAGTACAACTACGGTGTACACATACCAAACCTGGTTTCCACTTTCACACTTCCTCCATCGAAGGAGTAGTCGCCTCATTGCAACTTAATTTGGGCAACTCACGGCCACAAATTCAAACAAAAGACATCTCACAAGATGTCCACCTCCGGATGTTCCAAGAATCACGTCCTGATCATAAATAACAACCGAGACTCCGCAGAGTTTAAAATTCTTAAGGGGCATGCAATAAACCCATTGCATCCTCAACGCTTGTGTCGTCAGCGACACTCAACCAATCCGAAATCCTGCCATCCCTTGAAAATCCTCGGATTTAACAATCCAAACTTGGGAAGGCTGTCGCATAACTCGAAGGAAAACACCAACAAGGGAAATACCTTAACCCTCACAAGAAAATCCCTCTTCAAGGGAGTCAACTAACTTCACGATTATCCCTCAATCATCGTGCCATGGAGATTCCCAATCTCAAGGTGTTCCATATCTCTCATCAGAGATTTAACCATCCAAAAATAGCATAACTCTATGCTTAACAGAGAGGAAATCAATAACTGGCATCCGTATACTCACCGGTATACCTGCCTAAGCACTGACATCACATGCATACTTAATGCACTCGGCTCGGGTATCTACCACATATCCCTAAGCCCCAAACACAACCGTCAATTCTGAGTCATTCCTTACTCAGTGGAGGATGAAAATCGACGATTAACAATACACGGTGTGATTCCCAAGATCAACACCACTTGCACCAACTTACCGAATCTTTCAAGATTCCCAAATAGGTATAATACTACCTCCTTCCTCGCAAGGGAAATGCCATCGAACTCGAGATCCACAAGTCTCGAACCATCGTTCGGAAAAACTGGATACAATAACACCCATTGTATCCCAATACACGGGTTCCTTTAGATTGAGTCAATAACAACCTGATGACTCTCTTGTTGGTACTCCAACATCCTGAGCTGTCCCAGACAAGTCTCCAAGATTTAAACATAAACGTATACACGTTTCAGCGAGGCATGAACAACCTTAACCTCAATGACATGGTGACTACTAGAGTCCACCACAATCCTCATCGTATCACCTTACGATTGCCAAACTTGGTTCCAACGAGCAGTGTAACGGCTCTAGCAAGCCCATCATGGTGCTACACACACGCGGCAGACAACCTAGTCTCTGCCTCTTTAGGTTTACCTCAAACCTACCAATTAGACGGACGTTTCCACATGGTATAACATACTATGGGAGAAAAACTCAATAGAGTAGTGGGTCTTTATCCAACATTCCTCAATGCCGATACACCGTGGACACTCCAATGTCCCTATGTACTTAACATAACCTGATCCTACTCCCTTAGGATCCATCCTACACCCTCAAGGGTGGTGTGACCATGTCCACCACATGTCACATCGACAGAAAGCGAGTACTTTCCTCCATGATTACTCCTGTCGTCAAAACACATGGCCAAAAGCCATTCCAACGAGCATACCTCAAGGGTATCACCACTCGTAATATGATCGCCTCAATCGTAAGCTGCGGTACAATCCCATGTACAGCGCATCCATCCATTCCTCGAGCAACCCGCTCGGTATAAGGGTCACGTCCATCGGTGTCGCACACACCACCTTGAGCTCGGTACTGGCACCCAAGGCATACCACTGAATACGTATACTCAACGCATCGATCATCGTAACGATGATGCATGTCTAATAAGACATCTCCTACACCATCGTCATCGTCATCCCGTGACGACACATGCCAACTCATGGCATCTAAAACATTGCCCACTAGTGACGATACATGTACATCAGCGTATGTCATCCACTATCATGCTAGTAAAATAGGCATAATAAAACATGTATATCAATGCATGCCAGCTACAATAAAGCTAATAAAATAGCAATATCTCACACCTAAATCTCGTTACTCGGGCCCTAGCAGCGCCTCGTATTCTTCTAAGCTGAACTCTCGGGAAACTCTCCATCAAAATTTAGTAGCAGCAATGTTTTTTTTTATAGGGAAGGTGCGATTACTCTATCTACAGAGTTGATTAAGGATACCAAAAATTCAGGGTGCATAATTAATGAGGGTTTGCTTTGTATTTTGATATGTAGTTGGGAAAGATTGGGGTTTAGCAAAGTATTGTGCTGAGGTTTTTGAGCAGGTTTCTTATTTGGGACTTAGTCCCACTACACGGTTATTTAATGCAGTGATAGAAACGTTAGTGAAATCCAATTCACTTGATTTGGCTTACCTCAAGTTTCAGCAAATGGCGGTGGACAACTGTGTCTTACATAGATTTCTGTATAACATTCTTATTCATGGAGTTTGTAAGGCTGGTGTAGTGGATGAGGCTCTTCGCCTTGTCAAGCAGATGAGGGATTGAAACTTGCTCCGAACGTGTTCACGTATACTTTCTTGATAGATGAGTATTATAATGCAAAAACAGCGGATGATGCATTCGGGATTCTGGAGAGAATGAAAATATGAAAGCTCTCAAATCTATTTTGGTGAGAACCAACAGGTCTCAATTCTCAGAAAATAGTGTCCTCTTGCCTAGGGATATTCAGGTTATTAGCAAGTCTTGCAAAAGACACAAGGCAACACCCAGCAGTTCTCCTAGGACAGATAAGTTTGTGTTGCGTTCTCAACATTATTCTTGTTCGTTGCACTGAGAAGATGATTTTCAACTCTGTAAGCCACTCTAACTTGGGATTTAGGCAAGGCTAATTGTTTTTTTTTTTAAAATAGAGGCTGTGAGGTGATTATGAGGGGTGCGCTATATTTAAAGTGGGGTTTGCTCCATGAACGTCAATAACTTGAATTTATCCAATCCAAAAACAAAGAATAAATTCTTTAGTTCTTGGGATATTATAAGCGATTACTGAAGATCTTTTGCTCACACTTAAGCTCTTTCTTTCTTGAGGGAAGTTCTTCGGAAAAATCCAAGGAAGTCCCATATTCCTGCTTTTGATTTCTGTATCCAAATGGCATACTCTTTATAGAAGAAAAATAGATAATGCAGGCTCGAGAGGGGGCTAGTGGCTGAGGTGGAAAATCATTTTATTAATAATTTGTGGGTATCATTTCAAGTTGCTCAAGCTCAGTGCCAAATTTCCTAATAACAGTCATCAATTTTGATTGTCTCCAATCTCATATATAATCTCATATGTATATGTGACGAGCTCCAACGTTGAAGACCTGAAGTTGTAACATGTCGGTTAGTCATGCTAAGCAACATGATCTCGTTAGATGGTATTTACATGGCATTATGCGAATTGTGCTTACTAGTAATCATAAATCATCTCGAAACTTTTTATTGTGACTTGACAAAATTTGGTAATTTTATACGTGCTGGATTTTAGCTCAGTTTGGAAGTCATGTTGTGGACATCAGACCTAGATCATTTGTACTTATGTTTATTATATGTCAAGCTTCACTTGTTCAGAGCTTATCATTATTGGAACTTGAATTTTTAATTCCTTATGCTCTATCAAATGGGAGATATTATTATTTGGGATTGCTTCTGTCTTGTCGTTCGTTTATCATTGCAGCACTTTGCCCTGAGGTGTTGGCCGAAGGCATCTCGCCTATAATCGACCCATGTCTCTAAGCACATAGAGCTCAGAACATCGGGTCCAAAGCCTCCAGCTCGTTGCTACCGAACTCATGACGTGCTCAGCTTAGCAATCAACCCCGACTTCGGTGCTCGGTCTATAGGCCATTACGGTTATTTCATCCAGCTACTATTTCATATATATTTCGTGCTGCACTATTTCACTATTTCAGGTTGACCTCAATGCACCACAGCTCGGGCATGCAATCTCGCAGTAAGCCCATATTATATCAGCTCGGGCATGTAATCTTGCAGTAAGCCCCTATCGGACAGCTCGGGCATGCAATCTCGCAATAAGCCCCTATTATATCAGTTCAGGCATGCGATCTCGCATTAAGGCCTTATTCATCAGCTCGGGAACTTTATTTGTTCTGGATTTTTGATTAACTTGTTCGGATGTGGTGTAGTGGTATGGAGGCTCGGGAGTGGTGTGTGAATGTTGGAATCGAGATGTGGAGTGATATGTCATGGTCCGCCCAGACATGTGTGGCCTTGGTCAGCCCAGGCACACGAGATGAGGAGATATGTCATGGTCCGCCCAGACATGTGTGGCCATGGTCAGCCCAGGCACACGAGATGTGGAGATATGTCATGGTCCGCCCAGACATGTGTGGCCATGGTCAGCCCAGGCACACGAGATGAGGAGAAAAAGCTAAGGTCCGCCCTGGCTACTATGAAAGTTAAGGTCCGCCCTGACTATATGAAAGCTAAGGTCCGCCCTGGCTACTATAAAAGTTAAGGTCCGCCCTGACTATGAAAGCTAAGGTCCGCCCTGGCTACTATAAAAGTTAAGGTCCGCCCTGACTATGAAAGCTAAGGTCCGCCCTGGCTACTATAAAAGTTAAGGTCCGCCCTGACTATGAAAGCTAAGGTCCGCCCTGGCTACTATAAAAGTTAAGGTCCGCCCTGGCTATGAAAGCTAAGGTCCGCCCTGGCTACTATGAAAGTTAAGGTCCGCCCTGGCTACTATAAAAGTTAAGGTCCGCCCTGACTATGAAAGCTAAGGTCCGCCCTGGCTACTATGAAAGTTAAGGTCCGCCCTGACTATATGAAAGCTAAGGTCCGCCCTGGCTACTATAAAAGTTAAGGTCCGCCCTGACTATGAAAGCTAAGGTCCGCCCTGGCTACTATAAAAGTTAAGGTCCGCCCTGACTATGAAAGCTAAGGTCCGCCCTGGCTACTATAAAAGTTAAGGTCCGCCCTGGCTATGAAAGCTAAGGTCCGCCCTGGCTACTATGAAAGTTAAGGTCCGCCCTGACTACTATGAAAGTTAAGGTCCGCCCTGGCTACTATGAAAGTTAAGGTCCGCCCTGACTACTATGAAAGTAAAGGTCCGCCCTGACTACGATAAAAGTTAAGGTCCGCCCTGATTGCTTAAGCCCAGGAGTATGAGGCCCTGGAAATATTGTAACATGTCTTATCCGCTCATATTTATTCTCCGGGATCAGATGAGACGAGCTTTATTTGCTCAACATTTTATCATCTCAAGAGCTCAAGTCATCTGTCACTTTGCAAATTTAGATGAGCTATATCTCCTACGCGCATTCATTATCTTTGGAGTTCAGACAGTTGTTAATGCAGGTCAGCCCTGCCCAGATAACAGAGGTATTGCAGATTACTTATTGAGCTCAGATCAGCTCGGATTTGTTAGCTGTCCATGGATCATTTTTGGAGTTCAGCTATATTCCAGCACGACATATTTATTAACTCTGGATGTCCATACGTTTATTGTCTCTGGAGTTCGACGGGTTTTATCTGCTATGGAACGGAGCTAAGATTTATTGATTATGGAGTTCAGGCGAGCAATATTTGTTCATATCTGGTCGGAGGGGTATTATTTTCTCATACATTATCTCAGGAGCTCAGCTCAGTTTTATCACCTCGGGGGCTCTCAATCACCTTTGTCAGCTCAGAATTATCAATTATAGCGGCTTCAGTTCGGATTCCTACTGCCCAGTATGACCTGCTATTCTTGGCAGAAGCTCAGTACCGTGATTACACCGGTTCCTCGTATGAGTTCCACGAGCCACCTACTTTATCAAGGATCGGCATTCGAATTGTCATGGCTCTACCGACAGCATGACTTGGGAACTTGGCACGACGCAAGGTCACATCGTGGTTTGACATTTGCAGGACTACCAATTCGGGTCCTCACCTAAACCAGTTGGAGTCGATACAGCGCTACTCTAGCTCGACTAGAGGGGGATACTCATGATACCCCGATATTTGGTGCGGTTTGGACCCGAACTTTATGGGCTCGACTCGGTCTCATAAGAACGAGAAAACCTTGACCCATTATGTTTAGGGCCCATTTCAACAAACATTTATCTTGGCCCATAATGAGGGCCCATGAAAAAAGAAAAGGAGTAGGGTTTAAAGAGAGGGGAGGCTTATTCCTCAGAGATCTCTCTCGATTCTGGCTTCCTCTTGAATGGTTGCATAACCAACATTGTAAATCCTGGATATTTTTCATATATTATTCATTGTTACAAGATCGAACCAAAAAACAAGGTAACATATATCATAATGTATTCATTATTCATCAATTAAGAATGTGCTGGATGGACTATACTTGTATCAATTTATATTCAAGAAATATCGAAGAAATCATTGTGTTCTACAGATTACGAATGTCGTACTCAATTATATATTTACTTAATCACCCTCTAATTATTAAAATAAATTATCGGCAATATTAAGTTACCCCGAAGAGATCTTTCGTGGTCATTTTGGACAATGTTACGTGAAATTTTATATTTGAACAAAGTATCAAAAATATTTAATTAATCGAATTTATATGAATAAAAATAGTACAAAAAAGTGCTTTTTTCATAGAAATTGTTCTAGTTTTCGTTAAGTTTTGAAAGAAAAATGTTGAAATACAATCAAACTAATCTATATTTTTTAAAATTTAAAATCCATTCTTCAAAATAGGAAAATTAGATTTCGGCCTATAGCTGGGAGACATTTGCATAATGGTGCATTTTGGCGACCCCCACCACGAATCTAAAATCAACGGCCCAGATTCATGAAGTTTGAAAATTTGTCAGGATGAACAACATTGAAAGCAGATGGTTACATTGTTTTGCACGATTCTGTGGATTCTCTCTCTCTCTCTCTCCCCCCTACGGAGTACACAACAGTTGAGAAAAGAAAACCAAAACCATGGGCATCAGCGGTATATAAGTTTCTGTCATCTGAACATAAACCTAAACTCCCCACGACTAAAACCAGCTGCGATCTCTCAATTCTCTGTGATAACGCCCACGTTTTTTTCCGCTCTTTTTATGTAGCATATTAAATCACTTTTTCCTATTTGGGCAGAGAGTAAAATCTTAATTTTTGATTGCTATTTTAATCTTAGTTTTCTTGGTTTTCTCTTGCTTTGACATGTAGGGTTATGAACAATCAAGAATGATTCTCCAGCCCTGGTAATTGGCATCATAACTACGAATTAGTGCATTGCTTATTTAGGGAATGCTTTTTTTTCTTTTTTTCATAAGAAGTAATCAGTTCAAGAAGTGGGTGACAATCTTGAATCTTTCTTTGTTTATCCTGGCTCGTTCGTTATCTCCGCATAAATCACGAATTTCTAGTATTTTCTGTCAATTTCCACCTGTGGGAATTCGAGATTTGTTGTATGGAATCAAATGTTATGTCTGGTGGAATGCACCCAAATAGAAATCCTGATAGTTTAGGCCTAGAAATGTCACTCCACCACCACACAGCACCACCACCACAAAACCCTTCCCTTTTGCCGCAACAACAGCAGCTTCCCATCATGTCATGCGGGCATAATGAAGGCGATTACCACTCACAAACTCAGAAATGTTTGAAACAAGGTTACCCATTTTCGGTAAAATCCAAGAACCAAACTTTGACATTGAGTGATGATGACGAGCCTGGACTCGCTGCCGAGAACAGTGCTGATGGTGGGAAGAAGAAAACTTCGCCTTGGCAGAGAATGAAGTGGACTGATGATATGGTGAGGTTGTTGATTGTGGTTGTGTTTTATATTGGTGATGAGGTTGGCTCTGAGGCTAATGATCCTGTTAATAAGAAGAAAAGTGGTCTGATTTTGCAGAAGAAGGGGAAATGGAAATCAGTGTCGCGGGCTTTGATGGAGAGGGGATTTTATGTGTCTCCACAGCAATGTGAAGACAAGTTCAATGATTTGAATAAGAGGTATAAGAGGGTTAATGAGATTCTAGGAAAGGGAACGGCTTGCCAAGTTGTGGAGAATCAGAGTTTGCTCGATACGACGGACAACTTATCTTCGAAAATGAAGGAAGAAGTCAAAAAATTACTGAATTCTAAGCACTTGTTTTTTAGGGAGATGTGTGCTTATCATAATAGTTGTGGCCACGGAGGTGCCGCCGCCACCGTAAGTGGTAGTATTCAGTGTTCGCCTCTAGAGGTGGCAGATGAGCCACCTCAAGGTCAAGTACAGTTTCAGCAGCAGAGGTGCTTACACTCGTCAGAAAGCATACCGGTCATGCCTAACATAATCGAGGGGAGAATAATGAGGGATCTAAATCAGTAAAAGGGATATCTGTTGAAGATGATTATGATGATGGAGATGATGATGATGGAGATGATGATGAATCTGATGAGGTGATAGGTGGAGGAACACGATGCCATGACCGGGCACATATGATGACATCAATGAAATGGATGAAAGATCATCAAGAAAGAGGGATAGGGAATGGGCTTGTCATTCTTCGCCTCTGATTCGACGACTGGAATCTGAGTTAATTAACGTATTGCAAGATGGTATGAGGAATCCCTTTGAGAAGAGGCAGTGGATAAGAACAAAACTGATGCAATTGGAGGAGCAAAGTGTCGGTATCCAGTACCAGACTTTGGAGCTCGAAAAGCAGCGGTTTAAAATGGTTTGAAATTCAGTACCAAGAAGAGAGGGAAATGGAGAGGGAAAAACTTTTGAATGAGAGAATGAAGTTGGAGAATGAGAGAATGGTTCTGTTAATTCGGCAAAAGGAACATGATTTTTTTGATCATCAGCCACAGATTCCGTAGCAGTACTCTAAGAAGAAGAGCGACCCATCTTCGATTGGTCGATGAAGAACCAGTTAGATATCTGACAAAACAAGGTGTTTTTCTATTGTTCCTGCAATAGTTCAATGCTTCTAAAATTTGTGAGGGAAGTGGAAAGAAATGGCCATTGTTATATTTTTGTTAGAGCTCATTATTTTGTGAATGCTTTGCTATTTTTTAAGTTTAAAGAGTCAGCAGTTGTAGGAAAAAAAACCGTACTGTAAATTTCAGCCAGAAAGCTACTGGTAGTTCTACTATACTCAAACCCGTTTAGCATGGTTAACTTCCAACCAATTGAAGATTATTTATGGGTTATTTTAGAAATGAAGATCACTGTTAAAATCATAAACAACATTTAACTAATGTGGTTTTAAAATTTGTGGGTTAAATACAATATAACATAACTAAGGGGCCAACTGTTTTATCCTTACACAACATAAAGTCGGTGGTGAGCGAGAGAGGTGCGAGAGGCAGACAGACTGTGGAACAAGGTTGGACAATTTGAAGAAATGTTACAAATTGGAAAGGCGTCGATGGTGGATGGTGGCGTATCGGTGGGTCACTGGCCTTGGTTGGAAGCAATGGAGCAGATCGTTGGCAACTCTCTTGCAGCCAAAGCAGCTGGCGAAGAAGAGAAAGTCCCCGGTTGATCCTCTTACTCCACCAGACAGTCCAAAAGGTATTAAAGCTCCAAAAACACAACTTCTTGTTTGTATTTGCAATGAAAAATGAATTCTTGGTGTCATGTTTATCTTATGTAAGGTTCCATTTGCTTGAATTGTTAAGGCACGCAAAGAGTAATTATAAAGTCGTGACTAAGCTTTTATTGTGTTAAACTTAATAACTTGTGAATGTTGCATTTTTTCCTGAGTTGACCACAATCATGTGAAAGCTACATGGCGGTTTGAAAAATGAACTACTAACCCCTGGCCTCGTGGTTCGCAGAATCGGGAATGGAACGACCGGAAACGATCGTTCCGGACCGGGAACGGAGGTGGGTGTGCCAAAGTTCCAGCTTTGTAATGTATTGTTGCTCTGGAAATGCGTTATGTAATCGGATATCGGCTACATATCCGGTGGGCACGGAAGTGGAACGGCAGCAGAACGGTGGGGCACGGAATGGATGTGAATTAAAAAAAATTGAATTCTTGAATTTTTTAATGGAATGAAGGAGAAAGTGAGGGGAACGAAACAAAGAAGATATTGAGATGAAATAATTATATGTGGGGTCTAAAGATAGTTTTCTTGTTTTTGTTTATTTAAAAGAAGTTTATTTGATTTAAATCTTAAAAAAGAACGTTTATTAATCTGAATTGATATTAATAATTTGGAAATATAAAAGTTATTAGGCATCTTCAATTGAGTGTTTAATTATTTAAATAAATTGTTAAGTGTATTTTAATAATTTTATAATTAAATGATTTGTGAAATAATTTAATATTTGTAAATAAATGATAAAAATATTATGAGACATTAGTGATAACTTTACGTTTTAATAAGTGTACATAAGATTTAGTGATTTTACAAATTACTTGAAAATTTAACTAATTAGAAACTAAATGAAATATTTCATTTAGTTTTTTAGTTTTATTTTTTATTAATATTATGATTTGAAGGTAAAATAGTTTTGATATGGTTGTGAAAATTTTAGTATATATTGACGATAAATTTATCTTTTAATAAAGTATACATAAGATTTTAGAAACAAAATTAAATTTGTTATTTTCTTAAATTTTTTAAATATTATTTATTTTTTTATTGATGAAATAAAGAAAGATGAAAATAGTCTAACCCAATTTGTTAGGATTAAATGCTTAGTTGTTGTTTGTAATTTAAAGAAGATGAAAGATATTTCTTTTCTTCAAAATATTCAATCTTTTTGAAATTTTTAATATTATTTTTAAAAAATCCGCACGTGACCGTTCCGTGTGAAATGCCATTGGACCCGGAAACGGTGATCTCCGTTCCGAGAAACGTTCCCGCGACGGCGAACCATGTCTGGCCTCGTGCTACTCTTGCTATTATGGG
The DNA here is from genome assembly GCA_907163345.1 of Haberlea rhodopensis. Classification (NCBI taxonomy): domain Eukaryota; kingdom Viridiplantae; phylum Streptophyta; class Magnoliopsida; order Lamiales; family Gesneriaceae; genus Haberlea; species Haberlea rhodopensis. The sequence continues at coordinate 341,687 of CAJQUN010000545.1, forward strand.
CCGCGTGGGCGATTGTAACAGAGCAGAGGCACCGACAATTGGAGGAGCTCTGCCGGATGCTGCCTGGGGGGACAGCCATTTGGATTGGCAACATTTTCCAACTAGCACGCTACGCCCGCGCACCCATCAAACTATTTGCTGAACTAGCTGATAGATACGGCACTATATTGATGCTCCATCTTGGCTCCATGAGCATGGTGGTGATCTCTTCCAGTGAGGCGGCGCGTGTAATGTTCAAAAACCACGATGCAGTTTTGCTGGAAGAAATATATATGAATCCATGAAAGCCGATATAAGCAACGAAGGGCCACTCATCACCGCCCAATACGGCCCATATGGTGGATGCTGTGGCGGCTCTGCACATCAGAATTCACCACCACAGCACGCCTCGACTCAATGCAAGAAGTTCAAGCTATAAGCGCATCAACCAAATGCTCGATTTTATAACAGAAACATCCTCCACTGGCTCTGCAAACAGCGTCGATGTTGTTGTGGCCATTTATTTTTCTTGATGCTTTCAATCTGATCGGTAACCTCATGTTCCCGAAGGATTTATTGGACCCAAAAATCAGAAAGGGGGGCCAAAATTCTTTTACCATGCAGGAAAAGTTGGGGAGTTTGCAGGGAACCTAATGTTTCAGATATCTTGCCGATGTTTTGGTGGCTTGATCCTCAAGGGGTGAGAAGAAAAGCGCTGCTTCATGTTAAAGAGCGTTTGATGTTGCTGGAGAATTCTTGAAAGAAAGAATGAGAGAAATGGAGACCATTAACGGCGATGTTGAAAATAAGAAGGATTATTTGGATGTGCTTTTGGAATACAGGGGAGATGGAGTGATGGGACCCTCCCAGTTTTCTTCAACGCTAATCAATGTTATTGTCTTTGTAAGCTTCTCGTTTCCAATGCTTATTTTCTTTCATTTTATACTTATTTTGTCTTCAAATCCCTTAATTCACATATATAATACTTCACTTGGATCTATATATACTTTAATCTAAGATCAATGATATTAGAGAGCAATTTGGATGTTCCAACGTGAAATGGATATCGAGTATGCAATAAATCTCAGCTATTTAGCAGTTAAAAATTAGTTAAATTTGAGAAATAGTATAGACAAGACATTCATAATGTACAACTACGGTTTAAACTGGCAAGATGATAATATTTTTCTTGATTTCTTCTTTTGTGAAACATTACAGGAAATGATCTTGGCGGGGCCTGATACCACCACTGAGTACGCTAGAATGGGCATGGTGGAGCCCCTCTAAACTCTTCGAAAACTCCAATCTGGACTCCAAAACCCGGCAAAAAACTCGAAGAACAGCAGCTAGACCAGCTCCCATTCCTAAAAGCAGTCATCAAAGAAACACCCAGACTTCACCCACCCTCCCATTTTTAGTCCCCCACATGGCCATGAATCCATACAAGATGTTAGGATTCTATATCCCGAAAGAAACTGATAGGACTAAATTCGATGATAGACAACCTCCCAAGAATTGGGGAACTAGCTATGTAATCACTCCCCATTTATATTCGTATCAGAAACCCCAAATTCTTGTTGACGTTTGGGTCATTGGAAGAGACCCTAAAATTTGGAAATACCATTTGGAATTTAAACAGAGTTTTCTAGACCCGAACATGGCGGATTGCAAAGGGCAGAACTTCAAATATATACCGTTTTGGTCGGGCATCGGATGTGCCTGGCCATACCTCTTGCCTCTCGTGTGCTGCCGATGGTTTTGAGGTTGGTGGTGCACCCGCTTGATTGGGTGTGGGTTACTATATGTTATACATATATAGTTCGACATTAGTTGAATCGACCCACTTTCTTTTCACAACGAAATTTTTAGGTAAATTAATTAATGATTGTTTTCTTAATCTTTGGCCTCAGTCACTTTGTAGCTTCAGGTTTTGCTAAAAGCCTAGCATTCAATACCTCGAGCAGCACCAAAAAAACAAGAATGTTTAACCTAAATTGTGAAAGTCAAAACAATGGATATATAAAAACAAATCCTAAACGTTCAAGAATCAAAACTTACAAAATTTGAAATAACCAAATTCACTCTACATATAGTAGCTACCTCCATTATGGAAAGCAAAACAAAGTTTACGAAATCAAATATCCATACCTCAGCGAACAAGGAAGGCTCAAAATACCAAGTGCATATGAACATAGACGAGTATATGTTTTAATATATCCAACCAATTTCCAAGCACGGCATAAGACGTTCTAGAAAATGTAAAAGACGTTTGTACCTATTAAACACAATATCATACGTGTATTAAAGAAACGGTTTCGGACCAAAAAGAAATTCTTGACAGCAGTGCATCATACATTGTAGACACAAAATTTACCAAAAAAAAAGGATCATTTCATTTGTCTGATTTCGGCTTAATATCTCTCAAAGGACATGAATCACGATAACTAGTCGAATTTTTTGGACCTAATCACCCTCCCTCTTGTGGCCTTTTTTGTT